>JAZGLO010001608.1:0-14520 GCA_036873155.1 Biomphalaria sudanica
ATTAATTAACTAATTGTTTAATTTTTTGATAGATTCATGTTTTATCTAGTACAAAGAAAAGAATAATTGTGCAAAGTTTTAACTTGATCCGAGAATGGGAAACATGTTCAGTCTTTTTACCAGACAGACAGAGAGTTGATATGTAAGTTTTGTAAAAAAAAAGGTGGACACCGTTGTCCTAGACTAGACAATTTTTCAAATCGCGAAACTTAAGAGAAAAAAAAAGGAACTACACTCCCATTTAGTGACGTCACACTTTTATGAAGCAACAACATTAACAGCTGAAGTATTCTTGACGTATTCTTGAAGTATTCTTGAAGTATTCTCTTATGACAGAAAGTTTTTTTTTTATTATTATTAACAGCGTGTAATTCAAATGTCCGTTACGGTAATTCTTTTGAGTTGTCACTTGTGTAAACATTCCGAGTCGTTCTAATTATACTTTGAGATTAGAAAGTTGGAGACGAGTGTAGCAGTTGTGAGTTCTGAGTTGGCTACTGCGACTGACATATATAAGAGGACTGAATTTCTTGCCATTATTTTTATATACGTCTAGAGTAAGTACACAATTTGATATTAGTAGAAATAGTCTCTTTCTCTGCCTCTCTCTTTTTCTCTCTCTCCCCTCTCTTTTTCTCTCTCCCCTCTCTTTTTCTCTCTCCCCTCTCTTTTTCTCTCTCCCCTCTCTTTTTCTCTCTCCCCTCTCTTTTTCTCTCTGTCTCTCTCTTTTTCTCTCTCCCCTCTCTTTTTCTCTCTGTCTCTCTCTCTCTCTTATCCTGTCTTTCTCTCATTCTCCCGCTGCCTGTCGCTAGCGTTCCCTCTCTCTGTTTCTGTCTCCCTCTCATTCTTTTTGTCTCATCACCCTCTAAATCTATCACTCTTTCTCCCTCTCGCTATAGCTTTCTCTTTCTCTCTCACATCTCTCTCATTCTATCCCTCATTTCCCATCACTCGTTCCCACAAACATTCCCTTGCTCTCGGCCCCTCTCACTCCCCCTTTCTCTCTCTCTCTCTCTCTCTCTCTCTTTTTCTGTATGTTCTCGCATTCAGGTTATAAACCTAGCGTCACTATCATAAAAACTCCAAATGTGTTAGATGTAGATATTGACGTCCGCAGCCCTAACTTGACGTCTTCACGTCATCACTTAATCCGAAGTCTTCATTTGTGTGTCACATTTAAAACTCGCCCAAAATTATCTGCACTAATTAGGTCACTTTGGTAAATACCTTGCATTCTACACCAGGTAAGTGTTTCTAGTGTTAAAACATTTTCAACTGCACTCAATCTGTTACATTTTTTTCAAACTCAGCAGCGGCACAAGAGCATTGACAAAGTGCATTTCTTTTCCCGGGATATAATTGTTTGAACTCATTTGTATTGATGTCCAGAGGCGGACTGGGTGTCAAAATCGGCCCTGGCATTACTATACCATCCGGCCCACAAAGCTTATATCATATATGAACATCCAGATCTAAGGTCTACCTGTCCTCAAAATCGTTATGTTAAGTTTGAAAATGTATCGATAACTGTTCGCATGCATATAGTGGACTCTATATCTTCATAAGAAATATGTAGGCCTTGTGTTGCTATGTCATTGCTAAGTGGGTAGGCCCTAAAAAGATGAAGCCTACGGGTAGCACTGTCTTTTGATGTAGGCTATTACATTATTTAGGCCCAATACACTGTCTACTGATGTAGGTTATTACATTATTTAGGCCTAATACACTGTCTACTGATGTAGGTTATTACATTATTTAGGCCCAATACACTGTCTACTGATGTAGGTTATTACATTATTTAGGTCTAATACACTGTCTACTGATGTAGGCTATTACATTATTTAGGCCCAATACACTGTCTACTGATGTAGGTTATTACATTATTTAGGCCTAATACACTGTCTACTGATGTAGGTTATTACATTATTTAGGCCCAATACACTGTCTACTGATGTAGGTTATTACATTATTTAGGCCTAATACAATGTCTACTGATGTAGGCTATTACATTATTTAGGCCTAATACACTGTCTACTGATGTAGGCTATTACATTTTTAGGCCTAATACACAGTCTACTGATGTAGGCTGTTACATTATTTAGGCCTAATACACTGTCTACTGATGTAGGCTGTTACATTATTTAGGCCTAATACACTGTCTACTGATGTAGGCTGTTACATTATTTAGGCCTAATACACTGTCTACTGATGTAGGCTATTACATTATTTAGGCCCAATACACTGTCTACTGATGTAGGTTATTACATTATTTAGGCCTAATACAATGTCTACTGATGTAGGCTATTACATTATTTAGGCCTAATACACTGTCTACTGATGTAGGCTATTACATTTTTAGGCCTAATACACAGTCTACTTATGTAGGCTGTTACATTATTTAGGCCTAATACACTGTCTATTGGTGTAGGCTATTACATTATTTAGACCTAATACACTGTCTACTGATGTAGGCTATTACATTATTTAGGCCTAATACACTGTCTAATGATGTAGGCTATTACTTTATTTAGGCCTAATACACTGTTTACTGATGTAGGCTATTACATTATTTAGGCCTAATACACTGTCTACTGATGTAGGCTATTATTTAGGCCTTATACACTGTCTACTGATGTAGGCTATTATTTAGGCGTAATACACTGTCTACTGATGTAGGCTATTATTTAGGCCTAATACACTGCCTACTGATGTAGGTTATTATTTAGGCCTAATACACTGCCTACTGATGTAGGCTATTATTTAGGCCTAATACACTGTCTACTGATGTAGGCTGTTATTTAGGCATAATACACTGTCTACTGATGTAGGCTATTACATTATTTAGACCTAATACACTGTTGAGTCTGTACAAGATTTGTTTTAAACAGCCGCTCAAATGGTCACTTTTATAAGAGAATGTTAGGCTATACAACTTTTTAAACAATTTCATACGAGTCAGAGTGACCATTTCGGTAACGCCTACCGGCCCATTTGGGTACCAGCCCACTGGCATTTACCCAAACACCCATATGGCCAGTCCGCCCCTGTTGATGTCTTAGGCTACAACATTTGCTGTGAACTAAGTGTGCAGAATAGGATATTATATACCTTACCCTTACTGGGATATGGACCGCCAACAATAGATTTCCATAGTCCCTTGTCAAGAGCCGCCTACAATAGATTTCCATAGTCCCTTGTCAAGGGCCGCCAACAATAGATCTCCATAGTCCCTTGTCAAGGGCCGCCAAAGGGCTGCCAACACCAGATCTCCATTGCGCCCTATCCTGGACCATCCTTTCCATCTAGTTCCAGTTTCAGGTTAAACAAAACTTTAAGGTGTCGGCCTTTACCTGGTACTTTTTTAAACGACTTCGATTCGGTTTTAATTTTTTTACTTCACGATTCTTTTTTTAAATACAAAGTTGTATGCTTTCTTTTGGTTGGCTTTCTGTTGCAATAGAATCTCCGGGGATTTAGGGAGTGCATGTGTATGCAGTGGCGTCACAAGGCTCGGTGTCACCTGGTGTGGAAAGCTCGGGGTGTCACCCTCACATAACCAACTCTCCCCTCCCCATATTCTAGTAAGGATGACAGTCTGTAATGTCACTCGCACAAACCTGGTGACGCCACTGTGTGTGTATCTAGTCCCTAGAGTCTGATAAAATTTTGAGCAGGATGGACACTTCACATGTAAAGGGGATGAAAGGCTGAGAAAGGGGAGACAATAAACAGAACCACGCGAGTGTGGTGAAAGCTGTAACTTTTAAGTGAATTGAGATAGAATTTTCAAATCATTCGCTTTATATGTATTGAAATTTTCCTTGTATTTTAATATATCTTTACACTTAAATTAAAAACTGTCACTATCTGTTGATCAAAGCCAAGTTTATTTTGTGTAAAATAATTTTTCTGGCATTAATTAAAGTATCTTTATCAAGTACAGGAATACGCCCACTAGTTAGACTAACTGTATAGAGCTACAACCCCCCCCCACATCAACAAGGGGTGGGGTTGCTAGCTGGACGCAAGACCCTCCTCATTTATCATGACTTGGGCCAGGCTGGTTGTACTCTGCTGACCTCTCTGCTGGACTTGCTCATCAATAATTTCCATGCAACGATTTCTGTTGAGTTTTGAGGTCATAATAATTCTTTTCATCACTTGTAGAATGGAACACTTAAAATGGTCCAGCAGTGGCGTAGCTAGGGATTTTGAGTCCTGGGGGGGGGGGCTTGACCTCTTTAGGGGCCTCTGCATTTTGACATTCGACACCATGACATGAGAAATTAGCGTAATATTTAATGTAAAAACAGATTTCGGACATTTATTTGGGGGCCCCCGGGGGGGGGGGATTTTTAATTTGGCCCCCCTTCCCTATCCTAGCTACGCCACTGTGGTCCAGCAACAAAAAGTCATAAAAAGGAAGCAAGTATTTAATCCTTTTTATACATTCATTGTGCATTCAGCAGCGTTTATACATTCAATGTGCATTCAGCTTTTATACATTCACTGTGCATTCAGTGTTTATATATTCACTGTGCATTCAGTGTTTATACATTCACTGTGCATTCAGTGTTTATACATTCACTGTGCATTCAGCTTTTATACATTCACTGTGCATTCAGCTTTTATACATTCACTGTGCATTCAGCGTTTATACATTCACTGTGCATTCAACGTTTATACATTCACTGTGCATTCAGCGTTTATGCATTCACTGTGCATTCATTGTTTATACATTCACTGTGCATTCATTGTTTATACATTCACTGTGCATTCAGTGTTTATACATTCACTGTGCATTCAGCGTTTATACATTCACTGTGCATTCAGTGTAGATTTGGCTGAATTTTTTTCTTTCTTCCTGGCAACAACTAGCTTAATTAAAGGAAAATAATGGTTAGAGGTTCTCAAATTTTTAACTGTGTCACATTGCCAATATATCACTGCGACCAAAATGTCTGGCGATACTGTTCTGTCACAAGACCAAACAAAGTGACGTTCGCCGCATGACCCGGCACGCCCACTGTCACTCGTCACGGACTAATGGCGGTTTCGACACGCGGGTCACTGCCAGACTGATGTCATGCCAAAAATATTAATGGCTTAGCACAGCTACTGGTCTGTCCCGCACGGTAAAACATCATAGACCTAGCCTACGTTAAGAAAGTTAGTTGGAATAAGAAAAACATTAAAAATACATTTTTTTAAACACAATACCTCCATAAGGCTCCATTATACAACTTTAAAAAAATAATAAAATATTAAATATAATTAAATTAAAAACATTTCCTTCGAACCCGTGATTTGACACTGTCGGCTGCGTGAGCGAATCTAGTTAACAAATGGGCCAGCGGGCAATGCATAGTTTAGCGATTATTTATATATATTATCCAAGTTAAAAATAAGTTTTTAAGTCTTTTTGGTTTATATCGTCATAGAGTAGTTCTTGGTTGACAGAAAACAGTAGTGACGGGCGAGCTGGTTCACATTCAGGTTGTCCAATCGGATTAATTGACTTTCTGCAAAGAAGTTATTTAAATTATATACAATTCTCAGCTCTCTGATGACTCCCTACGGTTGTCTCTCAGACCACAGTTTGAAAACCACTGGTTTACAACATGGCAATATTGGGAAAGGATAAAACACTTAAAACAAGGGGCATTACTACCCTAAGCAAAGGGACATAACTCGTGTAATACATATCAACATGAAACACCTGCCAACTCTAAATGTACCTAAGCAAGACAACTTCACGATTGATTATTTCTCCATATGGTACATACCTACCAAGTTTTTCATTTACATTGCCTCTTATTAGCTTGCAAGCTCTTCATGTGTGAAACATGCGCGGACGTGAATCTCGAAAACGGCTCTTAACAATTTTCCTAGAAATTCGATAGTTTATAGGCCTAGATATCTTTTTTGGAAGGAAATTGCTTACAGTCCACACAGTAAAAACAGTGGTTAGACCGTTATAATTTTTCAAAATGTAATCATCTTTTTCAAAGATGTTGCTATTTCGAACATGCTTTAATCGGGTTACTTGTTGCCAGGCATAGGCAAACTAGGCAGCCGCGTTAGGCCTCTGATTAGTGGGGGTCTCGCACAGGACTCAAAGAAAAAAAAGTTTAGAGAATAAAAATGCAAAACGTGAATCAAATCTAAAAAATAGCAGAACTCTATCTATCCATCCATCCATCCCAGTGGCGCTACAGCCAATGGAGGGCTCTAGCCTGCTTCAACACATCCTTCCATTCAGATCTCTCCTGGGCCTTTCGTCTCCACGCCCTAACCACAAGCTGATACAGATCTGCTTCCACATCAGAACTCTACGGCTCTATATCTACTAGCCTAGTTATAAAATTTTTCGAGGTTTATCATATCTTCTTCACGAATGTCTAGCTCTACTTGTTAGACTACGAATGTTAGAAGACCATTGCTTCTTCCTTTTTGGTGAAATGTCGAAACGTTATTTCTAGCCTGGTGTGGATGAATAAAGCCCATTCGTGCTATCGACGCTCAATGAATTGAACTTGTTGATTTAGATATAAATCCAGGAACGTTAATTGATTGCTTATTTTTCGGTCTTAATTTTTTGTTTTTCTATTTTATTTGGGGGCCACCCTATTCACTTCGCCTAGGGCTTCCAATTACCTAAGGCCGGCCCTGCTTGTTCCTGTTTTATATAACTCGTTGTAGTTTTCCTTGATTCCACGTACCTATATCTACCAATGTTTTGCTATGTGCAGCGTATTAGGATAGGCGGCGCTGTCTAGTCGGAGTGAGACCATTTGCTATAGAAGGCCTGGTATATTCAGTATAGAAATCGAAACCGTTTGACCAATCTTGATCAAACTTGTCATAAATTGTCCTTAGATCATGGCGTAGATCGTAGTGTTTGTTTAATGTCCCTAACACTACCGGAGGGCCCTAAAAATAGACAAAAGGTACCTAATTGTATCTCAATTAACCCTTAAAGTGCTGAACTGTTTTACAATGAGTGCATACAAAATGGAATTACAATTCTGATGTTTAGAGGCTAACCTACCACACGCGTTTTAAGGGTTAAAAAACGACACTTTTAAACAAATCGGGTAAACCCATTTTCATACTCAACTTTTGATTTTGTGGCAAAATTTAAAAAATTGTGAAGGAAACTTTCTCCATGTTTAACATAGATCTAAATTCAAACCAGTAACTCAGTAATACCAAAACTAAGGCCCGCAGGCCGCGGGTCATATCCGGCTAGTAATTTATAAATGTGTGAATCTAAATGAGAAGAGCGACTTCCTAGTCTGTATGGTAAAATAAAACAACACGCGAAAAAAAAAACACCAACTGGTGAGTTCCTTACTGCAGCCGACAATACAGACTCGGACAAGGCATTCATTATCTACTTACTTATTGATAGAACCCAACATGGCTTGCATGTCAATCAACCTAAGGGAATCCTGTAAGCTGGGAGGTGGGGCGTGCAATAATGTTATTTACGTGTCTGCGGTGGTGGGGAGTCTGGTTCATGAAAACAGCCTCATAAATTATACGGTATCTTAGCTCCGCCTGACAGCAAGAAGAATCCAGGGGCGTTTTGAAAATGTGGTGTAAGGTGAACTGATATTAGATTTAAGTGCCTGGCAGACGCCCTTGCTTGAATCTCTTACGGCATTTCTTGAAGCGTTCTTCCTACGAGATTTCTTCAAATATTCTCTTGCGAGATTTCTTCAAATATTCTCTTGCGAGATTTCTTCAAATATTCTCTTGCAAGATTTCTTCAAATATTCTATTGCGAGATTTCCTCAAATATTCTATTGCGAGATTTCTTCAAATATTCTCTTGTGAGATTTCTTCAAATATTCTATTGCGAGATTTCCTCAAATATTCTCTTGCAAGATTTCTTCAAATATTCTCTTGCGAGATTTCTTCAAATATTCTCTTGGGAGATTTCCTCAAATATTCTATTGCGAGATTTCCTCAAATATTCTCTTGGGAGATTTCCTCAAATATTCTCTTGCGAGATTTCTTCAAATATTCTCTTGCGAGATTTCTTCAAATATTCTCTTGCGAGATTTCTTCAAATATTCTATTGCGAGATTTCTTCAAATATTCTCTTGGGAGATTTCCTCAAATATTCTTTTGCGAGATTTCCTCAAATATTCTCTTGGGAGATTTCCTCAAATATTCTATTGCGAGATTTCCTCAAATATTCTCTTGGGAGATTTCCTCAAATATTCTCTTGCGAGATTTCTTCAAATATTCTCTTGCGAGATTTCTTCAAATATTCTCTTGTGAGATTTCCTCAAATATTCTATTGCGAGATTTCCTCAAATATTCTCTTGGGAGATTTCCTCAAATATTCTTTTGCGAGATTTCCTCAAATATTCTCTTGGGAGATTTCCTCAAATATTCTCTTGCGAGATTTCTTCAAATATTCTCTTGCGAGATTTCTTCAAATATTCTCTTGCGAGATTTCTTCAAATATTCTCTTGCGAGATTTCTTCAAATATTCTCTTGCGAGATTTCTTCAAATATTCTCTTGCGAGATTTCTTCAAATATTCTATTGCGAGATTTCTTCAAATATTCTCTTGCGAGATTTCTTGAAATATTCTCTTGCGAGATTTCGTTAAATATTCTCTTGCGAGATTTCTTCAAATATTTTCTTGCGAGATTTCTTCAAATATTCTCTTGCGAGATTTCTTCAAATATTCTCTTGCGAGATTTCCTCAAATATTCTATTGCGAGATTTCTTCAAATATTCTCTTGCGAGATTTCTTCAAATATTCTCTTGCGAGATTTCTTCAAATATTCTCTTGCGAGATTTCTTCAATTATTCTCTTACGAGATTTCCTCAAATATTCTCTTGCAAGATTTCTTCAAATATTCTCTTGCGAGATTTCTTCAAATATTCTCTTGCGAGATTTCCTCAAATATTCTCTTGCGAGATTTCTTCAAATATTCTCTTGCGAGATTTCTTCAAATATTCTCTTGCAAGATTTCTTCAAATATTCTCTTGCGAGATTTCTTCAAATATTCTCTTGCGAGATTTCTTCAAATATTCTCTTGCGAGATTTCTTCAAATATTCTCTTGCGAGATTTCTTCAAATATTCTCTTGCGAGATTTCTTCAAATATTCTCTTGCAAGATTTCTTCAAATATTCTATTGCGAGATTTCCTCAAATATTCTATTGCGAGATTTCTTCAAATATTCTCTTGCAAGATTTCTTCAAATATTCTCTTGCGAGATTTCCTCAAATATTCTCTTGCAAGATTTCTTCAAATATTCTCTTGCGAGATTTCTTCAAATATTCTCTTGCGAGATTTCTTCAAATATTCTCTTGCGAGATTTCTTCAAATATTCTCTTGCGAGATTTCTTCAAATATTCTCTTGCGAGATTTCTTCAAATATTCTCTTGCGAGATTTCCTCAAATATTCTCTTGCGAGATTTCCTCAAATATTCTTTTTTGTATTATGTTACGAGATTGTTTCAAATATCCTCTCTTACGAGATTTATTCGAGTTTTATCTCTCACGAGATCTGCCCGAAAGTTGTATCTTTCGAGATATCGTAAAGTGCTTTCTCTTACAAGAGTTCTTCAAAGTGCTCTCTCTTTCGATATTTCGCCGCCAGTTGCTATCTCTTTCGATATCTCGCCAAGTGGTAACTCGGTTACGCTCAACAAGCTCATCAATATTTAATTTCTGAAAGCAATCAATGATTACGTCCGTAATGACAGTAATAATTGAACGACACAACAGAACTCTGAGATAGATAGACTTATAACGACATTACAGAACTCTGAGATAGATATATACATTTCGATATATGATTCTTGCGTGTGTATTGTCTCCCTTAAATTTACTGATATTTTTTTTTTTGCTTCTTAAAATAGTTTGAATGTATGTGCATACACATGCAGACGTTTTTAAAAAAAATTAACACCTTTTAGTAGAACAAGTAGGAAGTAACCTCTTGTGTAGGGCTGGGTGTAACTTAGTATTTTAGTGTGTGTGTGTGTGTGTGTGTTTCTACGTGTAAGACGGATGACTTCTATCATTCTTTAGACACCAACCTGCTGTTGATAGTATGTTGAGTACTAATCTGTTATACCTAAGCTGTATATATGTTGGTCTTTATGACAGCATGACAAGTTGACCTTGTCACCGACATGAGCCACCGCCTCCTCTAATCCTGGTTTATAAATATAAATCTTTCTTGGACTCTCTTTACTCTCTGTTTCACTCAGTCACTTTCTCTCGTTCTGTTTCACTCAGTCACTTTCTCTCGTTCTGTTTCACTCAGTCACTTTCTCTCGTTCTGTTTCACTCAGTCACTTTGTTTCTTTCTGTTTCACTTGGTCACTTTGTTTCTTTCTGTTTCACTCAGTCACTTTCTCTCTTTCTGTTTCACTCGGTCACTTTTTCTCTTTCTGTTTCACTCAGTCACTTTCTCTCTTTCTGTTTCACTCAGTCACTTTATTTCTTTCTATTTCACGCAGTCACTTTGTTTCTTTCTGTTTCACTCAGTCACTTTGTTTCTTTCTGTTTCACCCAGTCACTTTGTTTTCTTTCTGAAATGTTTATGTTTAGCGCTATTTCAATCTTTTAGTTTTCTCAATACGCTATCACTTATCTGGACCAGTTGGAGGTGAAGGAAGAAAGGAGGATAATTGGGTTAATTTTACAGTCATCGCTTTTTTAAAGCATTTATAAAAAAAAAAATAATTGTGGTGGAACTACCTGAATTCGAACTCATGGCTCAAGCCGACATACTACCCACTCTGCTTATGAAGATTATTTGTTTCAAATTTTCTTTAAAGAGGCAACCTATAAAAGTATACCACCAATTCTGTCAAATACAATTTCTTTCCCTTGTTCGAGATACCAAATGAAATAAGTAATTATCAATAGTTAATTAACTAATTGTTGTTGTTTGTTTTCATTAATTCTTGTGGTGTTAGTTAAAAGAAATAATTGTGCAAAATTTCAGCTTGAATAGAGATTAATTTTAGGATAAATAATGTTTAGTAAAGTTTCATCAGACAGACAGACAGACAAAGTGAGTTGATTTAAGAATTGTAACCAAAAAAAAAAAGAAAAGAAAAAAAAATTATAAACAAAAAAAAATGGTCTGTGATAAAACATTTAAAGTTTTGTTTGATTTTAAACAAAATGATTAATTACCACTAATTTATTGACTAGCTGGTTATTTTAAAAAAACAATTGATTCATGTTTTGCTAGGTTCAATAAATAATTGCTGAAAGTTTTCGTAAGAATATACACATTTGGAATGTTCTACGACATACAATCGCTGCTCTTATAGTTGTGTGCTATTTATTCTCTCTGAGACCTTGAATTTGTTGGGTTTTTTTTCTGAGTCGGATAGTAGTGCATTATTTCAAAAACTGCAAGTGAAGAAAGGGAGTTCATTCAATCTATCAAACTATTCAATAAAATTAACCTCCGCTTGGACGTTACCGGATATTACGTTTGTCGCGATCAAATTTTACAAGGAATGTAATTGTCGTTAGCGAAAAAACGATCAAGGCCGTTATCGAAAATAAATGTCGTTAACGACCTGCGCGTAGCAAACGACGCTATTTTGCATGGCCGGCCCTAGGCCACTGCAACCTATGCGACCGCAGTGGGACCCGCACTTTCAAAGGCCCCACGTTAAACCATTTTATAACTTATAACAGATTTTCCGGTCTCCTGATTTATCAGGAGCTCCTGGAAATCTCCTGAAATTGCAAAATATACGACAAGCTCTTAATTTTCATTTACTATTCGTATCCCTACCCAAACTGGGCCCCGCTTTTATTTTACGGGTGCAAACTACTTGTTCTCCCCCCCCCCCAATCTTTTTTTTTTCGCTGCTAAAGTTACTTGGGGTAACTCTAGTCCGACTTGCAGAAATAATAGAGTGATATTTCCATGACTTCTTGGTGATGTCAGGAATGGTTGAGCCATGAAGAGAAATATATATATAGATAGATGATCTGACAGCTAGAACATTACTTTGTTGACTTTACGACATTTACAATATCATTCATTGTTTCAATTTATTCATAACATTACATTGTTTTCTTATACCACACCTATAACAGATCTATGTTTGTTTAATAGCTTTTATGTTCGTGCATTCACTTTTACAGTAGACAAGGCTACGTTAAGGAGTAGAATTTTATTTGCACGTGGGAAAGATAGCTATGAATATGTTATAATTTTCAATATTTGAAACTTTTCGCTAGGTGTACTAGTTTTAGATCAGGTTGTTTACAAGTTCTCCTGTGAACATTTTGGCATTTGACCTCTCCCGATTGTTACACACACCAACGTAACCTCCGTTAACTCTTTTTTTTTGTGTGAGAAGGGAGGTAATGTCAGGATACATTACAGAAATGAAGTCATTACCATTTTTTTTATGTGACATTTAAATTGCATTCGAATGACGTTTTTATACAGTCGCGCTACGTCTGGGACAACTGGATGTAACGTGTTCTCGAGTTGAAAAAAAAAAGAAATTAACCGTAATAATTATAAGTAGCCTGTGTATTCAAGTAACAGGCGTTGACATTCGTTTGTGAATAGACTTCTCTTTTGAGGGGGGAGCTGGTAGCGGAAAGGGTTAAAGTCGATTTTTCTACCACTTTCGCTAAACAAACTTGTTTGAAGCAAATATTGTTTGTATTAAGTTTGCTTTGGCTAAGGCGTTTATATGTTATAAGATTTGTGCTGTAGTGTAATTGTGTAACCAATAACGTGTGGGGTCGACTTTATTCGAACAGAGGCCATCGTTATAAACTAGAAATTAGAAGTAGTGTGTCAGAGTTGTATCCTAGTTATGTTCTAGTTGTTTAAGAATGTATTATTTTCTTCGTCGCCAAGTGTCGCCAACGTTCTCTATCTCTCTCTCTCTCTCTCTCTCTCTCTCTCTCTCTCTCTCTCTCGGCTTCTCTGTCTCTCTCGGCTTCTCTCTCTCTCTTTCTCGGCTTCTCTCTCTCTCCCTCTCTCTCTCTCTCGTCGTCTCTCTCTCTCGTCGTCTCTCTCTCTCGTCGTCTCTCTCTCTCTCGTCGTCTCTCTCTCTCGTCGTCTCTCTCTCTCGTCGTCTCTCTCTCTCTCGTCGTCGCTCTCTCTCTCGGAGTCTCTCTTTCTCTCTCTCTCCGTCTCTCTCTCTCTCTCTCTCTTTAAGAGCTTTACCTAACTAAAGGAGTACAAGTAAATTTTCCCCTTTCAGACCTTGTGATCTATAAGGCAGATGATGTTAAGGTCACCTGTTACATTGGCCAACGGTTAACGAGCAGGGTGTCGTGTGGCCAGCACGGCTTTTTATCAGGACCTCAGTGCTTAACCACTCATCCACCGCGACCCCACTAAAAGAGTAAAGGATTAGAAATTTAAAGCAACTGGGCCGGATTTATGGAAGTGGTGGCCCTGTGCAGATTTTTTTTACGATATCCCTTTTTCAAACGCCTTTTTATAAATCCATCTATAAGCATGCCATCTTTGCGTACTTTTTTAATTTAATCTCATCATTTTTCTTTTTATGTTGAAAATGAACATGGGGGAAGTTTCTCTACCAGGCAGAACAGTAGCTCAGACTGGGCATGACCCAGAGTCTTTGACTCCACTCTCTGGAAAATTACGAAGAAGAAGCATATTTTGTGTGAAATTTTATAGCTTTTAGTTTGTAGAGGTCCTCGTTAGCAGGCCGTACAGTCAGGACTACTGTAATCCCGGGCCTGCTACCAACTGTGAAATGTAACAACTATCCTGCTTTTACAGAGTTGTTTGTTTGCTTTGTTTAGTGAAAAATTAGTCAGTCAAAGTCGTGTGTGTTTTTATACTGAGCCTCTGACTTCATTAAGATGTCCACGCTTTAAGCTGTAAGGAGCTTTAACGCGCGCATTGAAACATGCAGAATATTTAATAAATACTGTAAAAAAAAACAACACCAAAGCTTATATAAGGGATATAAGGGGCAATGACTGTCATAACTCTCAATGTTGTTAGAGTTATCTCCTTTATATATATATATAATTGCCGATTGATTCACGTTTTGTCATTGACAATATATATTTGTGCAAAGTGTCAACTTGATCCGAGAATGGGAAGTGGGAGAAATAACGTGCACAAGATTTGTACCAGGCAGAGTTGATAGAATGCTTTGTATAGAAAAGAAAAGGTACCGTAAACATGAACACAATTACACTACCGGAAGACACTTGTCTTCTTTTACGTATTAGATATTCCTTCAGAATGAAAGATTATTACATCTTAGCCCAAACCTCCCACAGGACAGCTGGGAGGGTTTTGAACGCGGGATCATCGAGACACAGTACAGAGCGCATACCACACAAGCAGGCAGCTTTGCAATAGTATAGAAAAACTATAGCCGCAAGTTTGGTATAAATTTGGCAACAGAACAATATTACGTGGCGGGAAGGGAATTACGAACAAATCCGTTTGTTTTTTTTTTGTTGTTTTTTTTTGTGGTAAAAGATACTTAGTGATCCCTGTG
>JAZGLO010001609.1:0-10617 GCA_036873155.1 Biomphalaria sudanica
TGAAGACTTTCAAGGGGGTCTATGAAAGTGAAAAAATAAATGAGATGCCCATGGGGGTCTACGATAATGGATCTCGATTCATTTCATTTGTGACTTTAATTTTCACTCCCATTAATGTAATTATTTCCTACACTAATAATTGATTTGTACTTTAGTCTACCCTTTCAATATTTATCCTGCTATTCAAACAAAAATTTTTTATATTTAATTTCAATACTTATTTAAAGAGCAGGGTGCCAGGACATCCGCTCTGTTATCAGCAGCAGACGCCTTGGCTGGCTTGGCCACGTTTGTAGAATGCCAGTAGGTCGACTTCCACAGGACATCCGGTATGGCGATCTAATAGAAGGCAGGAGAGCCGCTGGTCGCCCACTTTTACGTTATACGGATGTATGCAAACGCGACATGAAGCTCTTCAAAATCGACACTGGCAACTGGGAAGAGGTGGCACTGGACAGATCCACATGGAGAGAGAGAGCATAAAGGAAGGGTCACAGATGTCATACACAACAGAAGCAGAAAGAAGGGTGAAAATGCAACGGCGCCTGATGATTATATATGCCCAACCTGCGATCGCAGCTGTGTATCAAGGAATGGCCTCTTTAGTCACACAAGAAGTTGCAAAGGGAAAAGATCGTCTCTCGAGACGTAAAATGCCACAGACTTATTTGAATAGCATAAATTTTGTCTACATGTAACTAATGTTTAACAAAAAGAAATGTAGACTGTACATCGTTAATTATTTAAAATGGAAAAACAAGAGGTTGCCTGAGTGCCTCGTTAGGATGATATAAGACTAATTACGTTTGGGGATCATTTGAGACGATGTCATCCTAATAAAAAGATACAAGTTTGAAATTGATAAAGTTCAGAATAGACCCACAAAATCTCTCTTCAATATCACATCACCCTTAATCTCACTACAGTTAGAAATTAGTTTTAAAAAAATGTTTAATTTGCAAAAATGCACTACAAGTTAAACAGGGGGTCTACCGATAATCAGAAAATATGGCAAGGGGTCTACGAGACAAAAAAATTTGGGAATCACTGGTCTAAATCTATAACAAATTTAATGACATGACTGATCCAAACTAAGTGATACAAAATTACTGTCCGAATAAGCTTTGTATTAGAATTTTTTGTTTGTTTGTCTTTTCTTGTCATTCAAATAAAACTCATTTGTAAACATGATTGTGATCTGGCACTCCTAGATGTATTTATTGCTTTTTTGCTTTTATAGGCTAGTGCCAGATTTAATTCTTGTACTTCCGCCTGTTGTTACATTATATTATTTGAGTCGAGTGTTATAAATAGAGCAGATGCTGCTGTTCATTGCCTTTTTCCTGTTGTGGACCACTGGTCAGTAAGTGGTCAACCACAATAATTAATCACCAATAATTAATTAGCTAATTGGTTACTTTTTTTTTATAGATTCATATCTTATCAAGTACAATGAAGAATTGTGCAAAGTTTCAACTTAATCTAAGAATGAGAAATGGGTGAAAAAATAAATTAAAACTTTTTACCAGACAGACAGAAAGACGGACAGAATGAGTTGATACAAGCTTTGTAATAACTGGAAGATATTATGATAAATTAAAATAATGATATTTATAGAGAGTCAAGTAAATGAAATAATCATCACTTGACAGCTATTGATTATTATTATTATAGCTATTATATAGCGCTACTTTCATGCTTAGCATCATTGATGTTAACAAAAATGAAGTCCATATTAAGAACAACGGGAATCAAACTGACTGATTCTGATAGCCACACACGACTTGTATGTTTGAAAGTTACTCTGAGACAGAAAGTTAAATTAACGGGAGCTAGGTTAAAGCGCTACAACGAAACCACTAAAAGGAAAGAGCATAATATCCTATTTCAACACAAAAGAAAACAGTTCTTCCGAAAAACTAGCCAATAATAATGCTGACAAAATTCAAAACATTAGGCCTAATAGCAGGGCCGGACTTAGGGCACAGCAACCTATGCGGCCGAAGTGGGCTCTGCACTTTCATAGGCCCCAGTTAACTCTTGCTGTAAATTTATTAAATTAAACCATTTTAACTTATAACAGGATTTCCGCGGTCTCCAGATTTTCCAGGAGCTCCTCGAAATCTCCAGAAATTGAAATGTATACGAAAAAAGTCATGAAAATCTCACGAAATTATTAAAATTTCATGAAAACTCAAAACATGGTCTGAAAAATAGACAAAATTTTGGGATGTCATTCAATATGGAAAACGCCAATCATACTCGCGATTAAAAAAAACGGCATTGTCAGCTTTCATTTCATAAAATTAAGGGCGAATTTTAACGAAAACAGTAAGTTTCTATACTTCATTTATTGCAATAGTTAATGACGTTTAAATAGAGATCTAAATCTATCTCGATCTCTTTAAAAAAATCAAAAGCAATATTTTGCTAGTCGATAGTAAATATAAAAGTCAGATCTGAATGTTTTATCGGCTTAATGTTGGAAATCTACCTTCTATTGTAGATGGCTCGTAAAGTTAATTTGATCGTGATTTCGCACTTAGTAAAGTACGAACTAAATGCAAAGAAGAATTTATTTTCTAACAAAAAATCTTACTTTTCATTTATTATCCTTATACCTACCCAGACTAAGCCCAGCGCAATTCGTTTCGCATAGGGCCCTGCAATCCTTAGGACCGGCCCTTCTTAATAGCACTTAACACGGCGCGTTCATCGACTATTGGGCAGCGCTATGGTCCGACCTCTACATTACAACGTACAGGCTGACTGGATCGACGAAATCCAAACTACAAACTACCTAATACCAGAAATGCCTGATGAGGATTTCACAGCCGAGGAAGTCTCAGCAGCTAAATCAAAAACACAACTGGACTGCTCCTGGGCCGGACATTATACACAACTTTTGGTTTCTGTGAAAGCGAGAATCAACTACAAAAGTGGCCACACTTTGTCCTCAGTGTATCTATAATAAAGAAATGCATTTGTACCACAACGAACTGATCACACCATATGTCCATCACAGAGCCCTGCGATCAATGGACTCAACGCTTTTAGTGGTGCTACGTTTCTCCCTCAAAAGCTACCAACTGCGGCATTTTTAAATGCACGGATTAAAGGTTTGGAACTCTTTCCCCATTAATCTCTGACAAACAACACGCTACACTGCATTCAAGAACATTAAGGCCTATTTGTTTCAAACTTTTTTTTTTAGATTAGTTTGTCATTTTAGCTCTAGTGTTGATGTATGTAATGTTATCACATCACCTTGAGCCTACATTTTTTTTTAATGACAGCGCTCTAATAAATTAAATTATTATTATTATTAAAGAGTAAGCTAAAAGAAAGAATTTAATTTATCCCAGTCTAACATTCCCTATTTTACAATTCACTGATTTCAAACTTTGATGGCTTATGTTCATATAAAGGCCCAAAAAGCATCAGTAAAATAAATAATTGGTTAATTTTGGAAGAGATTCGTGTATTGTCCTCGACTGAGAATAATTTATGCAAAGTTTCAACTGTATCCGAGAATGAGAATTGGGAGAAAAAAACACTGTCAAACGTATTAAGGGGCTTAAATCCATATATATATATACATCCACATCTTTCATTAAGTAGCGTTTATTCCCCTTATTTCAATATCAAAATATTATTAATCACCAACAATTAATTAACTAATTTTTAAAATAAATTCAGGTCTTCACATGTTTATTGAGCAATCATGCGAGGTTTTAACTTGATCCGAGAATGGAAAATGGGAGAGGGAAATGCATTTAACCTTTTTACCAGACAGACAGACAGACAGAGTGAGTGAGTGGAATTTTTATATTACATTTTGTTGTTAGAAATACATTGTTACTTTAGATTCTCGTTGTCAAAATAAAACAACGTTTAACTCTTTCTCTCCCAACTGACGATACCAACGTTGATTTAACGCCATTAAATTAACTTAACTTTTGCTTTTATAAACTTTAATCTGTGTGATATAAAAAAGTGCATACATTGTCCTATAATTATATACGAAACATATAACATTTCCTGATTCAATGCACACACAAAAAAAAGTCATCGAAGTTTTGTCATTACAGGGTAGTGAATCACTAATTAGCACAAATGAATAACTCCATAGGAACGAGGAAAATAATTACAGAGAAAGAGTTAATAACATTTTTATTTGAAGTCATTGCATTGGACATATATATAGAGAGATCAGCGTCTTAAAATTCAACATTGTACAAATTAGAAGTACGCTCAGTGTAGACAGTTAGTAGGCCATAGCAAAGAAAACACGCTACGATGGGAATAGTTATTAACACAATTAACAGGAATATTTCTTCCGAATGGTGAAACTTGTCCCCATCAGCCTGAGCCGTTAGGGGAGTGGTCAGTGTTGTATTGACGATGACCTCTATGATTTCGACGTCCTGGCAGTAAGGACCTTTTCTGCCTTGCACACACTGAATACATCGACCATGATTGTCACACATTTGATTGGCACAGGTCAGGCTACAGATTCCTTCGCAAAGGTACCCGAAGAAACCGGAAACGCAGTCTAAATATATTTGGAGATAAAGAAAGATCGGAATTATTCTCAGGATCTATCTATCTATCTATCTATCTATCTATCTATCTATCTATCTATCTATCTATCTATCTATCTATCTATCTATCTTTCTTTTTATCTATCTATCTATCTATCTATCTATCTATCTATCTATCTATCTATCTATTTTTCTATCTATCTATCTATCTATCTATCTATCTATCTATCTATCTATCTATCTATCTATCTATCTATCTTTCTATCTATCTATCTATCTATCTATCTATCTATCTTTCTATCTATCTATCTATCTATCTATCTATCTATCTATCTTTCTTTTTATCTATCTATCTATCTATCTATCTATCTATCTATTTTTCTATCTATCTATCTATCTATCTATCTATCTATCTATCTATCTATCTATCTATCTATCTATCTATCTTTCTATCTATCTATCTATCTATCTATCTATCTATCTATCTTTCTATCTATCTATCTATCTATCTATCTATCTAAGTATCTATCTATCTATCTATTTATCTATCTAACAACCGGTCCGGGTAATAGCTCTGTTAGAGGAGACGATTAAGGCTGTAGAGAAACAGAACTTAACCACTGTTGTTGTGCCTAAGGACTGATTCAAATGCGCTGTCAGGAATGGATGCGGGATCCAACAAAACATGTCACTATCCACACACAGTTTTTCAAGGGGCCGTTCTTATGACGGACAAGTGTACGGATGTGGTACAGAGAAGGAAAATGGGGAATTTTATCTAATGTGCTCGGCCTTTGGCCTCGTCTCTAACTCAAGCGTTTTGTGATTCGAGCCATGGGTAATAAGGACAGAAACAAAATATTTTCATCTGCTGGGACCTTTCCAAGACCGAACAGTTTGCTCAGACAGCAGAGTGAGGTGGGATTAGGGAAGGGTTCGATCCTCTCACTCACTCGTACCTCCAATAAGCTCTATCTCGCAGAGTTGTAACATCCCTTCGGTAACTTCTAATTTGAATATAGAAATGTATTTAACATCCGAAAATGTAATTGAAAACTTGAACAATGTATTGTTCCAATTAAAGTTATTGGCGAAATAGACGTTACGCCTTTTGGTCTCAAACTGTACATGGACAGTAGTATTGATATATCTTGGCACTGAAAATAAAAAAAAAAATAAATGTAGCATTTCTAAACACGCTACAGAAAAAGCAAAATATCTATCATCGCAAATTTTCAGCACTTTGGTATAAAAAGTCAACCGAAGCAGGACGTTTTGGCACCGCCGTTTTGGCGCCGCCATTTTGGCCCCGCCGTTTTGGCGCGAAGGTCGTATTGGCGCGAGCCGTTTTGTCGACGGGACGTTTTGGCGCGAAATACATTATGTACGTTTATTGTATTATTTCTTTTAAAAGAATTATTCATATCTATGTTTTGCATGAGTGTTTGTGTTACGACATATTTCTCACGTTCTAAATGTAAATGTGTGTTTGTTTCTCACATCATTTTCTTTAATAAACATTTTGGCTTGTGTATGTGTGTTTATTGAGAGGCACACTTTTATTTTCAATTTTTTTTTCAAGATATTAAAATTAAAATTAAAAACAAAAAACAAAATGAAACGATGATAGACTAAAAATGGATGCAATTATTTGTTGACATTAACATTGGTTTATTTAATGACTGTATGGTATCTCCAGCTATACATACCAAACACTTGCTAATAATAAGTAAAAATATAATACATGTACCATGTTTCTCAAAATACTTTACGTTAAGTATACATAAATATCATGGTTATTTGCCTAAGTCACTGGAATTCGTCTAACGCGTGAGAGAGGAGAGGGGTGGATGAAAGAGTATATACAAGGAGTGAAATGTGAGCAGAAGAGAGGGGCGGGATAGGTGTCACATGTAATGACCAGTCCCAAGGAGATGATCGCCAGACTCATGACGCCAACGACCAGTGCTCGGTGCTGGTCTTTGTCTTCATTTGTTAAACTCTACCTGCGTCAATGCGAGATGTGTCACCCAAATCACCCCTACCCAATTTCTCCAAATATATCTATTCAAAGTAGCCTATCTTAGTGTCATGAATTTGTTTCAATCTATTGTCGCCCAGATTGTTTGTTTATATTTGTGGATTCACGTTAGAGTTTGTACTGACCACATCCCGTGTCTCGATCTTTACTATGTGTGGAGTTATTGTCGTCATTCAGCGTAATAGAACTTTAGATGTTAACATGGTTTTTGTTATATTAAAGTGTGACACTTAGCTAGTTCGTATATTACACTAATGTCAAATAAAAAAAAATCTTTTTGAAAGAAATCCAAAAATGTCATCCAGTGCGATTAGCAGAACTCACATATAGCATATCATTACCATTCAGGAATCTGACTTATTATAGGCCTATAGTCATGAAATAAGCAAAACCTTGATAATTATTAAAAAAAAAAAACAATTCGCTGAACGGTGTTCGAATTCCTACTATACATACAATATTATGGTAGAGTGAAATAAACATTGTTATAAAAGCTACGTGCTTATTAAATTATCCTCAAATGATATCTCGCGCCAAAACGTCTCGTCGCCAAAACGGCTCGCGCCAAAACGTCCCGTCGCCAAAACGGCTCGCGCCAAAACGTCCCGTCGCCAAAACGGCTCGCGCCAAAACGTCCCGTCGCCAAAACGGCTCGCGCCAAAACGTCCCGTCGCCAAAACGGCGGCGCCAAAACGTCACGTACCGAAAGTCAACATTTTTCCCCTTAGGGCCTATTTTTTTTTAAATCTTCTTCTAGAACTAAATATGTAAATTTGAATAAACAATACAGAAATTGTGTAGTATTCTTTAAACTTAAGTTCACACGTTGTATTCAGGGTATAGAGGAAATTTTCAGAATTGCACACATTGTGTGTTCACTGTCGATTTGAATAGTGTTATGTACTAGCTTAGAGAGTATGTTAGTTTTGGTAGACAAATATATTGTGTATTGTTTTTAGCGACGGTAAAAGTAGTGACGTAGTCAGACAAGACTAATGACGTAGTAGACTTAGGTGAACAAGATACCAACATGGCGTTATGTTAGAAGTAGTTTATTTTTTGGATATTGGTTAGAAATAGCGACGTTTATGAAGACTGGACGGATTTCCTTGTGATAAATAAATGTCTCATTTTATTAAAGTGAAAGTCGTTATTAAGTTTGTTAACTTGTAATGTTCTGTGGCTAAAGTGAAGTAATAATTAAGACAGAAGTAAAGTCAGATAGCCTACAAGATTAGCCCACAACTTTAGCATATTAAAATATACAAATACAACATTTTTTGTGTCTTGGACTGTCTGTATCTTATTTTCGCGCATATATGCCTCATACGCGTATACGCCGCACACATTACAAAATAAGTAAAAACAAAAATCGTACAACTCGCACAGTTGCCTGGTCGTGCGGTTGGCGCGCTGGATTGTCGTTTGGATTTATCGATGATCCCGGGTTCAAACCCTGCCCGCTCCCATCCCCCGTCGTCCTGCGGGAGGTTTGGACTAGGAAGTAAACTATCTTCAACTCTGAAGGAACATCCGAAATATGTAAAACATTTTACAAACATTTTTAGTTATATACCCCGCATGTGCAAATCGTTACTTGCCGTTTAACTACCGGTACATTAAGTTGTTGCTCATCAGAGGTCTGTCTCTCTAGACTCTTGACGCACCAGTTTTTGCTCCAAAATATTATATATATATATAAGGTATGAGAGCCGTCGGTCGCCCACTTTTACGGTATACGGATGTATGCAAACGCGACATGAAGCTCTTCAAAATCGACACTAGCAGCTGGGAAAGTAGCACTGGATAGATCCACATGGAGAGAGAGCATAAAGGAAGGGTCTCGGATTGCAGATGCCATACACAACAGAAGCAGAAAGAAGGGTGAAAATGCAACGGCGCCTGGTGATTATATATGCCCAACCTGCGATCGCAGCTGTGTATCAAGGATTGGCCTCATTAGTCACACAAGAAGTTGCAAAGGGAGTAGACTATCCCTTGAGACGTAAAATGCCACAGACACATATATATACATTTTGATTTTGGGTTGTCTGAGAGTTTAAAAGTTTGCTTTGTTGTCATAAGCTTCATTAAAAAATCATTAACTCTTTCTCTCCGTAATTATTTTCCAAGTTTCCACGGATTTTTTATTTTGCTCAGTAGTACCCAGTTATGATAAAACTTCAATAACTTTTGTGTTCGTTATCCGAAAATGTTTTATTTGGTATAGATTTAAAGTGGAATGTATGCTCTTTTTATATAAGACAAAATCAAGTTTATAAAATCAAACATTAATTTAATTTCAATGGTATCGTCAATTAAGAGAAAAAGAGTTTAAATAAAAGACTGATCCTACCTGTGTATAAATTGAGGCGAAAGATTTCAAAATTTCCTTTTGTTACCCAGTTAAGTGTATCGTTATGGCCAACGTTCATATACATGCACTTCTGTGTACTCACGTCGCCGTCGATCAGAAAGGGCAAAGTTCTCGAACTCTTGTCATACTTGTTTGTTAGATAGGGTTCTGAGACCTCGGCTACATTTCTGCCTTAAGAGGAAGTAATTGGAAAGTACACAGTGAGAAGGACATAGACTAATACTTTTCAGAAACAATGAAATTATGATTATAAATTTTTATTTTTATTATTATTGTAATTATTATTATAAAGTAGGGGTGCATAGGATTAAAAAAATAAATCCGGCCGGATCTGGATATAGGCTGGATAGTTGAAAAAATATCCGGCCGGATACCATACTAATGTGAACTCCTGGCATGTCTTTGATATGGACACATAAGTAAATGTACTTCTATCAATAATTCATAAAACACCAGGGATCCTTTAATAACATAAGTATAAATTTAATAAAAGCAATCCAAATAACTGTAGTTGTAGATAACAGCATCAAATATTAAACTATTTGATATACACAATTTTGAAAACTGACTTCTATGGTACTTAAATAATTAGTCTCAAAACTCAGGCCTCCAACAGCAGTAACAATCTCTGAAGGGACATTACTCTACTTTAACTAATAGACCAATGAAATAAATCATTTAAAAAACTTAAAATTTGTTATATCTTAGAACCAGGATTCTATCAAGTGCGATTTACAATACTATATACAAATACAATTATTATACAAACCTACATGTCTGGCAAAACGTAACAATAACATTTGTTATATTTTTTTTTCTTTTCCCCGTGGTGTTTTAAACTCTATCCCTCATGGATGGATTAAAGCTGATCAGCATTTAGTAACAGATATAACAAACTAATCTATGTAGCACGTCTGTCCATGTAGGGTATATACATTCAAATTGTACTAATTTTGAAGCTTTTAAAAACAGTGCAGTCTGGGTCATACAGTGGGTAGATGTATGTGTTAATTTATTTCACATCATCAACTGGTCATTAGTGCTGTCTGGGTCATACAGTGGGTAGATGTATGTGTTAATTTATTTCACATCATCAACTGGTCATCAATGCAGTCTGGGTCATACAGTGGGTAGATGTATGTGTTAATTTATTTCACATCATCAACTGGTCATCAATGCAGTCTGGGTCACACAGTGGGTAGATGTATGTGTTAATTTATTTCACATCATCAACTGGTCATCAATGCAGTCTGGGTCATACAGTGGGTAGATGTATGTGTTAATTTATTTCACATCATCAACTGGTCATCAATGCAGTCTGGGTCATACAGTGGGTAGATGTATGTGTTAATTTATTTCACATCATCAACTGGTCATCAATGCAGTCTGGGTCATACAGTGGGTAGATGTATGTGTACATTTATTTCAGACCATCAACTGGTCATCAGTGCAGTCTGGGTCATACAGTGGGTAGATGTATGTGTACATTTATTTCAGACCATCAACTGGTCATCAATGCAGTCTGGGTCATACAGTGGGTAGATGTATGTGTTAATTTATTTCAGACCATCAACTGGTCATCAATGCAGTCTGGGTCATACAGTTGGTAGATGTATGTGTACATTTATTTCAGACCATCAACTGGTCATTAGTGC
>JAZGLO010001610.1:0-127500 GCA_036873155.1 Biomphalaria sudanica
GATTTTTAAATATCGTTTGAGATGCATAGCTTTGCTTCTATCTATATATATCTATCTGTGTGTGTGTATGTGTGTGTTTGAAGCTTATATTTATACCCGTTGCTATCTTTACAATTTTAAATCACTTTTAATTGGCGTTGCTGAGGACGCTTACGAAAAATAACCATAGTCACTTTTGAGAATTCATTCCAGAAAACTGACAGTGCGAACTCTCCCTTTTATGTGTAATTAAAATTCCGAGTATGACGCCAGGAAGACGAACTATTAGTGGTCTAAGTGGCTATCAGGAACATTGGTCTAAGTGGCTATCAGGAACATTGGTCTAAGTGGCTATCAGGAACATTGGTCTAAGTGGCTATCAGGAACATTGGTCTAAGTGGCTATCAGGAACATTGGTCTAAGTGGCTATCAGGAACATTGGTCTAAGTGGCTATCAGGAACATTGGTCTAAGTGGCTATCAGGAACATTGGTCTAAGTGGCTATCAGGAACATTGGTCTAAGTGGCTATCAGGAACATTGGTCTAAGTGGCTATCAGGAACATTGGTCTAAGTGGCTATCAGGAACATTGGTCTAAGTGGCTATCAGGAACATTGGTCTAAGTGGCTATCAGGAACATTGGTCTAAGTGGCTATCAGGAACATTGGTCTAAGTGGCTATCAGGAACATTGGTCTAAGTGGCTATCAGGAACATTGGTCTAAGTGGCTATCAGGAACATTGGTCTAAGTGGCTATCAGGAACATTGGTCTAAGTGGCTATCAGGAACATTGGTCTAAGTGGCTATCAGGAACATTGGTCTAAGTGGCTATCAGGAGTTCGTCATTCTGTTAGAATTTAGTTTGTTATTAGTGTCAAACGTTTAGAATTAAAATCAATAGCAATTGTGACCTTTCTATTTTCAATATCATAAGTGTCAGTCTTGAGGGTATTTCAAACAAAGGTATATTTGTAGGTCAAGTGCACTACTAGACCGATGTTCGCTATATAGTCAGTTCAATAAAAAAAAAAAAAAAAAAAGTCCTGTAAGTTAAGTGAAATTGATAGCATCTGGACTCGAACCTTGGAAGCTCGTGTCATTAATTTAATGTGCAAACTGATTTGACTCGATCACTAACACCTACATAATTGCCAACGCATATCTTACATGACTGCCAACGTATATCTTACATGACTGCCAACCTATATCTTACATGACTGCCAACCTATATCTTACATGACTGCCAACCTATATCTTACATGACTGCCAACCTATATCTTACATGACTGCCAACGTATATCTTACATGACTGCCAACGTATATCTTACATGACTGCCAACGTATATCTTACATAACTGCCAACGTATATCTTACATAACTGCCCACGTATATCTTACATGACTGCCCACGTATATCTTACATGACTGCCCACGTATATCTTACATGACTGCCAACGTATATCTTGCATGACTGCCAACGTATATCTTACATGACTGCCAACGTATATCTTACATGACTGCCAACGTATATCTTACATAACTGCCAACGTATATCTTAGTACTTCATAAAATGGAGTTGACACATATTTTTTTAATTTGTGGTGTAGCATGGTATAGTGAACCCCCCAGACTGTTGACAGGCACTCAATGAAGAACAACATCTATCAATCTGTTATATATACCTACAACCCTAATCTCTAACTCTGTATTCTAGCCTTAACCCATTGTATCGCAGTATTATCATGACACTAAAGCAAAGTTTGCATAATATTTTGGCCCTTCGGTATATTAATACGCTTTGTTCTGTTAAATTGGTAATTTTGATTAGCAAACGAACATATAAGAAGTGGTTGCAAGGATAATGATGCATTCAGTATTTATAAATGTAAAACCGCATTGACCTTTTATGTTACATTTTGTATGCATATATTTTTAATTTGGTATACACTTATCCACACACTACACAGGACATTGATAACCCACAAAGACGGTTCTGTCGTCAATTCGGCTCTGAATACTCCCGGAAGAACTATTATCCCTCTTAATCTCTTGCTGGTCTCGTTTCTTGAAACAAATGTATATACTAATACTCTAGATGTCATATTTCTTCTACTGGAACTCTCTAATGAAGTCTATGTAAGAAGTAAAGAAAAAGGGCATGGGGCTAGATACAAACACATAATTTACTGTTCTGTATGATAAGTTCACTCTCTGAAAGTCTAGTTCTGTAAGATAAGTTCACTCTCTGAAAGTTTAGTTCTGTAAGATAAGTTGACTCTCTGAAAGTCTAGTTCTGTATAAGTTCACTCTCTGAAAGTCTAGTTCTGTATGATGAGTTCACTGAAAGTCTAGTTCTCTCTGGTGAGGTCACACTCTGACATTGTATTCTCTTTGTAAACCAAAAATAAACGTTCCCAACAAGGCAGCTCCACATCGTCAACACAACCGGAAATGACGCTACCGGTGTTCATTACCAGGGAATTCCCGGATTGAAGAAAGTGGTCCGCAGGACGTCTGGGAAGGGAGTCGTGTGGAATTGAAGGAGTGGGGGGGGGGGGGGGAATGTATTCCACATGACTATGGCGTATTGTTTCAAGGGGGAAATAATACCGAGCGGAAACTTATCAAACTGGGCCTATAGTTTCATTCATAGGCACCTGTACAGTTTGTGATGTAAATGTCGTGTATCATTATTCAAAAACTATAGACTTGATCAAGTTTGATGAATTCTAGTTTTTGATTGGACAATGTGTGATAAGAAAACTGATTTCATAGTTCTAGATACATGCTTGAGTGACGTTGAAAAAGGCCAGTCGATGAAAGAGTCCACACACTTTTGGATGAGGAACTACACGCTAAGCAAGAACATTATCTTTGCAAATATTCATCAAGATTTTGGAAGCAGTTTTACCAGAATTCTAGTAAGTGATTTTCAGATTATAAAATTGGAAGAGGAATATGTTCGCGTTGTGAAGAAGAAGAGTTGAGGAACATTTTTTTATTCAATTGGTTTACTACCTTCTTTTAGACCTAAATTGATCAGATAACGTAGTTCATTATATAATAAATAGCATAGAATAGACATACATGATTATTTATAACAAAAAAAAAGATACAAAAATGTAATTAGATGATAGAGGGTGATAGACAAAGCGTCAAAGAAGATGAAAATAAAGAAAAGGTGAAAGATAAACGCGAAAAAAGAAAAAAAAGAGCTTAAATGTATTTTTCGCTGCATACAATGAACGTCCCCCCCCCCCCCCCCCCGACACTGGCACACAGCAGAATCTTCTTCCCAGACGTCGCGAGCGAGCATCAGGCAGTCTTAGCATCCTTAATCAATGCGGTGAAGGCCATCTGTCCCACACACAAATCGACCCTGTGACCCGGCATTGTTTCCACTGGTCACGTGGGGTCAATGACCAGGAAATACAGGGTAGCCCTTGTCCACACAAGTTGTAAGCCCTATATCATAACTAATTCAGCAACATCAGTCACGAGTAGAGATTTCTTCTAAACCCAACTTGCTTCGCTTTATTTGATATTAGAGCCGACTTGAAACTTAAACAACAACAATGTGATAGAATTATGAGACGGTTGATGTAACACCATCCAAATATTTATTTTTGCCAAGGTGTAAAATCACAATTTTGTCAGTTAGGCCTTTATTATCAAAGCTTCATAGGTCAAAGGTCCCTCAATCGTATTGCATGCCACTTTTTGGTGATCGACATGCCATTTTGATAAAGTCCTAAATGTAGATGATATACAATATATTTTACCGGTCTACTTTCATTTTCACAGGTAAGATCCTGGTCACTCCAAGCATGGAATTTGATCACACTAAGCAAATCACACCATTTCTTCAATGGGATAGATCCAGCTTCCATACTTTATTTAAGTGACAAATCCATGTCCGACCTTATACAACATTGAACGCATTATTTTTCCTTAAATGTTATAGGTCTTAGTTACCTTGAACACTTGTTGAGTGATTTTAGGATACTGTTAGACAATAGATATGCATTCTGTTTATTCAGACACAACATTGTACCAAGTCTTACACTTTACATTCAACCAAGCCTTGCTTTAAACACTACATTCAACCAAGCCTCATTTTATACACTACATTCAACCAAGCCTCGCTTTAAACACTACATTCAGCCAAGCCTCGCTTAAACACTACATTGGCCAACTTCTAATGATTACTTTATAACTGTATCGATGTGTGTGCAGTAATTAAAGGTTGTGTACAGCGTTGTTCAATTACAAGCCCAAACAAAAAACTCATTGAATTATTCAAGAGTATTTACAGTAAAATTCAATCCCGACATTTACAACAACCCCCTCTTGTTTCAACGAACCAGTGGGCAACATCGCAATGCTCTGGAACTATTGATTTACGTTTGCCTAGACTCCCCCTTCAAAGCTCTCCTCCCCGCCTCCCCTTCATCCGGACATGACCCTTCTCCACCCTCCCCCCACACACAGATATATGAACACCAATCCCACCCTTGCCGTTTATCGATTACTTCTGGTGGCGATGTGTAGTTTTTTTTTTTGTTTTGTTTTGTTCAAGGCATCACGATGCTAACACAAGACTGGGGCCAATGATCAGCTTTGTAGAAGACCACGCAGGGGAGAGGATTCTAAAAGCAGACGTCCTCAGCCACGTGTGTCAAGAAACTTATTTTCTGATCTTACAGTTGAAGCACGCGCATCATCTGAGAAACAGGACAGTCCTGCAACTGAACTATCTACCACCAACTATCTGACCAACTATCTACCACCAACTATCTGACCAACTATCTACCACCAACTATCTGACCAACTCTCTACCACCAACTATCTACCACCAACTATCTGACCAACTCTCTACCACCAACTATCTACCACCGACTATCTGACCAACTATCTACCACCGACTATCTGACCATCTCCACTACCTTTAATGAAAATTTTAAAAAATGTCTTAACGACAGCAGGAAAGTTCTTTGGCCACTGCCAATCACGACCCTCCCCCCCCCCCCTTCCTACTATTTTTATTGACATCTCCCCTTTCTTGGATCCTAATTTATTATGTCACGTGATAGTTAATAAACTGTAGATAAGTGTCATTGATGTCCATACGTAGCCCAGCTGTCGTGGTCGTATGCTGGTCTATGGAGTATCGATTAGTGTGTACTCCTTGGTAAAGAGTTTGGGCGAGAGTTGCTTCCGTCATGTTGCGGATACAAAATTCATTAGCAGACGTGAGGAGAAAACTTTCTTGAGCGTGTAGATTAGACTTCAAGAAGCTGGAGAGAGGATTCTGGGTACATAGACGACACGAATGTAATTTTTTTTATGCACGGCGTTGCAGACGTTTGTGACCGATCATTAATATTTCAAGAGATTGCAATCCAAGTTTAAACAGTTGAGATTTAGGCCTAATATTTCCAGCATTGACGATGAAGATGGCTGAGCTTATATAAACCTACCAAATAGCGTTATAACAATACACTTGATCGATTCCCATTATCAATTTGAACATTTTATACAAAGTACTAGTCAGATATGACCCGCGCCTGTGGTAGTTAGTTTTGTTAGTTTGGGGTATTCATGTTCTATTGGATTGGATTTAGATGAATGTCAAACATGGTGAATTTTCGTTTTTTAACATTTTTTTAAAATTTATTTTGCCACGAAAATGAAAGTAGATTGTGAATATGGGTTTACCAGTTTAGCCGACATATTGATATCAAATATAAAATACTGTGAAAATGAGTTTACCCGAATTCTTAAAAATATTTGTTCTTAAATAGAGATAATTTTTTGTGTGCCTTCCGGTTGTGTAAGGAACAATAAACATAAACTACGGTCTCAGCCATGATCTAAGGATCAATTATGCCAAGTTTATTTCGAAATTTGTCAAAAGGTTTTGATTTCTATGCGGAACATACATACACACTCCTTACATTCTACTTTATATATTAGATTACAATGAGTAAATTAAATGCAGAAAAAGGTACAGCGTGATTCACTTATTAATAGTAAGCTACAGGTGCTTTCACATGTCGGAGCTACTTATGGCTAATTGTTATGACGAAAAGCTTACGAGAGCATTAAGCATGATGCTTAGCATCGATTTGATCCTCACTGTCTCTGAAATGGAAAGATAAATGCAGAAAAACACTGGAGCCCCGAGACCGCTCGTTCAGAAGTATTGGAACTGCTAAGAATCCAAACAAAACAAGGCTGTCAGCTGTATGTACCGAACACAAAGAGGCAGACCCATGTCTCCGTCATGTTTGTAAACAAACCAGTAGTCCCCTTATCGCAAAGCAGGAAGTAAAGAGATTTATTTTCAGACCAGAGTACAGGCCCCTAGCTCCAGGTCATCTTGACTTCTCAGAAGCAGCAACAATGGACCAGATCTCTAGAATCTAATATTTAAATATTAATGTTAAATAATACAAGTAAAAATATTAACAAACAAACAAAAAGGCCCCAATGCAAAAGAAATCTTAAACATAACTCATTATTGCTTTAACAGTTAACACAAAGTTTGTCAAAAAACAGACGAGGCGAGAATAGGTTAATAAAGTAAAAAAAATGATATGGGTTTATTTGTATATAATGACTTAAAGTAATTTCAACTAATTGCGTTAGAATTGATAGTAACACATTTCAAGTTAACTATTTGTGGATTTATTTGTTAAATCTATGGAGCTGAATAGACATTAGCTTTAACAAAATAGATCGTTGATCAAGGATATACTAGAATGAATGAAACCACCAAAATAACTTTTTACCTATGTCAGTTGAGAGGACTAGGACATAATTTCGTCCACTGAAGACCAGTACTAATATTTTTAGTCCGCCGTGGCCTAACCTGATTTTATTGTTTTCAAAAGAAATGAGTAGCACAAGTCCTTTTAGTGCTGTGGCCCCGAAAATACAATAATGATTTGTCTATTGAGCAAACTATAAACAGACACAAAACATAACCACAATAATGAGGTGTTATAATCTCCATGTACTCCTCACACCACTGACACAAGGGCAAAGTTCGGGTCAAGAGCAATCATGCGTAACAGTCATCTGTTTCAAATACTCAATTTATAATCACCTATTCCTACGTAACACATGTGCTGATATCACGTGTGTGTGTGTGAACTTGTGTGTGTGTGTGGGTGTGTACATGTGTGTATGGGGTAAAATGGGAGGGTGCTGAAGAGGAAAGAACAGAATAAAGATGGGGATTGAAAGACAGGGTGTCGCTAGCAGATGGCCAGGTTTCCGGCAATTTGATAAGAGGCTTTAGAAGACACAAAGAGAACTGAGATCAGGGTTTGGACTGACGGGGTCACGGCTTAGTGTTACACATTCACGTTTGACCACAAGATAAGTCCATTAACTACTACCAGTGCCTTTGTGTATAACGCTTGTGACAAAGCAGAAAACCGGGGTTTGTCCCGAGCAAACTCAAACTCGTTGAAAAATAGAAATTGTCACAAACAGAGTTTATTGTCACAGACTCGACCACCACAGACTACGACCGTTGCAGATAATGCACAACGTTTCTCATTAATGAATCGACTTGTAAAGTTAAGATGCCCTTTCAGAACTAAATTTTGTTACGCCATTGACCTGGCATACTCCCTAAGGGCGGGGAGGGCTCAAACACGGGACTGTCGTGAAGACAGCGAGATGTTCATCCTACTCGACCAGGCAGCATTGAACTCAAATCGTCTTATTACTGGCTAGACTCAATGACGATGTCTTTAATAGTCTGGACATCGTTTGGATCTCACCATAGTTCACAAATGAATGGATTGGTTCTCTTAACAAGACACTGGCCCTCCGAAACCCTCATATAGAAGATAAAAATATATGGAGAACTGCCTGATGTGAAAATCATTGCGCGGTTCATCTCTGACACAGGATTAGGTACTGATCTGAGCCCTCAGCTTAAAAAATGAGAACGAAAGAAAACGAATGAAAAAAAAGTGCGCCGACGGTTTTATACGCGCATGTTTGTATGTAAGCACCTTAGAACTTGTTCTGTAATAATAAATATTTTAAGATAGGCCAGTCGTCCGAAATATTTTCATTCGCTAAATCTCACTTTTCCAGAAAGCGATAAATTTCGCGAAGTTCAAAAGTTCACCACAATAATTAGCTCTTTTTTTACGCTCTAATTTGTAAGAGCTCGTCTCGTTCTTCAAGCAAAATAACGTTATAGTAAGAGAGAGAGAAAAAAAGAGAAAACGATACGAAGAAATGTGGCAGCGATTTGTTGGAAATGTAAAAAAAGAAAAACAAAAGGAGAACATGTACGGAGGAAGACATGGCTCTATTATAAAATAAACCAAATAGACAATGTCAAGAACGCTACATCCCAAAGCAAAAAAAAAACAAAACAAACTACTAACTAAAAATGACTTTGTGCTACAAATGAAAGAATTCAGAAACCTGATTCTACAGTGCAGAAAATTACACAAAAATAATTCGCTTTTTAAATTTTTGGCTTATCGTATTTTGTACACCGGATACACCAAAAAGCTTTCTGTGTAAGGATTAGCCGCCATGTATGAAAATCTCTGCAAGAACTCTGAGCTAAAAACTGGAGATGTTCTACCCATGAACATTTTGAAAGTCTAGAAACGCGTTGACTCGTATTAAGTTCACTTTTGTTTAATTCTTGACAACAAATCTACATCTCAACTTTATTGTGCTACATTCTACAATCAAGCCTAAAAGTTCAATCAAGATCCATGTAGCAATACCAAATGATATCGATCCTAGAAAATCGTGCGTTCATTCGATGAAGGCTAGGTATGTATGACAGTATCGGAAGTTAATGAAGCGCGATGGGAGTATCGATTTTCTGTTGTCAGCGTAATCGTCTTTAACAAATAAGAAAAGTCGATAGCATTTCTAAATGAGGATATTCTGACTTCTTCATTTGTGTGGCCTTTCTGGTTTATCTTAATGATAATTTCACTTTTTCATTTGTTATGGTTTTTTTTAATTTATATAATAGTTGTAGTAGTTTCTTTTACAGAAAACTGGTTTCCTGTCTAATTAAATTTTTAGTGCATGTTTGTTTTTAGTCAAATGTATAAGGTTCAATCTTGCTTGGAAATCGAATGTACAGATTGACCTGGGCGTTAAACATAGTCAAAGAATATGCAGGACTGACATTAGATGTCATAGTAATTAAGGTACCGCCTTCAGAGAATATAATCTACAGGGCAGATGTAAAGGACACATGTTTTTTTTTTTTTGGTTAACAAGGGTATCCTGCGACTAGCACAACGATCAACTTTACCTAACTAATGTCATGTACCCACCAGGGGCGTCCTAAAAATCCCAAAAATTAAAATTAAAAAATTAGTATTCGAGATTTGAACCCGAGGCACCTTGGTTTCGAAGCTTTATCACTCATCCACCAAGTTCCATATTTTACATGGTAATACTAGGCTAATAATTAATCAATAATAAAGCAATACTGACTCCAGCTTTTAGAGAAGAAAAAAAAAAGAAGGGGGGGAACCTATAACTTAAAATTGTTGAAAAAATCTGGAGGAGGCCGAACGTGGGAAAGTGTCTTTGTTGCCAAGCTAAGGCGCCAGGGCGCTACTTTAGTTAGAACACTCCACTGCCGCCCCCCCCCCCCCCCCGCACCACTGTACTGCTTTTTTATGTTTACTAGGTCACTTCCTCTCACTGTGTCCACCTTTCTCAGTCCACTGTTTCTGGCGGACAAAAGGTCTGGACACAGTTGTTGCCTGCTTGACCAGAGAGCTAAAAATAACCACGAAAGAGAAACACACAAGCAAACAAAAGACTCTGAAAACACTTTTAGCATAGGATGTGGCTAGGTCGCTAAACTTAGAGAGTTCCGCGTTTCAGCTGTACGCTAGAATCTTAGGTTTCTTGTTGTAGGCCTATTCAATACTCAGCCTCGTTATGGGGATTACATTGCACACTCTGCAGACGTAAACGCGAATAAACTTTTGTTTTAACCTCAGCGCCCCGAACGCCCAGGACCGTCGCCTTAGTTGTTTCACAAATATTTACAGTTCGGAAGCAACGCAATGCCCAAACAAACATAGGAGAAAGGGGGGGGGGGACGCTTTAAGATCCTTCGTTGCAAGAACGGTTACGGAAAATGGTTACAGGAAGTGGGCCAAAGAAGTGTAACCTCGTTACATCGACTCTTGATGAGTTATATTTGATTTATTTATTTGTGTACTTGTGGAGGTTCATATGAAAGCATGTCGCCAGGGTTGGAGTTAGGTTCATATGAAAGCATGTTGCCAGGGCTGGAAAGTAGGTTCATATGAAAGCATGTTGCCAGGGTTGGAACTAGGCTCATATGAAAGCATGTTGCCTGGGCTGGAAAGTAGGTTCATATGAAAGCATGTTGCCAGGGTTGGAACTAGGCTCATATGAAAGCATGTTGCCTGGGCTGGAAAGTAGGTTCATATGAAAGCATGTTGCCAGGGTTGGAACTAGGCTCATATGAAAGCATGTTGCCAGGGCTGGAAAGTAGGTTCATATGAAAGCATGTTGCCAGGGCTGGAAAGTAGGTTCATATGAAAGCATGTTGCCAGGGCTGGAAAGTAGGTTCATATGAAAGCATGTTGCCAGGGCTGGAAAGTAGGTTCATATGAAAGCATGTTGCCAGGGCTGGAAAGTAGGTTCATATGAAAGCATGTTGCCAGGGTTGGAAGTAGGTTCATATGAAAGCATGTTGCCAGGGCTGGAAAGTAGGTTCATATGAAAGCATGTTGCCAGGGCTGGAAAGTAGGTTCATATGAAAGCATGTTGCCAGGGCTGGAAAGTAGGTTCATATGAAAGCATGTTGCCAGGGTTGGAAGTAGGTTCATATGAAAGCATGTTGCCAGGGCTGGAAAGTAGGTTCATATGAAAGCATGTCGCCAGGGCTTTGCTGAGTGTCCAACAGCCAGGTCACGGTGCAGAAACTACACTAATTATTTTATTGGAAAGGTAAAAGAGAGACAGGGGTGGCGATGGGACGACAACATTAAGGAGTGGGCGGACCTGTCTATGGAACAGATTCTAACCCTGACACAAAGACAAGAATGGAGATAGACCGTTGTCAGATCACTTGTGGTACACCAACAGACTTAAGGACAGGCATACTTTTGAACACATAGAAAGGCTGGTAGAGGTTTGGTTTATCTTACCTGGTGGTGCCAGAAATGTCCAAAATAATCGTTATCTTATGTTCACCCTTCCCGCCCCACCCTTATGTTTTCCTCACTGAACATTAATCTCTGCTTCAAAGTGCGGCATAACAACAGAGATAATCACAGAAGTGTGCGGACATCGGAATTAGAAATATTGCTTCCAACACTTAGACCAGGAATGCTAAGCAGTGGCGCAGCTAAAGGGTTCGGACCAGTCCTGGCGACAACCATTTTGCATGGATGAGGGAAGTGACATCACGTTACAGAATGTCTTTTTTTTAATAATATGCACATCTACACACATTTTATAACTGCATAAGATTTAAATGACTATAGGATGTTAACTCTTTATATCCTAGACGTTTAAACCAACGGCAGATTTGATTGAGAAAGTTAATTTTGGGATGGAGTTGAAGTGAGTAGTTACGTAACAGTGTATCGCACTGGGTGACCCCACTAGGTCATACTAACTGGGTGACCCCCACTAGGTCATACTAACTGGGTGACCCCCACTAGGTCATACTAACTGGGTGACCCCCACTAGGTCATACTAACTGGGTGACCCCCACTAGGTCATACTAACTGGGTGACCCACATTAGGTCATACTAACTGGGTGACCCACACTAGGTCATACTAACTGGGTGACCCCCACTAGGTCATACTAACTAGTGACCCACACTAGGTCATACTAACTGGGTGACCCCCACTAGGTCATACTAACTGGGTGACCCCACTAGGTCATACTAACTGGGTGACCCCCACTAGGTCATACTAACTGGGTGACCCCCACTAGGTCATACTAACTGGGTGACCCACAATAGGTCATACTAACTGGGTGACCCCCACTAGGTCATACTAACTGGGTGACCCACACTCTTATGCTAGGTCATACTAACTGGGTGACCCCCACTCTTATGCTAGGTCACACTAACAAGCCCATAACGTTGTAACAAAAGTAGCTTTCCAACCATCAGGCTTGTCCAAAGGTCAAACTTCATAATCATCAATAATTAAGTAATCATACTAGTTTACAAAATAATCAATAAAATAAAATAATGGAAAACTTGTCAAGAAGACAAGTCCGGTCTTAGGCCGATTTGATCGATTGCTACGCCTGGAAGGGGCCCCGCAATTTACATTGGGCATATCAGTCATGGCAATTGTCATAGGCTTTATGCGTAATGTTGTACTTAAAGGGTCAACATATTTAGTGTATCGTACGATTGACGTAACTTTAATTAAGCCACTGGCGCCTATTGCATTTGATTTGCTTCCTATGCATGTTGTATAATAAATATTGATATAATGATCTAAGTAATAGTAATAGTTGATATTGTAAAAAAATAGAAGATGGGTCCTGCAAGCATCCATTAAATTGGGTCTTGTAATTTGTAAGGCCGGCCCTGCAAGAAGAAAAAAATATTTAAAGGGAAATAAGTCAGTTATTCTGCCTTAATTTCCTCCCTTGCCAACACCCTAACAGCATAGATGCTGGGGGAGGAAAAAATACTTTCTAGCTGTTTCTGACCAAGTTGAAACTCCACACTTTTTTTTTGTGTGTGTGTTTGTCGCGTCCTTGACCTGCATGCTCAAACTACTTGTCAACCTAGACTATCCATGGGTGCGTTCAGGATGAGATCGAACAAAAGGCCAAAAGAATGTCGAAGAAGGTGATGAATAACTTATGGGCTAGGCCACTTGAATACCTGGGAGAAAGGGACTCAGCAGGAGAACAAGGGAAAGTATACGATTTCTTCAGCAACCACAGACCTAGACATTTCTTTAGGGACATATAGAGATCAAGCAAGATATAAGAAAAAAAAAGACTTTTAAATTAAAGATTATCTAAGAGTGAGAACCGCACAATCACTGTCGCGTCTCTCAATATTACAATGCTTAACTTCTTTTCTTTCAATATAAAACTAAATTAATGAATGATCACTTATTAGTTGTTTTTATTTTTAAATTGAATCGTGTTGTCAACGACAATGGATAAATTATGTACAATTCCAAGTTGATACGCGACGGAAAATTGGGAGAGAAAAACGTATTAGAGAATCCTCCCAGACAGACAGACGGCCGGAGTGACTTAATAGAAGCTTTGTCAAAACTACAAAGTTATTGTTTCCAAAGCAAAGCTTTGGTTTCAACATGGGCGAGGTGGCATGAGAGTGGATGAGGGGATAGAGAACATTGCAGTGGCTGACATGGTAGCTCTTCTAGGTCTTTTACTGTCAGCATTCACAACTTTGAAACATTTTAACTCTCTCCATCCAGGGTAGGTGAGATAGAATCTATAGTATTCGATAGATCAGATAATCGATTGAATGGATGGAGAGGTCACAGTAAACATTCTGTTCTCCTGAATCACAGGAAGCCTAAGAGTAATTCGTTTGAGTGACATCGGCCTTGGGACATCATTTGATCTTTCTCTTTTTCTTTCTCTTTCTTGCTCTTGGGCGTCACGTGTTTGTCACGTGAGTATAGGCAGAACTAAGAAAGAGACGGATGGATGTCGTCACAAGGTGGCGCTACTTTATTATTTTCTGTCTATATTTCTAGTTCGGTGCTTCTGTTTTGATACCGCCATATAGACTAATGTGCGGGCGGTCTGACTAGAGATCTTGATTTATAGCCACGTATATCAATTTACGAGGTCCAGAAATGTGGGCTTTCTATCAACTGACTGGACTCTTTGACCTCACGACTCACGTTTATGTCAAATAGAATAATTCAGTGGTTCTAATTGACCTCATGACTCACGTTTATGTCAAATAGAATAATTCAGTGGTTCTAATTGACCTCATGACTCACGTTTATGTCAAATAGAATAATTCAGTGGTTCTAATTGACCTCATGACTCACGTTTATGTCAAATAGAATAATTCAGTGGTTCTAATTGACCTCATGACTCACGTTTATGTCAAATAGAATAATAAAAAAAAAACAAAAACTAAAGTGATCCTGCGTGGAGGCTGTATGGTGGAGCGCTTGGCTTCTGAACAGAACGGTTCATGTTTGTTATCTCGGTAAAGACTGGGATTTTTAAGACGCCCCTGAGTGCACCCAACTTTAGTTTCTTTTTATAAAACACTTAATTCCAATTCCCCCAACTCTCTAGAGCAAAGTCTCCCAAACCTTTCCCTTAATGGATACGTCGCACATTCTGAGTATTTAGCGAAACACTTTGCACATTTTTTACATGGAGGCCTACTAGTTCATTATTTCAGTAGTTCGAGGAACGCGTAATAAGGCCTGGCGGAACACAGTTTGGTCTAGATATAAAACTAGTCAAATACATGATAAAGTAAAGATGTTTGGCCCTATAGATCGCAAGGTCTAACAGACGTACTTCTATTTCTAGTGACCTAACAATGCCTAACATTTAATGCTAGAGTTAAATTATAAACATCATTATGGACACTCTACTTCATTGTAGAGTGTCCTGATCAAACTGATAGAGTTAGAACATCAATGGGCGGTTGGAGAAGCAAGCTGTTTGCATGACAACAAATGAAATTAACAAACAAAAAAAATTAATCTGTTTTACTGGATATACGTCTGGCAATGATATGAATATTTTGTGATGACCTTATAATGTTTATGTTTATCCGTTCTACTGCAAGCTTTGATTGTAGTTGAGACTAGAGAGAATAGGAACTTTCTAATGTGTGGAGCTTGTTTTGCTTTTATCTTCCTCATTCAATGAAAATAGTTTTAGTGAACGATAGGGGACCTGCGTAAAATAAACGCAACCCGCAGCCGTTTGAAGTCTCTGCAAAGTTTACCCCTAGTTTCTACAACATAGGAATTAAAGGAATTTGTCAGGACCGTTGCTAAAACTTGAGCGATCAAACAAGATTTGAGTTATCACACATGTTACTGGTAGACACTACAACTAGGCGTAGGAACGTTTATGTTTGAGAAGCCAATCAAATCAGATTCATGTATGGGCTCATTAACATACATGTTACATATCAATCATGTATTTACTCTAGAGACTTCGAGGGACGAGAGTTTTGTTTGTTTAGAATCCAGCAGAAAGCTCAACATTTAGTTTCATGTTCTGTCCCGTCAATGGAAATGAAACTATCGATAATGAAGGGAATAGTTGTATAAGGGAGTTCAGTTCGTAATGTTAGATGTTAGAGTTTGTTTCCCTTTGTTGGACTAGTACAGGCACAGCGCTTAGGAAGTATTGAAAGAATGTAAGAACAGAGGAATGGGGGGGGGTACCTAGACGGATGAAAGAAAGGAAATGAATGAAGAGGTGTGTGTGTGTATGTGTGTAAGAGAATAAAAAAAAAAAAGGAAGCAAAAAAAAAAAAAACAACCAGAGGTGATTGGGGGGGGGGGGGAGGGAGTCAAGCAAGAACGCCAAGCTAAAGTACTATTTATAAACATAACAGCCTGCAGTGTCTGTCTGCCCGAGCACACTACACAGAAGAACTCCCCTCCTTATCTCCACCCCCACCCCTCCTCATCACTCGCCTCTCTCTTTTTCTCTTATGCCATTCACCCTACCCCCCGCCCCAGCACACACCTTCGGAGCGTTACCCCTTTAACTCTGGACAGCCATCAGATAGAAAGAAAATTAAGAGTTTAAGAAAAAAAAAAGAAGGGGTCGAACGTGTGTGTGTGTGTGTATGCGAAAGAAAGAAAGAGTCTTTGTCAGGTCTCAGACTGTGTGTGTGTGTGTGTGTGCTGTAGTAGAACTCGGGTGTTTAAAATGTGGAGCTCAACATTCCAGATGCAAAAAAAAAAAAATATCCTTGAATTTGGATCATTTTTCCGATGTTGTATGTTAATCAAGTTTCTAAATCAAGCAGTTTTTTTTTTTTAAAGTAAATCAGAAAGATAGGTCGTCAAAGGTTTTGAATAAATTGGATGTATGACCATCTCAAACAGAGAGGCCTCATCAGTTCCCTGGGCTCTGGGTGATTGTGACATGCGGGGGTGACGTATTGTCTTAACAGACTGATGGTGACAAAAGAATCTCCGTTCTTCAGGGCTGCCCTCAGGCGTTAGGCCTAGATCGTTTGAGCCGCATGCCAACCCTTCTGTTTAAAAGCCAAATGTCTGTCGGAAATTCCAATTCTGAGTACGATACAGCTTCCCAGTCTCCTGCAATCATCACTATCTTCAAGACATCTTATTGTTAAAGTTTGCGAGTGGGGACACACAGTTTTATGTGATTCAGAATTGGGGAAAAAATGTGACGTTTTGAAACATGTAGACCAGAAAAAATGTCCCCCACAACATATACAAACTTTCTCTGAGGCTGGAAAGAAGTCAAATTGGAGGTTAGATCATTGAGCAAATCGGAATAAATCTACCAGGTATGACACATTGAACACGGTACCAATAGAACAAAGAGGTGACCTATTTCAAAATAGGCATATGTTAAGTGTGTGTGTATTATACATTTGCATGTATTAGCATAATCGTATTCACACAGAACTATACAGTGTATGTTAAATGTCATAAATATGGATGGATATCAAAGTCTTTGTCATTTCCCCCCATCTGTTCAAAGTTCATTACAGAAGCCACACTGTCTAGCTCTATATCTGCATTCTAAACTAAGTGTACTGGTCACTTTGTAGCCTGCATTGTTTAATAGTACATCTTCTTTTCAACTCAAGAACACATTCACGTGAGGTCAGGACGCAGCATTTATTTTTTCGCAATTTATACCGCGACACCATTATAATCCCAGTTCTCTCTATGTCTGTACATCTTTTAAGTGTTTCTTTAACATACAAACTGTCAGTGATGAAGTCCCAAGTGTACATTTGTATACAGAACTTAAGTTTGATTTCACCTGGGTTTAAGTTTGGTTGAAAAGTTGAATTTCGAGTGGGAGTTACACTATCGTTTTGGTTCCATCCGAGATCAAAATGAAGTGACCTTGACCCTGCGATCTTTTAAATCTTTGCACAGCTTGACCTTTAAGTTCCCAGAAGTTATACCAGAACTTTTAGTTAAAATTTCTATAGTCTACTAGACGGTTTACTATTATAGTGTGCGCCACTAAAGATGATAATTTCCCTCGGGTAAATAAATATTGCATGTCTATGTCACAGTCAAGTGCAAGAGAAGCAATCATAATGTCTCTAGAAAGTATTGAAATCTTCTCAAAGTTTGATAGTCGTCGAAGACAAAACTTGATAATTGTTTTGTTTATTTAGGTAACATTTGAATAGAGATAATTGACTGCTTACGCTTGGTTACATGAGCCAATATATTCAATGTGTTGACAGAGCCCAAAGTCACCTTGGAAGTGGGTGCAAACAACAAAAGCGTAGCGTGAATGTTGTAAACAAATTGGCCACTACATCAAGTTACTCAGACTACAACCAGACTTGTGTCTATTCATAGGCGGTAAAAAAACTTTTGATGTCTAACAATAAATGGCTTCAGGGGAAGCAATCATTAACAAACTGAAACATAGCGATCGATTGCAACATCCCAAGATGTCAGAGCGTTGGTAAAGAAAATGTTTATTAACAGCCTTTGTGTTTAGACTGTTCGTGGATCATTGCCTTTAATAGGTCAGTGAATCTCAGCCTAATGTCCGCTACAACTTCGACGATTTGCTTGTCTTTTTAGAAGGAGGACACATTTCATGTCCTCTGCAATGTTGTTTTTATATAGTGACGTCCAAACTACGACACGCGGGTCATACCCGGCCCTCAGACACTGCATATAGGATTCCATTGTACTCTCCTGCAATTTCTTTTGAGGTGCTGCAGTGGCTGACACACGAGTTTGGTAAATTAAAATGACCCCAGGTTAAAAAATGTTGGGCTCCATTGAGCAAATCTACGCTGACTTCATGCCCTAAGGAACATTTTTAATAGACTCAAAATGACAATTTCAGTGGCAACTCCTTCTTACAAAACTTACCCAAAAAACCAAAGAACACAGTAAAATATGTGATATACTTTTTTCCTCCACCCCCGGCCATAATTTGATGTTTTCAAAGGCACCAGTAAGTCTACATATATTATATATATATATATATAATAAGGCTTGTTTTCGAGTCCGAAGATAAGTGAAGAATGCAGTATTTCCCCGTGGCTGCGCAGCCCCAGCTCTGACCTACATATTTTGTCACATATAGGGCAAGCATTACCATTGTCCGCAGGTGGTCGATTGAGATTTTCTTTTCGACGTCTGCGTTTGTCCTCGGCAGCGGATTTTCTTTTGGTCTCAAATGTGTATCCCGCGGCCTTCGTGAGTGACCTCCAGTTGTCTCGTTCTGAGGCCGCATGCAACCAGGTGCTCTCTTCTATGTCAGCCAAGGAAAGTCGACGCATAAGCTGGTCTTTGAAGCGTTATAGCTATAATGTTGTTTTTTTTTGTTTGATGTAATGCACAATTGTAAGACAAATTTCCATACGGATAATAAAGATTATTATTATTGTTATTATTATTGTTACATAGGTCAGTGTTCTATATAAGATTATATACATGTCAATGCCAAAGTGTTATTTTTGGCTAAATTACCCCCACCCCTTCCCCTCTAGTCAATGATTTGGATAACCTTCTGCTCACATTAATTCTAGTGTGACGTCACACACACACACACATGGACAATCATTGATGGATGTGCTGATATCTGGTGTAATTGCATAGAGTCACTTTGCGATAGAAAACCAGAGAGAGAGAGAGAGAGAGAGAGAGAAATGCAATATGTTAGTATTAGAAACACGTTCGAGGCTATTACAGACGCATGTCAATGGACCGTTTAGATCAGAGAGGGTCTACGAACTCATGGCGCATCAATGTTTAGCCCATTGCTCTACTGCAGCTCTACCAATAGTATCACAGAGACTATATCCTTCTGCAGGACATAAAATGCCACCTTCAGAAACTAAAATGACATGAATTAATATGCCAAGACTCAGCTTTGTTTAGCCTCTAAAAATAAAAGGCCCTTACGCTTGCATTCCTCGTTAACAAAATTGTTGTTTTTACCTAGATTTCAAGGTGTGAGGGCATCCAGGTTTGTAGGGTATTAACATCAGTTGAAAAAAAAGTCAAAATAACCGAGGGCATTGTCATGGAGATATAACATTCCCGAAAACTTTTGTCCCGCTAAAAATGGATGAACATTAATTAAACACCCCAGAAAAAAAAATCTTTATTTGTATCTACGTGAAGTAAAAAGATGCCTTCTAACCGGCAAGTTAAGTTTAAAGGAAATAGCTGCGTATCTCTTGACAGACAAAAAGAGAGTAATGTAAACACATACACACACAAAGATCTACAAAATAAATTCAGATTAATATTAACAGAAGAGCAAAATACGATCCTTGTTAGTAATATCACAAAAAAACAACAACAACAACATATTGTAAATAGTATAAAAAAAACACTAACGAGATGTACAAGTTAATAAATCACCAATGACCAAACACAATTAATGAACAAAGTACAACAAAAGTATTAGTTCTGCTGACACCATCCAGTGCACAACATCGTTACACAGAATTGTTTTGTAAATTGGTTACTACATCGGTCCATGGTCCATGTATAATATTTTACGACAATCATTACACAGGTGGACAAAATTCAACGTTACCTAGAGCCCATTCGTGGATGCTGAGGTGAACGAGAGCTTAACACTCAAAGATACCTCACTACATAATCCAGTAATCCAAAACTTCTCCTTCGGATAATCCAAGTTCAACACTATTTATATTTTGTAGCATGGGGAAAGAAAAGGCTTTTCCATCTTGGCTTCGAATAAAGAAATACAAATATCCTTTTTAAGTCTATGGCCTACCCTAAACAAAGGCTTTATTAGAAATGATTCTTGACCGCATATGAAAACTTTAATAAGAACACATTATATTTAAATGATGACGGTCCACCGAAAGCGTAATAGCACTATTTCATGTTGATAACTTCCGCAGACACATTGTATAAATTTGATAACTTCCGTAGACACATTGTAGAAATGATACATAGCCTCCGAAGGATCCTTATAGACGAGGTAGATTCTCAATCCTTTGCAGACAATCGGGGCAAGATGCCCCCTTGGAAGGAGCTGCCGTGTGATCTACCGTTGTGTCAACCGTACTTTGGCCCGAAATGAGCAATTATTTAAACATAAATAAACCATATTTCTGGTTTAAGGTATTTGAATAAATTAGATTAGATAAATTATATTCTATTTTGTGTATTATATGAAAATATTCTTACCTCCACCGATGGTCATGTTGATATTTAAATCTTGGGTCAAGGTCAACAAACTTGGGGTGTAAATATGAAATAATAGTTTTAAATGTTTGTACAATTTAGCAGACGTTTATTTTCCTTCTGGAGCTCGTCTGTGATCACGTGACAAAATATCGTTACGATATGATTTTAGTGTCTCGTGTACTTTCGTAGTGACTGACCACTGTCTTCTGACTTCCTCTGACCAAAAAGCTAGTTGCCTTCTGTTTCACCTTCGATAATGTGTTATAAAAGTACAATGAAGTAAATGTAAATTACGGAGCCTAAAAAAGAAACGAAACCAAACAAATATCCGTAGAATTAGCTTTGAAAAGTTTCGCCCGATTGAGACTCTTATAACCGGGAGCTATCCTGACCACAAACCAGCTGATTATACTGACCTTTATATAGTAATTTTAAAGCTATGGTGTTTCTAAGAACTACTTTAGGTCCACTGTAAGGAAATGGGCCCACTCAATACTATGACTTGGAGTGACACACATAACAACTCAAGAAATAGTGTGTTGTAACCGTGATGTATTGTGATCTGTTTCTATTCTACTATCAGATGTTAATAGATAAAGGACTGTAGGAGAAATAAGTTAACTCCCTTTATCTCTATCGCGACTATAAATCTAACAGTCAAACCTCCTCTATTTATGCTAAATGTGGTCTGAAGCTCAAAAGGCTGCTAGATATATGCACGATGAACTTTGCTACTAAAAGGTCAATTAGTAAGTTAACGTTTTAGCATATGGTGGTCTGTGTACTGTCGTCATGTTGGTCTTGGGTCGAACTCATGCCGACATCAACGCCTGGTCGTCCAGCGTCCACCACGAGTTTTAGACTTAATAACTTCACCCCGAAGCAACGTCTGAATCTTACAAGACGGTTGCAAAAGGTACAGCCCACATTAGATCTAGGTTCTAGAGTTATTTTTAATAGAAAACTAACAATGCCAACTCCAGAGTACGTAAAAATAATTTAAAAAAAAAACGCCGAAGTAAAAATGTTTGAACTTTGTGTTTTGTGAAATGCAAATAAATGAAGACATAGTAGAAATTGAAAGTTAATTTAATCTACTTTGATATAGTGAGGTTTGACTGAATAAAATGTAGTCATCTATGTGTTCTCCTGTCTACAGGCTAATTAGTAACTTACTGACTTCTTACAACTCAAACTAAGTGTGTACAATTTGTTCAGAAAAAGGAAATGTTCACAAACCAGCAATGTTGACTTGTATCTGCAGGTGTCTTGAACAGGATGATTTTGAAGACTACGGGAATCAACGGAAATATGCGAAGCCACCCAAAAGTGAATATTAAAAAAAAAAAAAAAAGCAGCACACAACGCAACTAGAATTGAAACAAACTAAAGCCACAACAACGACGACACGATCTTAGAGCCGAACTAAAGACAGTGGGCTAATAAGAGAACCAACTGAAGAGAAATAACAAAACAAAAAAAAAAGGTAACATCCAGACAACGGACAACGGCAAGACTGTTGGACCAGCAGACGAGTAAGGGGTTTGCTTCTGCCAACATCAATAACACTAGAGAGGGAGGCGATGTGTGTGGGGGAGGGGTGTGTGTGGGGGAGAGGGGCTGCGTGCCGTACATTCAACGCTACGCGGGCCGAGGGAGGGATTTTTTTTATATATTTTTAAATAAATTTTTCTTCGCTTTCTTTCTTCCCCCTTATCGACCCCTCCTTTCCTGATCTCTCTTGCTCCCTCTCTCTTTCTTTCAATCATTCTGCCATATTCCTCTTTCTCGAATCCATCGCTCACTCTCCGTAGTAGTGCCCCCTCCCTACCCCCTGCTTCTACGTTGCGATAAAGAAACATCTCGCTCTTACTATTTGATTTCACAACCATTGGGACAACAACAAACAATCATTGGTTTTGATCGAATCAATCAAATATTTGTTACAGCATTGCAGGCCTGGCATTTAATGTTCTATAAGCTTTTAATGTAGGTCACTAGATTAGATTTTCTCACCATTTTGATTTAAATAATAAGCTTTTCGAAGCAACAAAGACAGTAGCAGACGTCAAAATCAGACGCCTTTCTTCTTTTCCCTCGCTACTTCACTGGGAAAAACGGAGGCTAGCCGCGCGCGCCACCTGCCCTTTGAACCATAGCTCATTAATATGTATGAATAGTTTTTTTTTACCCACCCCGCACAGTTCCGGCGTGTAGTCTGCTAGTTCTTAGTAGATCTACTATGAAAAAAAAAAGAGAAAAGTACGCTTCTCGTAAACTATTGAAAGTTAAGATAAACATTAAATGAATGGATATTCAAAGAAGAAAATATTCACACTTGATCAGAGTAACAGCTGTAGTAAAATAATTACATTCAAAGATCATTAAAGGGAAGAGATCAATACATAATGTTGCAATTTTATATAAACGCTGAACCATAAACTTCAAATACAAAAGTAGAACGTAACATAATACTCAGAAAGACAAAAAGATAAAGACACATTTCTTGTGACTCCTTCTTCCCTAGTGCTATTAGAGCATGGATAGGGTTGCCTGATCCAGCAAGGAAAACCATGAGTCGGCAAGCTTAAGTCATTGATTAACATGCATGACTACATTGACCTAAGGACACGTGTAGGACGCAATCCTTTAATACTCTTTTTTTTTTTTTTAAATTAACGTCTGTATTTAATAAGATAAGAAGAAAAGATCCAGAGCAATGAATTTCCACCACAGCAGTAAATTAATCCTATACAGATCTTAGAGAGAAAGTGGAGATGGATTTGCGAATGCAGAGTTCTGCACGAAGGACGATTGGGACAAGGTTTAGATAGAGAGAATACTGGTTCATGGCCGACACATAGGTTGTCCTTGTACGGGGATAAGGCAACCTTAAGACTCACTGCTCGCTTCCTCTCACGTGCTCTAAGGGAGTAATTCTCAGCATGTTTTTCGTTGTCAATGGGGTTTCTGACTCGGAGATGGATTGGTCACACCCTTAGAAAAGATATCAGCAACAGAGCTAGGTAGGCCCTAGAGTGGAACCCCAAGGGAACAAGACGCAGAGAAAGACCAAAAAAGAACATGGCGACGCAGTGTACTAGAAGAAGCCGAGAGGACCGGGAAGAACTGGGAAACCATAAAAAAAAAAAACTAGTGGAGAGTGGCGTGTTTTTGTCAAGGCCCTATGTTCTACGAGGAACCCAAAGGAATGATGATGATGATGATGATGATGATGATGATGATACAGAAAGAAGTTCAGTGCAATGTTTTGATAGACGGAGTGAATAAATTCAAACACTTCGTAAGTTTGCTGAAAGGATGATATGATGCCGTATTGACTCTCTCATTACAAAGTTTATATCAAATCACTTGTCTGTCTGGTCAAAAGTGTGTACACGTTATTTCTCCCACACCCAATCTCGGATCAAGCTGAAATTTTGTACAATTATTTTTTTTACCTGACAAAACTAGAATCAATAATAAAAAAACACAAAAAAACAAATTAGCTAATTAGGTATTGATAATTAATTATTTTGATTGGTATCTCGAACAAGGGAAAGAAATTGTACTTGTTGGAAGTGGTGGTATTAGCTGAGTCCCATTTATACGTCGCCGCTCAAAATTGTAATAAACAATTCATAACTATACAATCAAGTCATAAGTACCTCGCTAGCAGAGTGGCTAGCACGTCGGTCCGAGGAGGCGTGAGCCAAAAGCTCGAATTCATTTTTTTAAAATAATAATAAAAAAACAACAATGGACCTCATTCACCAATCGTTAACAAACAGCATTTAGCCACGTGATCATATTGATAAAACAACGACAAAAACGTATCACGTAACATCCTTTATGGATTTAATATTTTGTATAGAAGAGATAGATAACCACGTGGCTAAATGTTGTTTGTTTACTAGTTGTAAATGAGGTCTATTGCGGTAAAATCCACCCAGATATCCCTTCTCCCCCCCCCCCCAGGTGTCCAGATAAGTGTTTGGATCATAGCGTATTGAGAAGACTAAAAGAAAAAAAATTAGGCTGAACAAAAACAATTGGTTAAAAAAAAATGTATTAATCGTATGGGTCTATTGTTGTTGGTCTAGATTGTAGCTCTATTACATATGTATTAATCGTAATGGATCTATTGTTGTTGGTCTAGATTGTAGTTCTATTACATATGTATTAATCGTAATGGATCTATTGTTGTTGGTCTAGATTGTAGCTCTATTACATATGTATTAATCGTAATGGATCTATTGTTGTTGGTCTAGATTGTAGCTCTATTACATATGTATTAATCGTAATGGATCTATTGTTGTTGGTCTAGATTGTAGCTCTATTACATATGTATTTAGTACATTATCCAAACTAATTAATACAATTAAACTTCGAATAAGCTTTCTTTTTTTTTTAAAGTAATTTTTTTTTTTAGGTTTTTCTTGTGTTTAGTTTTATAAGTTCTGGAAGCTATAGTAACGGCCTCGAAGTGCATACCACAAAAAAACGACTACATCTCGGAGTCACAAAATGTCACGATACCACCTAAAGAGCTAAAGCTCAATTTTGTGTCTGTGTATGTAAAAAAAACACCATTTTAAGCTCGCGTTAAAGCACTAAGTTACAAATCAAAGAAGGACATGAACCTGAACTGCTATGTAACTTGAACTAGATAAATATTTGTATAAATTGAGACCAGACCCGAGGAAAACATAAAGAAACAAGAAGAAGAAAAACGCCAAATAGAGCCGAGATTTAAAAACCAAATAATATTCACTTTAAGTTGCACCTTTAAAGAAATCGACAAATTTAGAGACACTTCAGGACAGAAGACTAAAAAATGAAGTGGCCGTATGTCATAGTTAATCATATACATAATCAATTGAAACATAAACCAATAACAAATGCAGAAAGACAAAAAAAGATAAGGTCACAATTTTCATCTCTTGGGCTGGGACATATGCTTGTAAGTGCTGGGGCGTAGCTAGAAATTTTCATCATTTGGGTGCCCCTGCAATACGCGTAATATTTAATATAAAAATAATACTCATTTGGAGGCCCCCCTCCAGTGGAGGCCCGGGGGGATTTTCAAATTCTCCCCTTCTCCCCCCACCCTAGCTACGCCTCTTTGTAAGTGCTCTTGCTAGTGTTATTAGATCGTGGAATGGGCTACATGAAGGAATCAGGAAAACCAAGGACTGTAACTTATAAGCTAAGATAGGATAACACAAGGAAACGCGTTGGACTTAAACAAGATAAGACACACCCAATCTCCCTTCTCTACAAGGGCTAGGAAGGTTCTGTAAGCATTGGAGGAAGAAGAATTACCCTATTGCGCTTCGCGAATGACATAGATGGCCCAGCAGTGACAGAAGAAAACTAGCTGACTTGGTGATGTCAATAGAAAAGACTTCGCAGCCTATGGTCGACAAAAAGCTTGTATGGTCCAACAGACTAAAGGATAGCTGAAGGTGAAGCTGAAAAGGGCAGCGCAAATATCCAAAGACTCCAATATTTTTGAACTGCTGACTAAAAAGGTGTCTGAACACAATATACGAATTCGATAAAATATTGCTATGTATCATATGTAATTAATTATTTAATGAATTAATTACACCGCATGTGTAGTCCCCCCCACCCCACCCCACCGCCAAATCTCAATAAGTCTAACTGATAAATATTTACCGCATCATTGTAAGTCTGCTGATTACATAATGTCTGTCTCACCACCACAAGTCTGTCTTATAACTGTGTGTCTCATCGTTACAAGGCTGTCTCATTACATTATGTCGGTCTGATTTCTTTATGTCTGTCTCATTACTTTATGTCTGTCTTTATGTCTGTCTCATTACTTTATGTCTGTCTTTATATCTGTCTGATTACTTTATGTCTGTCTGATTACTTTATGTCTGTCTCAATACTTTATGTATGTCTTTAAGTCTGTCTCATTACGTTATGTTTGTTTCATGACTTTATGTCTGCCAGATTTCTAAATGCCTGTCAGCGTGTTACGCTTTCACCACCACCCATTTTTTTTTCTTCTGCTAGCACTATGACATTAGCGACAACGACAGTTTCATGGTTTAAAAAACAACTGAAAAGGCCAGAAACCACCTGAGGAGGTTTTAGAGCCCCCCCCCCCCCCCCACGGCACCATCTCTACCCCCCCCCCTTCCGAAAAAAAAAGAAAATATTTTTTTTTTTAGGAAATTAGTGAAGGAAAAATGTATTTCTGGATTGAATATTTCAGTACGAATCTGTTTAAACAAATATTTTGTAGGGGGTTTTGATTTAAATGGAAAATAAATGGAAGAGAAAAAAAAGTTACAAAAAATTTATGGAGAAAATGTGAATTTAATCTGCTACAAGGCAATAGAAAAAGTGAATTTAATCTGCTACAAGGCAATAGAAAAAGTGAATTTAATCTGCTACAAGGCAATAGAAAAAGTGAATTTAATCTGCTACAAGGCAATAGAAAAAGTGAATTTAATCTGCTACAAGGCAATAGAAAAAGTGAATTTAATCTGCTACAAGGCAATAGAAAAAGTGAATTTAATCTGCTACAAGGCAATAGAAAATGTAAATTTAATCTGCTACAAGGCAATAGAAAAAGTGAATTTAATCTGCTACAAGGCAATAGAAAAAGTGAATTTAATCTGCTACAAGGCAATAGAAAATGTGAATTTAATCTGCTACAAGGCAATAGAAAAAGTGAATTTAATCTGCTACAAGGCAATAGAAAATGTGAATTTAATCTGCTACAAGGCAATAGAAAAAGTGAATTTAATCTGCTACAAGGCAATAGAAAAAGTGAATTTAATCTGCTACAAGGCAATAGAAAAAGTGAATTTAATCTGCTACAAGGCAATAGAAAAAGTGAATTTAATCTGCTACAAGGCAATAGAAAAAGTGAATTTAATCTGCTACAAGGCAATAGAAAAAGTGAATTTAATCTGCTACAAGGCAATAGAAAAAGTGAATTTAATCTGCTACAAGGCAATAGAAAATGTGAATTTAATCTGCTACAAGGCAATAGAAAAAGTGAATTTAATCTGCTACAAGGCAATAGAAAAAGTGAATTTAATCTGCTACAAGGCAATAGAAAAAGTGAATTTAATCTGCTACAAGGCAATAGAAAAAGTGAATTTAATCTGCTACAAGGCAATAGAAAAAGTGAATTTAATCTGCTACAAGGCAATAGAAAAAGTGAATTTAATCTGCTACAAGGCAATAGAAAAAGTGAATTTAATCTGCTACAAGGCAATAGAAAAAGTGAATTTAATCTGCTACAAGGCAATAGAAAAAGTGAATTTAATCTGCTACAAGGCAATAGAAAAAGTGAATTTAATCTGCTACAAGGCAATAGAAAATGTGAATTTAATCTGCTACAAGGCAATAGAAAAAGTGAATTTAATCTGCTACAAGGCAATAGAAAATGTGAATTTAATCTGCTACAAGGCAATAGAAAAAGTGAATTTAATCTGCTACAAGGCAATAGAAAAAGTGAATTTAATCTGCTACAAGGCAATAGAAAATGTGAATTTAATCTGCTACAAGGCAATAGAAAAAGTGAATTTAATCTGCTACAAGGCAATAGAAAATGTGAATTTAATCTGCTACAAGGCAATAGAAAAAGTGAATTTAATCTGCTACAAGGCAATAGAAAAAGTGAATTTAATCTGCTACAAGGCAATAGAAAAAGTGAATTTAATCTGCTACAAGGCAATAGAAAAAGTGAATTTAATCTGCTACAAGGCAATAGAAAAAGTGAATTTAATCTGCTACAAGGCAATAGAAAAAGTGAATTTAATCTGCTACAAGGCAATAGAAAAAGTGAATTTAATCTGCTACAAGGCAATAGAAAAAGTGAATTTAATCTGCTACAAGGCAATAGAAAAAGTGAATTTAATCTGCTACAAGGCAATAGAAAAAGTGAATTTAATCTGCTACAAGGCAATAGAAAAAGTGAATTTAATCTGCTACAAGGCAATAGAAAAAGTGAATTTAATCTGCTACAAGGCAATAGAAAATGTGAATTTAATCTGCTACAAGGCAATAGAAAAAGTGAATTTAATCTGCTACAAGGCAATAGAAAATGTGAATTTAATCTGCTACAAGGCAATAGAAAAAGTGAATTTAATCTGCTACAAGGCAATAGAAAAAGTGAATTTAATCTGCTACAAGGCAATAGAAAATGTGAATTTAATCTGCTACAAGGCAATAGAAAAAGTGAATTTAATCTGCTACAAGGCAATAGAAAATGTGAATTTAATCTGCTACAAGGCAATAGAAAAAGTGAATTTAATCTGCTACAAGGCAATAGAAAAAGTGAATTTAATCTGCTACAAGGCAATAGAAAAAGTGAATTTAATCTGCTACAAGGCAATAGAAAAAGTGAATTTAATCTGCTACAAGGCAATAGAAAAAGTGAATTTAATCTGCTACAAGGCAATAGAAAAAGTGAATTTAATCTGCTACAAGGCAATAGAAAAAGTGAATTTAATCTGCTACAAGGCAATAGAAAAAGTGAATTTAATCTGCTACAAGGCAATAGAAAAAGTGAATTTAATCTGCTACAAGGCAATAGAAAAAGTGAATTTAATCTGCTACAAGGCAATAGAAAAAGTGAATTTAATCTGCTACAAGGCAATAGAAAAAGTGAATTTAATCTGCTACAAGGCAATAGAAAAAGTGAATTTAATCTGCTACAAGGCAATAGAAAAAGTGAATTTAATTTGCTACAAGTCAGTAGAAAAGTGAATTACTGAGACAAAAAAAAGTAGACATTGTGAATTTAATGACTTTGAACTACTGGCATAGCAAAGTCAGGAAAAATACAGACTTGATCTAAAAGGAACAAATCTGTAACCAGAAAACATAACAAGTAAAAGTCATTCTTGGTCAGTAGAAAAGTGAGCTAGGAGAACGGTAATACATAATACACATAGCCACAGAAACACACGTGGTAACAACACACACATAAACACACACACTATCACACACACACACACACACGTAGATGAATGCCTTGAAAGAAATGTCAGTTCTAGAAGTAAAAAGAAAGTCTGGCTTCTGTGGGATGACTATCAAGTGGTCCGTGGCAACTTAAAGAGGACATTATGGTGGTCAGACTCCTCACACTGGAGATTGCTCTCACTCCCATGAGTTGGCTCGTGGGGTGGGTGAGGTTGATGAGGGAACAGGAACTACTGGATGGTGTGGGGACGGAGTGGGTGCTTGTGTCAGAGTGTGGAGGGTACAAGACATTGTCATCAAATATGCACCCTGTTGGATGTCTTTGTTCAGGAATGATTACACACTTTTTTACTTTCATTTCTTTCTGCTTTTTCGTTCTTTCTTTCGTTCTCTTCTTTCTTTCTCTTCTTTCTTTCGTTCTCTTCTTTCTTTCTCTTCTTTCTTTTGTTCTCTTTTTTCTTTCTCTTCTTTCTTTCGTGCTCTTCTTTCTTTCTCTTCTTTCTTTTCTTTCTTTTTTTCTTTTCTTTCTTTCTTTCTTTCTTTTCTTTCTTTTTTTCTTTTCTTTCTTTCTTTTTTTTCTTTCTTTCTTTACTTTCTTTCTTTCTTTTCTTCCTTTCTTTTCTTTCTTTCTTTTCTATCTTTCTTGTTTTTTCTTTTCTTTCTTTCTTTTCTTTCTTTCTTTTCTTTACTTTCTTTCTTTTCTTTCTTTCTTTTCTTTCTTTCTTTCCTTTCTTTCTTTTCTGTCCCACTTTTTTTTCTTTTTTTTTCTTTTCTTTTTTTTCTTTCTTTCTTTTCTTCCTTTCTTTTCTTTCTTTCTTTTCTTTCTTTCTTTTTCTTTTCTTTCTTTCTTTTCTTTCTTTCTTTCCTTTCTTTCTTTTCTGTCTTTCTTTTTTCTATCTTTTTGTCTTTCTTTTTATTCTTTCTTTTTTTCTTTTCTTCTTTCTTTCTTTACTTTCTTTCTTTACTTTCTTTCTTTCTTTCTTTTCTTTCTTTCTTTTCTTTCTTTACTTTCTTTTCTTTCTTTCGTTCTCTTCTTTTTTTTCTTTTCTTTTTTTCTTTTCTTTCTTTCTTTTTTTTCTTTTCTTTTTTTCTTTCTTTCTTTTCTTTCTTTCTTTCTTTCTTTTCTTTACTTTCTTTCTTTTCTTTCTTTCTTTTCTTTCTTTCTTTCCTTTCTTTCTTTTCTTTACTTTCTTTCTTTTCTTTCTTTCTTTTCTTTCTTTCTTTCTTTCCTTTCTTTCTTTTCTGTCTTTCTTTTTTTCTTTTTTTTTCTTTTCTTTTTTTCTTTCTTTCTTTTCTTTCTTTTCTTTCTTTCTTTTTCTTTCCTTTCTTTCTTTTCTTTCTTTCTTTCCTTTCTTTCTTTTCTGTCTTTCTTTTTTCTTTCTTTTTGTCTTTCTTTTTATTCTTTCTTTTCTTTCTTTTTTTCTTTTCTTCTTTCTTTCTTTACTTTCTTTCTTTACTTTCTTTCTTTTCTTTCTTTCTTTTCTTTCTTTCTTTTCTTTCTTTACTTTCTTTTCTTTCTTTCGTTCTCTTCTTTTTCCCCCCTTTTTTTTCTTTCTTTCTTTCTTTAGTTTATTTTTGTAAGTTTTGTCTGTTTTAAAAAACTTTCTATTTCTTTATTTCTCTCTTTCTTTCTGACGTTTTCTCTTCGTTTTTTTCTTTTTGTCTTTTTCCATCTCTTTTTCCTTTTCACTCTCTTCCTTCTGCTACAAACAAAACAAAAAGAAAAAAAAAAGCGAACGATTTGAAAGTGTGTTTGAAATAGAGACATAGAGAACGAAACAATTGCGCAATAGCCTCGTACTGACGTTAGGGTGGCAGGCAATTATGCCATATCTTGTCATTTTACCATTGTGACATTCATCTACTTGTGTCAACGATTCTCACAGTATCACATTGCTGACAACTGTAATGTTATGTGACATTCATCTACTTGTGTCAAGGATTCTCACAGTATCACATTGCTGACAACTGTAATGTTATGTGACATTCATCTACTTGTGTCAACGATTCTCACAGTATCACATTGCTGACAACTGTAATGTTATGTGACATTCATCTACTTGTGTCAACGATTCTCACAGTATCACATTGCTGACAACTGTAATGTTATGTGACATTCATCTTCTTGTGTCAACGATTCTCACAGTATCACATTGCTGACAACTGTAATGTTATGTGACATTTATCTACTTGTGTCAACCACTCTCACAGTATCACATTGCTGACAACTGTAATGTTATGTGACATTCATCTACTTGTGTCAAGGATTCTCACAGTATCACATTGCTGACAACTGTAATGTTATGTGACATTCATCTACTTGTGTCAACGATTCTCACAGTATCACATTGCTGACAACTGTAATGTTATGTGACATTCATCTACTTGTGTCAAGGATTCTCACAGTATCACATTGCTGACAACTGTAATGTTATGTGGAATTCATCTACTTGTGTCAAGGATTTTCTCAGTATCAGAGTGTTGACACCCATTTATGTTATTTCCTTTTTATTGTGTCTGATTCTCTTGTTAGAATAGAAACTTTTAGTAGAAGTTCAATCTTTCCAGCAGGGCGGAGGAACATTTTGATGTGAAAGACTATGTGATGGAGGTCACTGAAGAACGTTATGCAAGAGGACAATAGGAATAAGGACATTGTGAAAGAGAACAATGTGAAACAGGACATTAGGAATGAGGACATTGTGAAAGCGAACATTGTGAAAGAAGACATTAGGAATGAGGACATTGTGAAAGAGAACATTGTGAAAGAAGACATTAGGAATGAGGACATTGTGAAAGAGGACACCGTGAAAGATGACATTGTGAAAGATGACTTTGTGAAAGAGGACATTAGGAATAAGGACATTGTGAAAGAGGACATTAGGAATGAGGACATTGTGAAAGAGAACAATGTGAAAGAGGACATTAGGAATGAGGACATTGTGAATGAGAACATTGTGAAAGAGGACATTTGAATGAGGACATTGTGAAAGAGGACATTGTGAAAGAGGACATTAGGAATGAGGACATTGTGAATAAGGACATTGTGAAAGAGGACATTAGGAATGAGGACATTGTGAAAGAGGACATTAGGAATGAGGACATTGTGAAAGAGAACAATGTGAAAGAGGACATTAGGAATGAGGACATTGTGAATGAGAACATTGTGAAAGAGGACATTTGAATGAGGACATTGTGAAAGAGGACATTGTGAAAGAGGACATTAGGAATGAGGACATTGTGAATAAGGACATTGTGAAAGAGGACATTAGGAATGAGGACATAGTGAAAGAGGACATTGTGAAAGAGGACATTGTGAAAAAGGACATTAGGAATGAGGACATTAGGAATGAGGACATTGTGAAAGAGGACATTAGGAATGAGGACATTGTGAATGAGAACATTGTGAAAGAGGACATTTGAGTGAGGACATTGTGAAAGAGGACATTGTGAAAGAGGACATTAGGAATGAGAACATTGTGAATAAGGACATTGTGAAAGAGGACATTAGGAATGAGGACATAGTGAAAGAGGACATTGTGAAAGAGGACATTGTGAAAAAGGACATTAGGAATGAGGGCATCAGGAATGAGGACATTGTGAAAGAGGACATTAGGAATGAGGACATTGTGAAAGAGGACATTGTGAAAGAGGACATTAGGAATGAGGACATTGTGAAAGAGGACATTGTGAAAGAGGACATTGTCAAGTAAGAGGTTTTGAAGGAGTTAGATGTAAAGCAAGAAACTATTAAGCAGGACAACTCCAAAGAAGGCTGATGCTGAGCAAGTCAAGATGAAAGAACTCATTGCTGAGGAAGGACTATGTGAAAGAATAGAGATCTAAGTCAATTCTACACATGTTTGTGGGCTGCCTAGAAGAGAAAGTCTTTGCTCTGACTGGAATGGCAGTGGGAGACTTGCGAGGCTTGTTTCAAGACAACGCACCAAGTGAAGACTAAGCCTGGGGCGGACATGTTCACGCGAGCCCTGCCATGATTAAAGGCTATATGGGAAGGTCAGCGCCCTGGGTTTTTTTCCAGTCGTGATTGGCGTATCCTTAGCTAATGAGAACATGTCTTCACTAATGTGTGTGTATGTGTGTGTGTGTATGTGTGTGTGTGTTTCTTGTTCCAGTGGTTAGAGTTAAGAACTCCCCCTAGCCTTGGTATTTCGCTTTCTCGGTGAATGTTCAAGTGCGAAGTCAATAAGAAATAGCAGAGAAACAACAGAAGTAACTAAATATCACATCCATCCATCACATCCATCCATCACATCCATCCATCACATCCATCCATCACATCCATCCATCACATCCATCCATCACATCCATCCATCACATCCATTGCTTGGATGTCCATTGTCTGCCTCACGACAGTTACCTCCTCAGTCTGTAGCTCATTGTCTGCCTCACGACAGTTATCTCCTCAGTCTGTAGCCCACTGTCTGCCTCACGACAGTTACCTCCTCAGTCTGTAGCTCTCTTTCTGCCTCACGACAGTTACCTCCTCAGTCTGTAGCTCACTGTCTGCCTCACGACGGTTACCTCGTCAGTCTTTAGCTCACTGTCTGCCTCACGACATTTACCTCCTCAGTCTGTAGCTCACTGTCTGCCTCACGACAGTTACCTCCTCAGTCTGTAGCTCACTGTCTGCCTCACGACAGTTACCTCCTCAGTCTGTAGCTCACTAAGTCATATAACTGTCAAATGTGATGCAAAACGTTTATCTATCAGTTTGTCTGTCATTACCAGATCATACATCGAAAGTTCATGGCCCGTCAAACCACTTCAGTGTCAAGTGTGGCAGTCACCGATTGACTGGTGACAATATCAACATCACTAAATGATCAATAACACACGGGCCGAGATTTGTTACAGCTGTGACCTGGAAAATTACATTGCCAGCAAATCACAGGTGAAAACTAAGTCATTACAAAAACATGATAGTGACAACAGATTCTCAGATAGGGTTAGGGTTTGTGTTGATTTTTTTTTTCCTCTCAAATTCCCAAAATAATTTTCCTGACCTTTTTTTTTTAAACTTCAGTTATGAAGTTACAAAGGCGAGTAACTTACACAAACACACACACACAAAGATATATAATAATATCGCGCAGTAACATCCCACTTATCAATGTAATATCGCGCAGTAACATCCCACTTATCAATGTAATATCGCGCAGTAACATCCCACTTATCAATGTAATATCGCGCAGTAACATCCCACTTATCAATGTAAAATCGCGCAGTAATATCCCACCACCACTGTAATATCGCGCAGTAATAAACAAACACACACATACCAAGATATATAAATATCGGGCAGTAATATCCCACTTATAAACGTAATATCGCTCAGTGATATCCCACTTATCACTGTAATATCGCTCAGTGATATCCCACTTATCACTGTAATATCTCGCAGTAACATCCCATTTATTAATGTAATATTGTGCAGTAATATCTCACCACTATAATGTAATATCCGACCACCACTGTAATATCCCGCAGTAATAAATATATATCTACAAACAAAAAAGGTTACAAAGACAGTTTGTGTGGTAACGCAAACTCAAAATCGGCCCCCGAAGTGGTCCACCCAAGCAGGCCTCCCCTGGCCTAACTGATTTCTTATAATTGATCTAATTGTTTTGAGAAGGCTCAATCTCTTTTCGAATCAAAAAATAAAATTCCGCAATAAAAAAGTTGAGGAAAATGAAGTTTACAAGATTACTATTCGTGTTAAATTAGGTCTAACTTATAATGCATACTAATTAGCTTTTTCTCTTTAAAAACTGCTTGCATAACTGATTTTAAAAATTAGATTTTTCGCTTTCAAAAAAAGAAAGTAGCCGTTGCATCAGAACTTTGAATGGTATAAAATATTGTGATGTCGGATTTTCAATATCTTTTCTAGTTTACGAGATCTAAACGGGACGGACGGACAGACGAACATTTCGCACAAAACTAATAGCGTCTTTTCCCCTTTCGGGGGTCGCTAAAAAACATTTCCGTAAAAAAATTTATTTCCTTTAGTTAGGTGTTGTATTGGTACAGTGTAGCACTGCAGCTCACTCGATAATATGAAAACCTACTTATTAATTGTTGTTTTAAATTATGTCCAACTTATATGCATACTAAATAGATATTTTTTCTTAAAAAAAGTAAACATTATTTTTTGGTAAATGTAGTAGTTAGTAGGACAGTACTTACATAACGTAGCAATACACATGTTAAAAAAAAATATAACAAAAATCTAAAACCATTTGCATAAATGTGTTAAAATTATAGTATAGTGTTATATCCCCTACTAAAGAGTCTCCCGTGTTTGTTACTATTAATAGTGAATATTTGTAAAAGTGGTGTATTTTTTATGAAAAAAAATGCTTGCATAAGTGATTTTAAAAAATTAGATTTTTCGCTTTTAGAAAAGAAAAAAGTAGACGTTGCGTCAGAACTTTAAATGTACTAAAATATTATTATGTCGGATTTTCACTATCTTTTCTAGTTTACGATATCTAAACGGGACGGACGGACGGACAGACATTTCACACAAACTAATAGCGTCTTTTCCACTTTCGGGGCCCGCTAAAAAAAGGGAAAAAAAATTGTGAAAGTGTGTCCGGAGTTCATTGTCTTTGCAACACAGTTTGCAAGTTGTTTTAAATATTGACATAGATAACGAAACAATTGCGTAATAGCCTCGTACTGACTTTAGAGTGGCGGGCAAATCTGTAATATATTGTCATTATACCATTGTGACATACATCTACTTGCTTCAAGGATTCTCACAGTATGAATTTGCTGACATATATAATGTTATGTCATGCCATTATACAATGGTGACATTTATCTACTTGTATCAAGGACTCTCTGTCTGTGTCTAACATTTCCATAGTCAACGGAAAGCTGTGGTTCTGAAGTCTGTAGCTTAAACTTGACTTCATTAGTTCTTTCAGTACCCAAGAATTTCTTCAGGCATGAAATGAAGCAAACCCCCCCCCCCCAAATCCCCCCGGCGACGCCCTGACAATTTCCTATCAAGCAGCATGAAGACAAAGAGAACACGCTAACACCCCTCTACACACCCCTCCTTCCCTCAACGATCGATTCCTTGCACTGTAGTTTTAGAACAGACTTTCTAAACAGTGCCACTCCATTCGTCTTTACTCATGTATACACAATTGTATCTCTTTTTCTCTCCCCCCCCCCGTCAATCAATCTCTCTCTTCCCTCCCCCATCTCTCTCAATCTCTCTCTCTCCTTCTCTCTCTCTCAAACTCTGTCTTTCTCTCTCTCAATCTCTCTCAATCTCTGTCTTTCTCTCTCTCAATCTCTGTCTTTCTCTCTCTCAATCTCTCTCTCCTTCTCTCTCTCTCTCTCAATCTCTGTCTTTCCCTCTCTCAATCTCTCTCTCCTTATCTCTCTCTATCTCTTTCTCTCTCTCAATCTATCTCTCCTTCTCTCTCTCTCTCTCTCAATCTCTGTCTTTCTCTCTCTCAATCTATCTCTCCTTCTCTCTCTCTCTCTCAATCTCTGTCTTTCTCTCTCTCAATCTCTCTCTCCTCTCTCTCTCTCTCTCTCTCTCTATCTCTGTCTTTCTCTCTCTCAATCTCTCTCTCCTCTCTCTCTCTCTCTCTCTCAATCTCTGTCTCCTTCTGTCTATATTCCTCCATCACTCTCCTTTGCTTTGCCCTGTCTTTAATAATTCTGAATGTGCGTGCGAGTGCCACTGTGTGTGTGTGTGTGTGTGTGTGTTTGTGTGTGTTTGTGAGTACAAGTCGTCTAAAAATACTTTTTAATAACTCCAGGAACTGTGTCAATAATTTAGTCAGGGAGGATAATAGAAAATCTGATTAACTTAGTCTGCCGGAGTTGTCTTCTCTTGCCAGACCATACATAGAATATATAAAAAAAAATATTAACAAAGAAAAAAGCGAAACAATTATTCCACTTGCATTACCACAGCCGATACTTATGAATAAATTACACATTGCTTTCACGTTCAACTTTTAATACATGTATTAAAAACAAAAGTAGGAAGGGGCGGGGTAGGGTGGAAACAGAAAATTGTGTTCAAATATTCTCTAGTCAGAAATAGATCGATTTTCTGAAAAGTAAGACTTACATTATCAGGATTAGATAAAAAATAAAAGCTGCTTATAAATATCTGCATTACAGGTTGTGTGATGCCAGAGTGGAATAGAGCTTCTCTTCTGAACCGAGGAGTCTAGGGTTCGAATCTCGATGAAGACAAGGGTTTTGAATTTCAGGATTTTAGGTACCTGTGAGTCCAACCAACTCTAAAGGGTACTTGACATTAGTTGGGGAAAAGTAAAGGCGGTTGGTCCTTGTTCTGGCCACATGACACCCTTGTTAACAGATGAGCTTTACATCCTTTGCTCTATAGATCGCAAGGACTGAAAGGGGAGATAGTTTGAATGTGTGCACTGTCTAAACAACAAGTTTTCATTCTTAAGACTAAGACTAAGACTGCTTTATTGATCCTTACGGAAATTTGTTGTGATTACAAGGACTCTTCTCATAGAAAGACAATACAACAGAAAAATAAACATAAATGCAACAGACAACATAAAGAGTTCATTCAGCGACTACACACAGGTATCTTGGTGCATTTCACGTTCCCTGATCAATGAGTGGCGGTGATAGAGTCTGACCGAGTGAGGTACGAACGAGTTTTTGTACCGCTCCGTTCTTGTTTTGATTGACAGCAGTCGCCCACTTCGCGACAACCTGGCGTAGTTCTGATGGAGCGGGTGGCCGTTGTCTTCCAATATTTTTTCGATTTTTCTTAGGCACGTTTGTTCAAAAAGTTCCTTTAAATATTCAAATTAAAACGCTCTTAATTATTATTATCAGTGCAAGAAAAAAATATGAATGCATTATTATTAATTTGTTTTTTCTGATGGATAACTATACACGTTTATGTTTACTAAATAAATACTAAATACGAGGGTTAACAGAATAAAAGACAGACAATTCAACAGCAATAAAACCAGAAATTACAATATATACAGTTTCCATATAATTCAGAAAGTCTTTTTTTGACTCCTTATTTCAATGGGCCCAGCTACTAGTCAAGCTATGAAAGAGAAAATAAAAATATGAAAATTAGGGAGTAAAAAGAATTTTAAAAAATGTGTGTGTATGTGTGTGTGTTTAGGAGTGTTGGTGGAACCATATGTCTTGACACAACATGCCTCAAACAAAAAGCTAATCATGAGTCTCTAACACTGCCAACACCTGACACCAGGAAAAAACAAAAGAGACTCTCTCTTTTTTATTTTATTTCCATGACAATAAAATATCCTGAATACCCCCTCCGTCTCTCCCTGATTTTTTGTAAAGATTTTGTTTTAAAATATACACTTTTTGAGAGGCACATAGATCGATGTTATGCTTTCCCTCGAGATTACTTCCCTTTAGATTACCAGCCCAGTACGTGGTCATTTACAGTCATTGCCTTTAGTGGTGAAGCTAATAAAGAGTCTGGACATTATGTCGGACTAGTGGCTCAAGTGATGGTCAGGGGGAAGCTAGTGTTTTTGCCAGAATGGAGAAAAATAAATTAAAAGTAGGAGCGAATGAATTAGAGATTAGTACAACTGTTCTATAAGCAAGGAAAAGCAATTTGCTGTGAAATGTTGACCCTCCCCCCATCCTCCCGGCACCTGTCTTCTACCAGAGAAAAAAAATGCTAATAAAAAAAAACGTGTAATTTTAAGCTTCTGTCTAATTAGATATAGATTGTGGTCCCCACCTCCCCCAAGTAATCTTTATTTATTCAATGTCTCTTCACCTACAACATAACAACATAAATGTTAACATTTAAACATTCATTTCAATATATCAACTGTGACTATCACTAATGAACGTATCAGTTTATCAACATAGATTTCTGTATATCCAATTCATATCAACTTAAACATAGATTTCAGCATATCGACATTGATTTCATCACATACATGTAGCCTACTCTAAAGTATGATCGACATTGATTTCATCACATACATGTAGCCTACTCTGAAGTATGATCGACATTGATTTTATCACATACATGTACATGTAGCCTACTCTGAAGTATGATCGAAACTCAACAAAATTGTATTTAGAAGTACAAAGTCGCGAATTGCTAGTGTCTCAAAAAGACACAATGACAGACAATCTGTCGCCATTCTTTGTTTTAGAAGCTTTTAGGTACGGTGTTTATTGAATGTGTTCACGTGCCAGCAGAGACAATATATAGATCTATATACAAATCTAGATGCACAGCCTTTTTACAATACCTCTATTCAATTCGTAAATCTGTGGAAACAAAAAACCTGGGTGAACACGTCTGCTTGGTGGTGGAAGTGATTCTTGAAAACGGCTGTTACGCTTTTCTTAGAAATCTGATAGTTGCTGTATATCGTTGGGAATAGAATTACTAGATTGTTGGCCAAACTGGAAAATCTATAGTTTGACCTTATAATTTTTCAAAACATAAAAAGAAATAAATTTAAATTTGGCTAAAGAACGAGAAAATTATTTAGCTTGAACTGACAAAAACATCTTCGGGTATTTCCGCATTCTTTGAAGAGTTGAATAAATTAATGGTCAGGAAAATCTGGCGCAACGTCTTCTAAGTCTAGACCTAAAGGCCTATCATAGGCATATTTAGAAGGTCTGGTAAATCAATACATTCGCTTAACCAGGATTCTTTCTCGGGAGTGGGTGTGTGTGTGTGGGGGGGGGGGGAAATTGGGAAGAAGTATACAGGATTGACAGAAATATAGACAGACAGACAGACAGATAGATCACTGTTTCAAAAAATGTAATCATATCATAATGATTTTCATTTCTTCGTGCGTATAGAATTGGTGCCATTATTTATAGTTAAAGACAAAAAATGTCACTTGTTTTCTAAGTCATTTGGTCAATACATATTTACAGCCTGGAATATTTCATATTTAAAAAACAACAACTTTATTTATTGTTCATGGGCCCTGCCTGTAGCACAAGTCATATCATCCAATCAAAATCAATCATTTCACACCTGTGTTCTAAGAGGTAGGGGGAGGGGGAGGACGCAGTGTGCGTGTCACGCACGGAAACACGTCCGGCTTTAGGACTACAATAGGGCTGCGACTTATCCTAGTGTTGCGTAACTGACGCCACCTCCCTTCGCCCTCCACCCTCTACCCAGAGACTATCACGTGACTTGTGATTGATCGTTTCGGTAATACTTTTCTTTGAACAAAGTGTTATTTAGAGTTGTATTTGGATGTTTATAGTTTCAATTAATTTATTAGAGATCGAGATCTAGGTCTAATTCGTTGAGTTGTTAAAAAATAAAATAAAATAAACAAAGTGATTGGGGGGTGGGAGGGGGGGAGATAGACGAACGGATAAGAAACCCTATACATGTCAACTGTTACTGCCCCCATACAGCAGAGCCACGTTTGGTTGTTCTATACTGTACTGAGACGAACTGTGACCCACTAAGTGTAATTAGTACTACTGCCAAAAGTGGCACGTTTCACAGACTCTGGGCCTCTACCTACATAGTTTAAAAAACAATCCTTAAAGAAATGTAGAAATGACAAACAAGGGTCAATATATTACTTATCAATGTGAACGTTGTATTGGTCATCGTTGAACTCTATAGAGTGATGTAGTAGACCTAATCAGCGGTTAGATCTAGACCTTGTATAAACTATGTGCTCCATGTGAAACTTATTTGGAACCACTGGAAGCAGAGGCATTGATCTGAAGCGCTCCATATCATAACCCCCACTCCCACCCAACCCTTTTTTTTTTTAAAATAATAACTTTGATTTTCTGGATCAGTAGTCTCATCTTATGGCTGAACCGCCCCCCCCCCCCCCCCACCCGGTGTGTCTCGTGTGTAGGATGGCGCAAGTGTGTGTTTAAAAATGAAAGAAAGAAAACACCTCGTTGCCTGAAGCACGCGTGCCAGTGCTATATTAAGCCTGGACTTGGCTCCACCCATCTCATTATATCGACAAAATTATTCTGGATGGGGATGGGGGGGAGGTAAGGGTGAGGACATTATTTTCTTTCTCACGGAGCCTCAATCATGTAGAACGCGCCTGGCACGCGCCAATCTCTTTGTACGCGCATGCCCGACCTTCGACTCGCGACGGTGCGTCGCTGTCACCTGCCGTCCCGCTGTTCTGACGTCACACAAAGATATGAAGAGTAAATTTTTTTTGTTCCATATATTTTTTTTTTTATTGTTTCATAGAAAGGTTTGACTTTTTGAAAAACTGGGTTGAAAGGACCAAGGTCTATAAAATGATGGCCTCTGTCGTTGCGTTAGAACTTTAGAACAAAGGCCGGAGGTGTTTTGAACTAAGCGAGCGCGGGCTGGTTTATCAGAAATAAAGAACAAAAGAAAAAAAAAAGATGTTATAATGCAACCAAAGGATTGAGAGGAGAGGGGGATTCCCAATCTACAACCCGCGGGTCATATTCGGCCTGTAACGTGGTGGTGACCCCTCGAAACGTCTGTAGAGGATTGGTACAATTTGGATTCGACAATTGTATGCTGTCATGTGGCCAGTGAGACATGTCTGAAACTAATAAGGCCCACAGCACATACATGTCTGAAATTAATAAGGCCCACTGCACAGACATGTCTGAATCTAATAAGGCCCACTGCACAGACAAGTCTGAAATTAATAAGGCCCACAGCACAGACATGTGATAGCCCACAGCACAGACATGTGATTGCCCATATCACAGACATGTGATGGCCCACAGCGCACAGACATGTGATGGCCCACAGCACAGACATGCGATGGCCAACAACACAGACAAGTGATGGCCACATTATGTAAGAATTAATTTAGTTTCCGTGCAGGGTTGACTTTGAATACAAAATGACATTTGAAAGAAAAAGAAATCACATTGGTCGAGACTAGAGACTATTATGTCATCTAGTTACACTTGCAGGCTCTATGTGTCACTGTGTGGCTCTACGTGGCTCACTACGTCGTAGGGGGGGGTGGAGACGTTTCTTTTCCTCTTGCCTCATCAATTTCAGTTGAATACGTCTGGGTTTCACTTAGTGACGTTTGGTTTAACTTAGTGACGTTTGGTTTAACTTAGTGACGTTTGGTTTAACTTAGTGACGTTTGGTTTAAGTTTGTGACGTTTGGTTTCACTTAGTGACGTTTGGTTTAAGTTTGTGACGTTTGGGTTACCTTTGTGATCTCGGGCGTAGTCACACCCCAATGAGGGTCATTTATCTAAGTATTTAGGGAATATAAATAAGTATCTAGGGGCCAGGGCCGGATGTACGGTAGTGCACTACTTGTAGCTGCACAGGGCCTACCCCTCACCATTAAAGGGGGGCCTCTACATTACAAATATATATACATAATGAAATTGGGGCTTTTAACATTATAACCTATTTACGTGCATACATATTTAAGCTTAAAGAATGTAGGGGCCTCTACAAAATCCTGTCCAGGGCCTCCACGTAGTCAAATCAGGCACTGCTGGGAACTAGAGAGGTAAGAAGTATTTATGGATTACGAGTAAGTAGTTCATATGATTAAACTCTAAAAATTTAGCATCTCTTTTAGTTAGTCAGGCATCATATGTGTATTGGACATTTAGCTCAGTCGTAGCATAAATATTGATTATTATTATTAACATTTAGGAGGCGCGGTGGCTGATTAGAAATGCGCTTGGCTTCCGAACAGGGCGTCATAGTTTCGAATCTTGGTGAAGATTGGTATTTTGAATTTCAGGATATTTAGAGAGCCTTTGAGTCCACCCTCTAATGGTTACCTGAGTATAGTTGGGGAAACGTAAAGGTGGATGGTCGTTGTGCTGGCCCCTCGTTAACAGTGGGCCATAGAAACAGGTGACCTTTACATCATCTGCCCTATAGATCACAAGTTCTGAAAGGGAGTAAACACCAATTAATATCTGAACTACATTCTTCTTCTTCTTCTTCTTGAAACTGTCAGGTAGAGTTGAGCCTTCAGCTCTTGGAACTCTAAGCCAGCAAAAGTGAACATGAGCTCCCTTTCACCGGCCTGAATGAGAACAGTGTACACTGTTCTGTCTGACGGGGTGTCAGACTCGCGGCCAGAGACCGCGTGCACCGGGACCCCTGCCATTTTCCTTTTCTATACTAGGCTAACCGTGCAGGACACGCCATTTATGTAACGGCCCCTTGAGGAACGGCGCCTGGATTGTGACAAGGTTGTGAGAGCTTTTTTACAACTCCGCACAGTGCAATGAGGATGCTCTCGCACCCCCTAAGGCACCCCCACGGGAGTCTTGTTTTGCTACCCTTTAGCCTAATCGTTTCTTCCTACGATCGCTTCCACCCGGGCGCCACTATTAAAAGATGATAAGCTCTAAGTTTTATTGCACAAGTAAAATGACAAAATGGTTTTATATTCTTAAAATGACAGTATCGCCTTATATAATAAGAAATTTACTGCCACCATTAGATTGTTTACCCGAAAGTATCGAGTCTGAGCTCTTGTATTCTCCTATATTGGTTTAAGTCAAAGTTGTCCAACATTTCTCTTGGCTACATCAGTAGTACGTATTCTATTTCTGAATATATATATTATAGCTTTTATATAGCGCTACTTTCATGCATATAGCATGCTCAGAGCGCTTTGGTCCAATCTCATTTGTGGACCAGTGGGGACAAATGGTATCTAGGAGTTGGTTTTCCGTGCTGCCTTTAAGCGCTCAGTTAACGTATCTCTGCCCGAGTCGGGTGTCGAATCTCGAGCACGCTTCTAGGTAGCCAAGACAAGCCATGTTCAAGCGCACTTAGCCTCTCGACCACGCTTCCCACCATATTTTCTTCAGCATTTGTTTCAAGCATGTCTGTATTGTGTTTGCAGCAGCTACCCTAGCTACGACAATGAACCAGCGACCACATAACGAATGCAACCCTGCCGAACCGTTTATTAAGCACATTTGACATTACCTCAAGGGACCGCCTAATCGTGGTTTGAAAGGGCGTCGCAGGGAGCAAGTTCAATTGTCTCCGCCCTCTCGATCTGTGTTGTTTGCCCCAACGGAAGCACAGGGTAAATGTACAGGAAGCATGCCTTGTCACGCGTTGCCTTGCGGTGGTCTGGACATTGCTTTACAGACCCTCATTTACTGAGTGCAACAGGCCACAGTTTTCTCGTGAGTTAAAATTTGTCTTGGACAATGGAGTCCTCACCATGTCAAGGTTTCACTTGTTCAGTTATCGCTTTCAACTTTTTCAACGGTCCCCGTAAACCGATCGTTATTGTCAGTCTGTCACGATTATATCTTAAAAAATAAAAGTGTGATTGAAAATTAGCTTGCATCATCGTGCTAGAAACATTTGAGGTCTTCTTAAAATGAAATTAAACATGTTTGCTCACGTACAGACACCATTCTAGTGTACAACAGAATTCAAGTCTTATTTAATCTGTAGTATCTATTACAGTGCTTATCAAAGCAGATTAAGATAGAAGTGATTTGTCTTTTGTAACAATATTTCATTTACATTTCTCAAACAAATTCAATAGAAAAAAATAAAAATTTGTAATGTCAAACATTTGTTTCAAAATCTGACTGTTTTTTTGGTCTTTCTAAAGTGTGTAATCATGATTAACTAACTAACTATTTTATGTTCCGGAATTCAAATTTAAAAAAAATATTTATATCTAATTGACAATTTATATAAGACAGGACATGTATGAGCATGTATAAACTATAACATCTATACACCACCAAAGAGCAATTATCCACTAGTAAGATCTTATTTTTTTAACGAAATTCACTAGTACAACCCACCCGCAGGGCCCGCCTATGAGTCTTGTGTCTCAAACAACTCCCTTTGTCTATAAACGCTTTATTTTTATTATTATATAGGCCTGCTTCCAGACACTTTACAAAATTGAAGCAACTTAAAGCAACTTTTATATTTCGGCCAATGAAATGGAGACTTCTCGGAATCATATTAGTCCTATAGATGTAGTTATGTTAATCTCAAAAGCCCTTATAAACTTTCTGACCACTTAACTTTAGACCAACTTGTAACGAAAAATATTATAAATTAAAACTTTAAGAAATATATAGCGAAAATACAAAAAACTTTTTCCAACCAAGACACGAACTCGGAGCTACACCCCTACTTTGAAAACTTGTAAAAAAAAATTTAAAAAATCAATGAACTGAAAGAATTAAAATGATAATAATAATAATAGTAATAATTACGGCGGTTTAGGTACCTTCCTGCATTAACGACAACTGTGTAAATGTAGGGGAGAAAAGAGGGTTGCGTGTTGAAGTAATTCCCCTTTGTTCTGATCTAGCACCAGGCAGTGCTGCCAATTTAGAAATTTTTATGCTAGAACTGGCACGGCTCGATTTTGTCAAGCACCGGTAGACAAAACAAATGCATTTAGGGGGGCATGAACTCAGAGCATTGATTTATTTTCATAAATATATCAATATATTTTTTTTTAAACATTTTGTTTCTACGATCACGAGCTAAACTTTTGTTGTAATTGTTTAACTCACAAAATTCAGATAAATATAAATCTAAAAAAAAATAATTTAAAAATTGACTAACTTTGGATGTGATTGTTTTTTTTTATTTAATATTTAAATATTGACCATGTCATGTTATATTTCAGCACTGTTGCATAAAGCCAAAACAATTTCCTAATTTGCCATTAACTCTTTCTTTACGCAAGTATTGTCCTCGTTCCGAGATAAGATTCATTCATTTTTCTCATTGGTTTTCACTCTTCTGTTAGGATTAAACTTTTTTGTTTGTTATCAGAAAATGTTTCTATTTGGTATCGAATTCTAGGGGAATGCGTGCTCTTTTTTTTTACACACCACAAATTAAAGTTTATAATTCCAAAAATCAATTTAGTTTAATGGGGTCAAATCAGAGTTGGCATCGTCAATTAGGAGAGAAAGAGTTAAGGATGTCATTATGGTGATGAAGTCCGTGATGACTGTCCCGCACATAAAACTTTACCTGAACCGCAGCTTATATTGTATTATCTTACAAGACATTACAGGTGACAAGAATAAATGCAAAACTCTTGGCGTGCACGCTGAATGGTTCAGTGTCATCATATCAATGTCATCTCCAAGGTCTCGTCTCGTTTTTAATGTTCAAGATCATTATGTCGATCTTATACTGTTAAAGGTCATTGTGTCAATTTTTGTTATTGTTAAAGGTACAGTTTTGTTGGCCTCTAATAAAATAAGTTCTTTATTGAAGAGCGTAAGTAATTAAGTCTAACGTAGACATTACGTACACAGGATGGAACCTTTTTTTGTTTTTTTGGTTGACGAATTGTTCTGCATTATGTCATCTTTATTATTTTACTTTGTCTTTTTTTTGTTTTTTTTAAATTCTAAGACTACGTCATGATTCTTAATGTTGACATAGAAATATATGTTATAGTGACTTTGTGAATGAGCTACAATGTATTTTGAACAATACATCCATATTATTTTGTTATTTCTTTTTGAATGAAATGTTTTATATCTGACATTAATTTAAATTATCTGTATCTATACGGAAATGGCTCATACTTGCATTAATGTAAGAAGCAAAAAAGAAATAAATGTACATCTCTTTGTTGGTAATTAACTTGTATTATGCAACCATGTCTAATCAATATTTCCACTGGTTTTTATTTTTCTGTCGTGAATTCTCTATTATAATATAAAGACTGTGATAGCATTTTGTATAATTTTGAGTTGGCAACGCTGACGCCTAGTTAAAAATGAATGAGAATGGGTTAATGGATGCTGCGGACTCTTGCGTTCCTAATGGCTCCCAGAGGACTTCCCGGTGAAGCAGTGCATAGTGACCAACGTGTAGGGTCAAGTACAGTTACACATCTCATCAGTGACAAAGGGACGACAATCCCTTGTACAATTTCCATTAAGTGTCTTTGTTCAGCCTGTTAGTTCGTAGATCAAAGTCTTATCAGATTACGCAAAGGAAAGTAAGTGAGTCAGCTTGTGTTCCCGCAATAGAAAGCATTAACTTGCAGACATGGGGGCTAAGGAAGGAATCCACTCGTAAAATGTTTGTAAACTATTTCGGATGTTCCTTCTTAGTCCAAAACTCCCGCGGAACGGCGGGGGATGGAAGCGGGCAGGGTTTGAACCAGAGACCATCGATAAGTCCGAACGAAAGTCCAGCGCACTAACCGCACGACCAAGCAGCCATTCATCTTAAGACTAAAGAGAACTTGTGTGCCAGGCGTTCAAAGGGAGACCACGTTGTAATTAAAGTATTAGAGATTGCCAACTAGTTAGTGCTCATATTGGAGGAAGTCTCCAAGATCAATGTAAACCTATGGGTACAGGAAGTGAGGAAGTCTCCAAGATCAATGTAAACCTATGGGTACAGGAAGTGAGGAAGTCTCCAAGATAAATGTAAACCTCTGGGTACAGGAAGTGAGAGTATAAGTGGTCATGATATAATAGTAGACTATCCTTAACCACGCGATAAGCATATAGACCGACATCAAAGTCTCCAGAGATATTAACTATCTTTTAAAAAGAGAATTATGACTTCAACGATAACTTTAGCTAGAAAAAGAGAAAGACTTTATCCATAAAGTGAAAGACTTTAGCTATAGAAAAAGACTTTAGCCAAAAATATTTTAGTTTCAAAATTAATTACTCAGCATAGAATGATTCTTAAATGGATTTAATATACTGGAGAAGGTTTGTAAGGAGTTATTTATTTTTTTCAGGCGACAACATCCTTGTTGAACTGCAGAACATCCTTGTAGACATACAGAACATCCTTGTAGACTTACAGAACATCCTTGTAGACTTACAGAACATCTTAGTAGACACACAGAACATTTTTGTAGGCATACAAGCTATGCTTGTAGTCATACAGAATATCCTTGTAGACACACAGAACATCCTTGTAGACTTACAGAACATCCTTGTAGGCACACAGAACATCCTTGTAGACTTACAGAACATCCTTGTAGGCACACAGAACATCCATGCAGACCATCCTTGTAGACATACAGAACATCCTTGTAGACTTACAGAACATCCTTGTAGACTTACAGAACATCTTAGTAGACACACAGAACATTTTTGTAGGCATACAAGCTATGCTTGTAGTCATACAGAATATCCTTGTAGACACACAGAACATCCTTGTAGACTTACAGAACATCCTTGTAGACACACAGAACATCCTTGTAGGCACACAGAACATCCATACAGACCATCCTTGTAGACTTACAGAACATCCTTGTAGGCACACAGAACATCCATACAGACCATCCTTGTAGACATACAGAACATCCCTGTAGATCATACAGTTTGGTTCGAGCAACACAATGATCACATGTCTATCTCTACAAGCTTTCAAGCTCAGGCATGCGTGGTCTTAAACCTGCGTTACATATTATCATTAGTGGAAGATTTAGTCCCCATCCTTTCACACACAAGCTCCAGACGTTCGATCCCTCAGTCTGACGCATGAGCAGAAGTGAAAAGCTGCACTGTGCTCAAGTGAAGGGGAGAGGTTAGAACTAAACAAGAGACGCCCTCATTTACGGGGCAGCATGAACAAGTTTTCTTTTCCCGACTAGCCACTCCATACTCGCGACCAAACCAAAACGAAAGCTTGCATGATCATTCTAATTTTCGATGTAACAAATATCAAACGGTCAATGTCCTGTTGGATTTCAAGACATTAAATGACTACAGTGAAGAATTAGGGTTTATATGTTTCTCAATAATAAAAATAAATCAGTAAATAAAGTCCGCTCATCTTTTTGGCTCTTATTGACAAAGAATACAAAAAAAAAGAGAAATAACGCTATTTATACGCCATAGCGACTATCCCGTTTCCCACATTGACTACAGCGATAAAATTGGAGTTATCTACATAGACGTATATTTTAATATAATATGTCTATGGTTGGTTATCTATTAAAGATGGTTATCTATTAAGGAACATTAACCATGTAAATAAAAGGAAAAGTAGAATAACTTCCCTTGTTCAAAGTGCAGACAATAAAATTGGTGGTAGTGGTCGCCTTTTGAAATAAAAGTGTTCCTACAGTTCCTAGACTGACAGATTTGCTCGGGGACAACTAATGTCTTTTTTGTCACGGATTTATAGCAATCGGTCGATTGTCTAGCGAATTAGATCTATAGTTATATGATGCAGAGAGAGAGAGAGAGAGAGATTTATAGTTGTATGATGCAGAGTTGTCGCAGAGAATAGCGGGTGAAGAAAGAGAGAGAGAGATACAGACAGAGAAAGAGAGAGAGAGACAGAGAGGAGATCTTGGAGAGAGAGAGAGAGAGAAAGTAGAAGAAAAAGAAAGAATGGAACAGAGAGAGAGAGAGAGAAAAAAAAAGGGGGGGGAGTACTATCTTATTGAGTATTCTAGATTTCACCATAAGGAGGGGGAGATGTGTCCTCATGTAGATAGGTCTAAAGACTTCACCCTGAGGAGGGGAAGATGTGTCCTCATGTAGATAGGTCTAAAGACTTCACCCTGAGGAGGGGAAAATGTGTCCTCATGTGAGATAGAGGCCTAAAGACTTCACCCTGAGGTGGGGAAGATGTGTCCTCATGTAGATAGGTCTAAAGACTTCACCCTGAGGAGGGGAAGATGTGTCCTCATGTGAGATAGAGGCCTAAAGACTTCACCCTGAGGAGGGGAAGATGCGTCCTCATGTAGATAGAGGCCTAAAGACTTCACCCTGAGGAGGGGGAGATGTGTCCTCATGTAGATAGGCCTAAAGACTTCACCCTGAGGAGGGGAAGATGTGTCCTCATGTAGATAGAGGCCTAAAGACTTCACCCTGAGGAGGGGAAGATGTGTCCTCATGTAGATAGGTCTAAAGACTTGACCCTGAGGAGGGGAAGATGTGTCCTCATGTGAGATAGAGGCCTAAAGACTTCACCCTGAGGAGGGGAAGATGTGTCCTCATGTAGTTAGAGACCTAAAGACTTCACCCTGAGGAGGGGGAGATGTGTCCTCATGTAGATAGGCCTAAAGACTTCACCCTGAGGAGGGGAAGATGTGTCCTCATGTAGATAGAGGCCTAAAGACTTCACCCTGAGGAGGGGGAGATGTGTCCTCATGTAGATAGGCCTAAAGACTTCACCCTGAGGAGGGGGAGATGTGTCCTCATGTAGATAGGCCTAAAGACTTCACCCTGAGGAGGGGAAGATGTGTCCTCATGTAGATAGAGGCCTAAAGACTTCACCCTGAGGAGGGGGAGATGTGTCCTCATGTAGATAGAGGCCTAAAGACTTCACCCTGAGGAAAGGGAGATGTGTCCTCATGTAGAGAGAGGCCTAAAGACTTCACCCTGAGGAGGGGGAGATGTGTCCTCATGTAGATAGAGGCCTAAAGACTTCACCCTGAGGAGGGGGAGATGTGTCCTCATGTAGATAGGCCTAGAGACTTCACCCTGAGGAGGGGGAGATGTGTCTTCATGTAGATAGGCCTAAAGACTTTACCCTGAGGAGGGGGAGATGTGTCCTCATGTAGATAGAGGCCTAAAGACTTCACCCTGAGGAGGGGGAGATGTGTCCTCATGTAGATAGAGGCCTAAAGACTTCACCCTGAGGAGGGGGAGATGTGTCCTCATGTAGATAGGCCTAAAGACTTCACCCTGAGGAGGGGGAGATGTGTCCTCATGTAGATAGAGGCCTTAAAATTTCACCATGAGGAGGGGGAGATGTGTCCTCATGTAGATAGGCCTAAAGACTTCACCCTGAAGAGGGGGAGATGTGTCCTCATGTAGATAGGCCTAAAGACTTCACCCTGAGGAGGGGAAGATGTGTCCTCATGTAGATAGGCCTAAGGACTTCACCCTGAGGAGGGGAGATGTGTCCTCATGTAGATAGGCCTAAAGACTTCACCCTGAGGAGGGGGAGATGTGTCCTCATGTAGATAGGCCTAAAGACTTCACCCTGAGGAGGGGAGATGTGTCCTCATGTAGATAGGCCTAAAGACTTCACCCTGAGGAGGGGGAGATGTGTCCTCATGTAGATAGAGGCCTAAAGACTTCACCCTGAGGAGGGGGAGATGTGTCCTCATGTAGATATGCCTAAAGACTTCACCCTGAGGAGGGGGAGATGTGTCCTCATGTAGATAGGCCTAAAGACTTCACCCTGAGGAGGGGGAGATGTGTGCTCATGTAGATAGGCCTAAAGACTTCACCCTGAGGAGGGGAAGATGTGTCCTCATGTAGATAGGCCTAAAGACTTCACCCTGAGTAGGGGGAGATGTGTCCTCATGTAGATAGGCCTAAAGACTTCACCCTGAGGAGGGGGAGATGTGTCCTCATGTAGATAGGCCTAAAGACTTCACCCTGAGAAGGGGGAGATGTGTCCTCATGTAGATAGGCCTAAAGACTTCACCCTGAGGAGGGGGAGATGTGTCCTCATGTAGATAGGCCTAAAGACTTCACCCTGAGGAGGGGGAGATGTGTCCTCATGTAGATAGAGGCCTAAAGACTTCACCCTGAGGAGGGGGAGATGTGTCCTCATGTAGATAGGCCTAAAGACTTCACCCTGAGGAGGGGAGATGTGTCCTCATGTAGATAGGCCTAAAGACTTCACCCTGAGGAGGGGGAGATGTGTCCTCATGTAGATAGAGGCCTAAAGACTTCACCCTGAGGAGGGGGAGATGTGTCCTCATGTAGATAAGCATAAAGACTTCACCCTGAGGAGGGGAGATGCGTCCTCATGTAGATAGGCCTAAAGACTTCACCCTGAGGAGGGGAAGATGTGTCCTCATGTAGATAGGCCTAAAGACTTCACCCTGAGGAGGGGGAGATGTGTCCTCATGTAGATAGGCCTAAAGACCTCACCCTGAGGAGGGGAAGATGTGTCCTCATGTAGATAGAGGCCTAAAGACTTCACCCTGAGGAGGAGGAGATGTGTCCTCATGTAGATAGAGGCCTAAAGACTTCACCCTGAGGAGGGGAAGATGTGTCCTCATGTAGATAGGCCTAAAGACTTCACCCTGAGGAGGGGGAGATGTGTCCTCATGTAGATAGGCCTAAAGACTTCACCCTGAGGAGGGGGAGATGTGTCCTCATGTAGATAGGCCTAAAGACTTCACCCTGAGGAGGGGGAGATGTGTCCTCATGTAGATAGAGGCCTAAAGACTTCACCCTGAGGAGGGGGAGATGTGTCCTCATGTAGATAGAGGCCTATTAAGAATGACTTGGGGGTCAACATGTAGATTCCCAATATGACTAGACGCAAGTAGGTTACTACTGCCCAGGACGTGCAATAACAAAACCCGTGGCCCATTTTTTCTTATTACATTGCAAGTTTCATCGCTCTATTGACCTTTATTAACTTCATTAATTGATAAGCACTGGATTCGAGCCTCATATTACATAATTCAGAAAATCATGTGCTGTCAGGTTAGGCTTAAATGGTAAAGATTTCATTGTTTTTAATAAACATTTACACATCAGCCATCTAAAATAGATAGGAAAGATCCTGATCCGACCAATCTAACACGACAACTTTGAAAATATGAAAAGATCTATGCATAGCTAGTTCTTATGAATATGGAACTCCGAGTTCACAATGAATATTTAGTTCTTATGAATATGTAACTCCGAGTTCACAATGAATAGCTAGTTCTTATGAATATGGAACTCCGAGTTCACAATGAATAGCTAGTTCTTATGAATATGGAAATCCGAGTTCACAATGATTAGCTAGTTCTTATGAATATGGAAATCCGAGTTCACAATGATTAGCTAGTTCTTATGAATATGGAACTACGAGTTCACAATGAATAGCTAGTTCTTATGAATATGGAACTCCGAGTTCACAATAAATAGCTAGTTCTTATGAATATGGAACTCCGAGTTCACAATGAATAGCTAGTTCCTATAAATTTGGAACTCCGAGTTCACAATGAATAGCTAGTTCTTATGAATATGGAACTCCGAGTTCACAATGAATAGCTAGTTCTTATGAATATGGAACTCCGAGTTCACAATGAATAGCTAGTTCCTATGAATATGGAACTCCGAGTTCACAATGAATAGCTAGTTCTTATGAATATGGAACTCCGAGTTCACAATGAATAGCTAGTTCTTATGAATATGGAACTCCGAGTTCACAATGAATAGCTAGTTCCTATGAATATGGAACTCCGAGTTCACAATGAATAGCTAGTTCTTATGAATATGGAACTCCGAGTTCACAATGAATAGCTAGTTCTTATGAATATGGAACTCCGAGTTCACAATGAATAGCTAGTTCCTATGAATATGGAACTCCGAGTTCACAATGAATAGCTAGTTCCTATGAATATGGAACTCCGAGTTCACACTGAATAGCATTACCATTTTGGTTTCGTGTACAAAGTATATAGAAAACAATATTTCATTTCTTTTTTAAAGTAAATTTCCTTTGCACTCAATTTTAATTTGTATTCAATGGGAACAGAAATTAACAAAACAAAACAAAAAAAAATAAAATTCGAACGAATAAGGAATCCTAAGGAATCGTGTGGATTAGAAAATTAATCTTAAAGTTTGGTGAGAACTTTCTTTGGAATGTTTATTTTGAAATATGGTAGACTAGATATATCTTTAAAGAGCCAAGGCCCTGCTAGTTTAATGAGTGATAGCTCTGGACAGGGCAAACATGTAACCTTCTTAAAGCACGCCATCAAGGCAATGTAACGCAAGAGAAGTCACGTGGTCGGTTCCAGCCAAACGTTTCCCCCAGTTTTTTTAAAATGGCGCGATGCCTTCAAGTCTTGACGTCAAAGAGTGGCAAACTTTTGTCACAGAAAACTTGCCCACGCAAGTCTCAGACTCACATACATGCACACACACTCACACCACACACACGCACACCATCGTGGCCATGGCGGAAAGTGGCGAAGTGCTGTACATTAATAATGAGCGACACAAGAGGTTCTCGTGGGAAGAACGTGTTTGAGGTTTATCCCTCCACAGAGGACAGTGACGCGTGCAAGTTGGACCAAGTTGACCTGCACCCTCAAGTCTCAGACATGCACATCTATTCACTCTCTCTTTTTGACATGCCGAAAACAGACCTGGGTGTTTGAGAGGGCTGGGAATATCAAGCTTGAGATGCTTTAAAATAAAATAATGTGTATTGTAATTATTAACTAGCTCGAGCCGCTGAAGTGATGTACTGAAAGAGAAAGGGAGGGAAGCATTGTTTTGAGTTGGTTGTCGTGGCACTCTTTAGGCAAAGTTGGTTGTTGTGGCACTCTTTAGGCAAAGTTGGTTGTTGTGGCACTCTTTATGCAAAGTTGGTTGTCGTGGCACTCTTTAGGCAAAGTTGGTTGTTGTGGCACTCTTTATGCAAAGTTGGTTGTCGTGGCACTCTTTATGCAAAGTTGGTTGTCGTGGCACTCTTTAGGCAAAGTTGGTTGTCGTGGCACTCTTTATGCAAAGTTGGTTGTCGTGGCACTCTTTAGGCAAAGTTGGTTGTTGTGGCACTCTTTAGGCAAAGTTGGTTGTTGTGGCACTCTTTATGCAAAGTTGGTTGTCGTGGCACTCTTTATGCAAAGTTGGTTGTCGTGGCACTATTTAGGCAAAGTTGGTTGTTGTGGCACTTTTTATGCAAAGTTGGTTGTCGTGGCACTCTTTAGGCAAAGTTGGTTGTCGTGGCACTCTTTAGGCAAAGTTGGTTGTTGTGGCACTCTTTAGGCAAAGTTGGTTGTTGTGGCACTCTTTAGGCAAAGTTGGTTGTTGTGGCACTCTTTAGGTAAAGTTGGTTGTTGTGGCACTCTTTAGGCAAAGTTGGTTGTTGTGGCACTCTTTAGGCAAAGTTGGTTGTTGCGGCACTCTTTAGGCAAAGTTGGTTGTTGTGGCACTCTTTAGGCAAAGTTGGTTGTTGTGTCACTATTTAGGCAAAGTTGGTTGTTGTGGCACTCTTTAGGCAAAGTTGGTTGTTGTGGCACTCTTTAGGCAAAGTTGGTTGTTATGGCACTCTTTAGGCAAAGTTGGTTGTTATGGCACTCTTCAACTCAAAAAAATGATTTTTTATAAACAAAAAATCTCATCAAAATAAAAATGTTTTACTGTCCTCTATCCCTTAGTCTGTTGGATCACTGGGGCATCACACATTTGTTGACCCTCTCTCTCCATTCCTCCGTCTTTCACCTTTACAAGAATCTCTTTCAATGACAGGCTCCGTCCATTCTTTAATGTTGTCTTCCTATTGCTTTCTTTGTCTCTTCTTCTTTTTCCTGGTACTGTTTTCTACAGCGAGGATCTTTTGTTATACCCATACAGTTTGAATTGTCTAATTGTGGTCAGCTGGTCATCGTGGGGCCTAATCGCCATTGTGATCCTGTGTCATCGTGGGGCCTAATCGCCATTGTTATCCTGTGTCATCGTGGGGCCTAATCGCCATTGTTATCCTGTGTCATCGTGGGGCCTAATCGCCATTGTTATCCTGTGTCATCGTGGGGCCTAATCGCCATTGTGACTCTGTGTCATCGTGGGACCTAATCGCCATTGTGATCCTGTGTCATCGTGGGGCCTAATCGCCATTGTTATCCTGTGTCATCGTGGGGCCTAATCGCCATTGTTATCCTGTGTCATCGTGGGGCCTAATCGCCATTGTGACTCTGTGTCATCGTGGGGCCTAATCGCCATTGTGATCCTGTGTCATCGTGGGGCCTAATCGCCATTGTTATCCTGTGTCATCGTGGGGCCTAATCGCCATTGTGACTCTGTGTCATCGTGGGACCTAATCGCCATTGTGATCCTGTGTCATCGTGAGGCCTAATCGCCATTGTTATCCTGTGTCATCGTGGGGCCTAATCGCCATTGTGACTCTGTGTCGTCGTGGGGCCTAATCGCCATTGTGATCCTGTGTCATCGTGGTGCCTAATCGCCATTGTTATCCTGTGTCATCGTGGGGCCTAATCGCCATTGTGACTCTGTGTCATCGTGGGACATAATCGCCATTGTGATCCTGTGTTATCGTGGGGCCTAATCGCCATTGTGATCCTGTGTCATCGTGGGGCCTAATCGCCATTGTTATCCTGTGTCATCATGGGGCCTAATCGCCATTGTGACTCTGTGTCGTCGTGGGGCCTAATCGCCATTGTTATCCTGTGTCATCGTGGGGCCTAATCGCCATTGTAACTCTGTGTCGTCGTGGGGCCTAATCGCCATTGTGATCCTGTGTCATCGTGGGGCCTAATCGCCATTGTGATCTTGTGTCATCGTGGGGCCTAATCGCCATTGTGACTCTGTGTCATCGTGGGGCCTAATCGCCATTGTGACTCTATATCATCGTGGGGCCTAATCGCCATTGTGATCCTGTTTCGAATTTCCTCATTAAAATAATTCATTACAATAACTTCCAAAAAAAAAAATAAAGCCTATTAACCCAATACTTTTATTTAAGACGTATTCTATAACTATAAGACCAGATGGTTTTATGGGGTTGATTTTACCGAATGAAAGCAGTGTCAAGATGAGCGGAGTCAATGGACGATGGCAAATTTGTTTCATTTGTAACTAAGTGAAAAGAAAATCAAATCTACTTTTAATATTTAGTGCAAGATCTACAACAGTAATTTGAATTCAATTACAAATAATGCTGCGCACAATAAACGAACATTGCCACTAGCCATACTTTCCCGGAAAATGGACCTGATTCACCAATCGTAAATAAACACATTTAGCCACATCATAATATTGATAAAACAATGAAAAATACGTATCACGTGACAGCCTTTATGGATTACATTTGTATAGAAGATATAGAGAATCACACAAAGATCAAGCATCTTCGATCTCTCAAGGGATCGATAGCGAACCCAACAGCAAACAATGTCTCTCTCCCTCTCTCTCTCTCTGTGTGAGTCTCGCACTCAACTCTCTCGGTCCTATTAGCGTGTAGCGCATTTTCAAACACATAATTTGATGTTTAGTAAAACAACAACTTTGCGAATCAGACAAATGCAACCAGTCAATTGACAAGATACGCCCTCAGATAATCAGCCCATTCCCAAACGTTTCAGCAGCCCCCCTTAACATTTAGTGGTGTAACGGCTCATACTCGAATACCATCAAAAGTAAAGAGTCAAGCATTTTCTGGGTTAACTCTTTTTCTCCTAACGGACGATACCAGCGTTGATTCTACCAGAATGTGGTAAATAATTACAGAAGGAAAGAGTTAATATTTTCATAGATTCCAAGTTGTTTTTGTTATTCACATTTGGACAAATACGTGAACAAAAATAAGAAATATTTTTTGATAAGTTTATTTTAATGTTTATTTAAGAATTGTCTGCGGCGAAATGTCCCTAAAGTCAAAGTAAGAAGACAAAACAGACAGCCCGAATGTCCAGAAAAGAGTTTGACCATTGCGTACTGAGCATGAAAGATGTCCTTTACTGAAGCATTAAAAAAAAAAGGTCACATTCTGATGCCTGCCAGTGTTTCTAATAACTTCTATCAACAATTTAATTAAACTTACGGATGGATATATTTAACTGTCACCAGGTATATATTGCAAGGATGTTACCTAGTGTCAATGGCTGACCTTGTGTAGAAACGGGTCCAGTGCAAAAAGGCATGACCTTCAAATGCAATTAGACATCATGGGGTAGCTCTCACCTGGAACGCTCCTCAAAGACTATTTCTCCTTTATGAGAATGGGAACTTTTCGTAACAGCGATTATTTTGCTCTTAATAACTAATGAAGGATAGATACAAAAAAAAAACATGTGTCCCCCTCCCTTCAATTCCCATCTCCACACGAAAGAAATCCTCTCAGTCTCAGAGTGAGGCCAAGAGAGAAACTTCTAATGATACACCTTTAGACCCAGACTTAGAACAGGGTGCGCTAAATGTTCCTGAAAGTCTAGTTATGTATTTAGCTCTTGGGTGAATAGGGCCTAAATGCAGAAATACCAACTGACTTGTCTGTTCAAGATAAAGATTTTCAAGACCAAATTTCATTTGAGAAGATACTATTTACAAAACAATTACAACGGTCAAACAAAAGTTTTCACAGTCCATAGAAACTTTGTCAAGATCCGTGTAATACCGCGCAACAGGTCGGATAGTACGCGTCACAGACAGGATCCTACCACGCCTCAGGATAGATATGTCCCGCGTAACAGACCGGATAATACTACGTCACAAGCCGGATATGCCGAACTTCATAAGCCGGATAATAACACGTAACATGCAGGATAATACCACGTCACATGTCGAATATGACCCGCGGGACGTCGTGTGGGAACCACTGTTTAACAGGTTGTAGCTTGTAATATGTCTTGCAGCTGGTTGCTGCGGTTGGTGCCTTATGATGTCGACATTACTGTGCAAAACTGAAATCCCACTAAGTCTATCCCACTACGTCTACCCCACTACCACTACCACACTACGTCTACCCCACTACCACTACAACACTACGTCTACCCCACAACGTTTACCACACTACCACTACCCCACTACGTCTACCACCACACTACCACTACCCCACTACGTTTACCACACTACCACTACCCCACTACGTCTACCCCACTACCACTACCCCACTACGTCTATCACACTAATACTACCACTACCCCACTACCACTATCCCACTACGTCTACTACACTACCACTACCACACTACCCCACTACGTCTACCATACTACCACTACCCCATTACGTCTACCCCACTACGCCTATCACACTACTACCCCACTAAGTCTACCACACTACCACTACCCCACTACGTCTACCACACTACCACTACACCACTACGTCTACCATACTACCACTACCCCACTACGTCTACCCCACTAACACTACCCCACTAAGTCTACCACACTACCACTACACCATTACGTCTACCCCACTACCACTACCCCACTAAGTCTACCACACTATTACTACCCCATTACGTCTACCCCACTACCACTACCCAAACTACGTCTACCCCACTACCACTACCACACTACGTCTAACATACTACCACTACAACACCACCACTACCACTACCCCACTACGTCTACCACACTACCACTACCACACTACCACTACCTCACTACGTCTAACCCACTACATCTACCACACTACCACTACCACACTACGTCTACCACACTACTATTACCACTACCTCACTACGTCTACAACACTACCACTACCACTACCCCACTACCACTACCCCACTACGTCTACCCCACTAGCACTACCCCACTACCACTACCCCACTACGCCTACCCCACTAGCACTACCCCACTACCACTATCCCACTACGTCTACTACACTACCACACTACCACTACCCCTACCCCACTACGTCTACCACACTACTACTACCACTACCCCACTACCACTACCCCACTACGTCTACCTCACTACCACTACCATACTACCACTATCCCTCTACGTCTAGTACACTACCACTACCACACTACCACTACCACACTACCACTACCACACTACCACTACCACACTACCACTACCACACTACCACTACCAGACTACCACTACCACACTACCACTACCAGACTACCACTATCCCACTACCACTATCCCACTACGTCTACTACACTACCACTACCACACTACCACTACGTCTACCACACTACTACTACCACTACCCCACTACCACTACCCCACTACGTCTAACCCACTAGCACTACCCCACTAGCACTATCCCACTACGTCTACTACACTACCACACTACCACTACCCTACCCCACTACCACTTCCACACTACTACTACCACTACCACACTACCACTAACCCACTACATCTACCATACTACCACTACCCCATTACGTCTACCCCACTACGTCTACCCCACTACCACTACCCAACTACGTCTACCACACTACTACTACCACTACCCCACTACGTCTACCCCACTAAGTCTACCAAACTACCACTACCCCATTACGTCTACCCCACTACCACTACCCCACTACGTCTACCACATTACCTCTTACCCACATTCGCCACCCCACTACCCCACTACGTCTAACACACTACCAGTACCCCCACTACCACTACCCCAAACCCACTAAGTCTACCCCACTACGTCTAACCCACTACCACTACCCTACTACGTCTACCCCACTACCACTACCCCACTGCTACTGTAATAATCTGGTATAATAATCTGTCTAGGAATGGAACTTTGCGATGTTGTAGTGCCACGTGACCTCAATTGTCGTCTGGTCAGGTAACACAGTCAAGCATTCCTCTTTCTCCTCTCCAACTACGAGGTCGGTCGTCGTGGAGTCATACTCCCAGTGACGTCAAACGGTCAAACGACGTCACTCGTCAAATACCAACAAGCAAGTGTCTTGGTGAGAGTAGGTCACGTGCTAGAGACAAACAATTTAGTTCCCACGGGGAAAACAAGTTCCGGAAGATTCCAAAAACAAACAAACAACAAACAAAATTAGACACAAAAGCGAACTTGAGGTGGTTGTGACGAAGTACTCTTCAAACTACCGAAATTCTGACAAAACAAGCCAAACATCAATATGCCTCACATGCCTCACCCCGCCCTACCTGAAATAGCAACGCTCTTTTCTGACTTGAGTCCTCGTGCCTGTAATTGCTCATCATTGCTTTCTTAACAAAGCTCAGGTAACTCTTAGCTCGACATCAAAACAGGAAGAGTTCATTTCTCTTGGTTATGTGACATCCGTAAACAATCGCAAACCTCGGCTTATCTAACACTATTCAAAAAATATACAACCAAATTTTCTGCCCCTTTCTGCCATGGGATCAGTTCGTTAAAACAAAAGTAAACACAATTCCTCGCACACTTACGTTTTCTGAAACAGAAAAGCTGAAATTATCTTTCCTTCTGACATGTGTTAACGACCTGTAAATAAACCGTTTGAATGTTAAGGTCTTGCTAACAAGATATTTCAGCTCTAACTAAATTGTTTACCCGAAACACATTTTCCATTTTAATGTTGTTTACGTTGAAAGAATTTGTTTCGACCAGCAAGAAAATGTGTAAAAATTTTAGAGTCAAATAAGTGCAGATAGATCTAGTATCTAGGTAAGTGCAGATATATCTAGTATCTAGAGAAGTGACTTACTTTTAAACAACTGTTAAAGCAGACATTTTTAAACCGTCACAAGTTTGTAAAAAGTAAAGACTACAATTTAGATAAAACTATCGACACAAACTAGACATACTGCACAAACTATACGTACTGCACTAACAAGACATACTGCACAAACTAGACGTACTGCACAAACTAGACATACTGCACAAACTATACGTACTGAACAAACTAGACATACTGCACAAACTATACGTACTGCACAGACTAGACATACTGCACAAACTAGATGTACTGCACAAACTAGACGTACTGCACAAACTAGACATATTGCACAAACTAGACATACTGCACAAACTAGACGTACTGCACAAACTAGACATACTGCACAAACTATACGTACTGCACAAACTAGACATACTGCACAAACTAGACATACTGCACAAACTAGACGTACTGCACAAACTAGACATACTGCACAAACTAGACATACTGCACAAACTAGACGTACTGCACAAACTAGACATACTGCACAAACTAAACGTACTGCACAGACTAGACATACTGCACAAACTAGACGTACTGCACAAACTAGACATACTGCACAAACTATACGTACTGCACAGACTAGACATACTGCACTAACAAGACATACTGCACAAACTAGACATACTGCACAAACTATACGTACTGCACAGACTAGACATACTGCAAAAACTAGACGTACTGCACAAACTAGACATACTGCACAAACTATACGTACTGCACAGACTAGACATACTGCACTAACAAGACATACTGCACAAACTAGACGTACTGCACAAACTAGACATACTGCACAAACTATACGTACTGCACCAACTAGACATACTGCACAAACTAGACATACTGCACCAACTAGACATATTTCACCAACTAGACGTACTGCAAAAACTAGATATCTGCAAAAACTAGACATACTGCACAAAGTAGACATACTGCACAAACTAGACGTACTGCACAAACTAGACATACTGCACAAACTAGACCTACTGCACAAACTAGACATTCTGCACAAACTAGACGTACTGCACAAACTAGACATACTACACAAACTAGACATACTGCACAAACTAGACCTACTGCACAAACTAGACATACTGCACAAACTAGACCTACTGCACAAACTAGACATACTGCACAAACTAGACGTACTGCACAAACTAGACATACTGCACTAACTAGACGTACTGCACAAACTAGACATACTGCACAAACTAGACGTACTGCACAAACTAGACATATTGCACTAACTAGACGTACTGCACAAACTAGACATACTGCACAAACTAGACGTACTGCACAAACTAGACGTACTGCACAAACTAGACATACTGCACAAACTAGACGTACTGCACAAACTAGACATACTGCACAAACTAGACGTACTGCACAAACTAGACATACTGCACCAACTAGACGTACTGCACAAACTAGACAACCCATCATCATTGAGAAAAATTAAGTAAAAAAAATATTATTAATATCTTGTTTAGCTATAAAATGAAAGTTAAAGAATAAAAAATGATGAGGAGATGTTTGTTGAACATGAACACCAAGTCTGGTCAAATCAAGCGACCTTCTTAGATACAGTATCAACATTTCTCCTTATCTACCCCTCCCGCCATCTTTTACGTTTCTCTTCAGCGCGTGACAATAAGTAGTCAACTTTCTGCTTAGTCTAATCACACCAAGATGTCCATTCTAATTTACTCTGGATTCTCGGATTCTCTTAAACCCAGATAAAACCTAGTCCCAGTACTTCCTCTCATGTCATCACCAATATTATGTCTATGCTGGTCAGTCGTGACTGATCCTTTGAATAGAGTTCTGTCCATTAGTGATAGCCTCCTTCTGACGAAATTGTTTTGACATTATTCCGCTATTTATAAGGGAGGTAATGCATATTGAAGGTAAGACCCAAATCTTTCCCCAAATCTTTCCCCCAAAATCTTTCTCTTCTTACGTTTTTCTTTAGGTTTCCGTGACACAGGTTCTTATCTTATCTTATATAATACAGACGTTACTTCAAAAAAGAAGATGATTACGTCCTACGCGTCATGCATTTAGTCATGCATATTAACCAATGACTTAAATTCTGCAAAGTCACTGGTTTTTCTAGCTAGCTCAGGCAACCCATTCCATGCTCTAATAGCACTAGGGAAGAAGGAGTATTTGTACAAATTTGTCCTAGCATATGGGACGAGGAATGTGCCTTTATTTTTGTGTCTTTCAGAGTATTTTATTAAATTTTGTTTTTGTATTTGAAGATTATGGTTCAGTGTTTTATGTATAATGGCTACTTTACTTTTGAGTCTTCTGTCCTGAAGGCTTTCTAAATTTAGTGATTTTACTAATGGTGTTACTCTAGTCAAATGTGAATATTCGTTTGTTATGAATCTCACTGATCTATTTTGTGTTTATTCCAGTTTCTTAATGTTTTCTTGAGTTGAGGGGTTCCAAACGGTGGATGCATATTCTATTATTGGCCTAACCAAGGTTAAATAACATTTTAGTTTTATGTTCTAATTTGATTTATAGAAATTTCTTTTAATAAACCCTAATGCTTTGTTTGATTTTTTTATAGTTTCATCAATATGTGGATTCCATGACAGTTTTTCATTTATTATAACACCTAGGTATTTTGCGTTTTTAGTCTGTGTTACTGGTTCGCCATGAATAAGATAAGTGGAATTAATTTGTTTTAGTTTTTTTGTTACTCTTAACAACTGACATTTTTCTTGGTGGAAAGACATGCTCCAATTTGATTCCCATTTCTGTAATTCATCTAATTCTCTTTGTAAAATATCTGTGTCTTGTATTGTTTTTTATTGTTCAATATATTATGTAATCGTCTGCAAATAGTCTGACTTTTGTTCCTGAACTAATGCAATTTGGTAAATCATTTATGTAAATTAAAAATAGTAGTGGACCCAAGACTTTTCCTTGAGGTACACCTGAGTTTACTGTTATTGGTGTTGATTTAGAGACATTTATTATTACAGTTTGTTCTCTCCCTATCAGAAAATCTTTAATCCACTGATGCAGTGGACCATTAATGCCGAAATATTTTAATTTTTTAAGCAAACTATGGTGGTGAACTTTGTCAAAAGCCTTGGAAAAATCTAGTAAGATAGCATCTATTTGTTCACTATTATCTAAACCTTTTGAAAAATCATCAATTAGTCCTATTAGTTGTGTTTCACATGATCTATATTTCCTAAAGCCATGTTGGTATGGGGTGAGGACATTATGTTTGTCTAAGTGGTTTATGATGTTGCTACATATTATGTGTTCTAGGATTTTACATGTGATGCTGGTAAGTGATACTGGTCTGTAGTTTCCTGGATCAGATTTTTCTCCTTTTTTAAATAGGGGTGTGACATTAGCTTCTTTCCAGTCCTTTGGTACTCTGCCCTGGTTAAGCGATGCCTGAAAGAGTATTTTGAACACTGGGGCTAGCTCATTGCTTAGTTCTTTGAGTAATCTAGCTGGAATACCATCAGGTCCAGACGCTTTATTTGGTTTGGTGTTGGCTAATAGTTTTTGAATTCCATTTTCTTGTACTACTAAATCTTCTATGTTGTCTACTTGGTTCAAATTAAGAATTATGTCTTTGTCTCCTGGGGCTGAGAATGCTGATGCAAAGTATTTGTTTAAGATGTTTGCTTTAGTTTCATTATCATTATGTATTATGTTATGTTCATCTTTTAATGGCGTTATCTTTAGATATTACATTGTTTATGTATTCACTCTGCAGCTGTTTGCTTACTTTTTGGGTTAGGTGTTTAATTTTTATATACTTTTTGTAAACTCTTTCTGCCTTGGTTTCTTTAAATTTTCTATATAGGTTTTCCTTCTGTTTACAAAGCTTCTTTAGTCCATTTATTTATTTTGTTTGATGTGTATTTAGTTGGTATATGATTTTCTATAATGCTTTTAAGATGGAAGGTTGAACCAAATCGCTTTCTCTTCTTTGTCTATGTGACAGCATTTGTTTGCTTAAATAATCTAAGCCGACAGTAGACATTTACAATGGAGGGAGGTGTGTAAAATGTAGCGTGAAATTAATGTTCAATGAGGAATAGCTGTCTCTGTTTATTAAGAATTGTTACGGTGTGATTAAACTTTCTAAAATGACATTTTTTTGAAGAGCCCTATTGAAATAGTTATTTTTAGACGTAAATAAGAACCTACATTTAAGTTTTCATTTGTACAACTCCCCTAAAAAAAACAACTTCGAAATTGTATCGACATTCCAAAAATTCCTACGTGCGAACCCGGGACCCTCTGGGTCGAATCAAGCTCTTTACCACTCATCCACCTTGAAACCACAAACCAATGGTATAGTAATAGCTATTCCTACAAGGTACTGTGCCAGGAAACCAATTAGCAATTGGATAGACGTTCCTACAAGGTACTGTACCAGGAGTAGTAGACTAGATGACACCAAGGCTCTTACTCTTGATGAGGTAAATAGTTAGCAGTTGTGCCCTGTTTCACATAAAACATTACCGATTTGAAAAACTTCTCACGACAGTCTTTTAAAGGTAAGATAAATTTATACCGGAATTGAAAAAAAAAAAGAAAAAAATATTTTAACAGTTATTTAACATGACTGAAGATGACTTAAGATATTTAAAAAAAAGATCATATATTTAAGCCTGGGGAATTGAATTCAATGCAGAAACCATGTAGGTTCGACATATATATATATATGTGTGTAACTGGAACCACACCGTTGCCAATGACAACGTCCACTGGACACAGAATTAACGTAGTTGGTTGAGTTAATTAGAGTCACTTCTGGCTCACACACACCGCAACCCACTCTACCTCCCCACCTCCCCTCCCCCATATTATGTGACGCCCAGAGTCCCCGGGGAGCTGACGGAGCAGCGCTTTGTCGCTAGAATACAGGACTAAATGTTGTTATGAACTCCGAGAAAATGATATTGATTTTTCTTGGGCTAAAAGGGGAGAGCACCTACAGTAAAGAGAGAAAAAAAAGGTCCAAGGGCAAATGAGGAATAAAAGCCTGGAGAAGTTTTTTTTTTTTTTCCATCTTTTTAAAATACAATCTTTACTGCATTTGAAATATGTAGCGAATGTTGGATTATAGGCTGTGTTCATATTCATTAGAAAACTTAAAATAAAGAGGACAGGGGAAAAGCTGTTCGCCTTTTCCTTATTTTTGTAGGTCGCGACCTACTAACTGCTTCTAGCGATTGCTAATTTTAAACAAAATAAGGCATGTTACTATATCAGTTCATATCTCCATCAATGTAGGCCCCTATCTATCTAAATGGCAATTAATCCTGAAATGAATATTAATCTGCTACCTTCAGATTGGAAGGCAGGCGCTTTTACGCTTCCACAGTGGCCTGTCATTTTAAATCATTGAATATTTTGTATCAATTTATAAAATAATATATTGCCAATCTATCATTTAATGTTAATTAAAAAATAAATAATGTGTGCGTAGGGTTGAACGAGACAGAGAGAGAGAGAGAGAGAGACAGAGAGACAGAGAGAGAGAGATAGATAGAGAGAGAGGACGCTTTGTTATCGTTCTTTCTTTCATGAGATGACATCTTTGTATAAATGACATCTTTGTATAAGTGACATCTTTGTATGTATGACATTTTCGTGTAAATGACATATTCGTGAAGATGACATCTTCATATAAATGACATTTTTGTATCAATAACATCTTTGTGTAAGTGACATCCTCGTGTAAATGACATGTAAGATTAGTCTCGACCTTTCACCCTTCACCTTTGCCCCGCCCGTCTCTCTTACTAAAAATAGAAACTTTCTTCTCCAAATCCTTTTCTTGACAATTTTGAAGTTTCGCATAAAGAAAAAGAAAGAAATAGAAGCTTTGGATGAGAGCATTCAGGATCTGTCTAAAAGCGGATATGAGTGTGCGGACATCTAAAAAAACGGAAGTCGACTTCTTTAATTTAATTTAAAAGCGATAACAATTTTGTAAAATCAAACTCAACAAAAAAGAAAAAGAAAAGTTCTATGGATGAGCTTCAGGTTCAAAGTATTATTTGTTCATTAATGTATGTTTATCTTATTCCCTTTATTTAATTTTTTTCCTTAAGGTAGATTGCAATTTCTCTATTATAAAATGATGGCAGTGTGTTTGTGTTAATTTAAGAAATTCCGTTAAATATGGTGTTACATTTGCCTGATTTAGAAAAGGTATTAGACCAAATGAATAAATGCAACGAACATTTATTGTTTAAAAAAAAAGGTTTTTATTCGTATATAAAGCGGAAACGATGTTATTATTTATGTGTTTTACAAATTAGTCAAAATGAGAGAGAACTTACCTTAGTTACTATTATTATTAATTATTATTGCTATGAGTTAATTTATTCTGTTGCGCCAGTATAAAAAATTATAGTACAACATAATAACTTTTTAACTTTTTCTATCAACATGCACTTATTATAAGAGTTTCAGGGAGCCAGCCTGTCACGGGTAGGATAGGCCCCGCGGGCCGCAGTTTGGACATCACTGTTTTAAATCAATACAAACAAGTTAACTAGCATATAGTTTAATAGTTAAACACTAATTGGTCTAGTCAAGCATTTGGGTATAACAATGTCCTTTCAAATGTAACATGAGAAATGAGTGACTCGCCATGGAAACCAAATAATCAAGTCCAGTCTCAATGTGTTAATAGTGTACAATGGAGTTCATATTGAATGTACAGTAGATTGTAGAATAGAGTTCATATTGGATGTACAGTAGATTGTAGAATAGAGTTCATATTGGATGTACAGTAGATTGTAGAATAGAGTTCATATTGGATGTACAGTAGATTGTAGAATAGAGTTCATATTGGATGTACAGTAGATTGTAGAATAGAGTTCATATTGGATGTACAGTAGATTGTAGAATAGAGTTCATATTGGATGTACAGTAGATTGTAGAATAGAGTTCATATTGGATGTACAGTAGATTGTACAGTTGAGTTCAAATTGGATGTACAGTAGATTGTAGAATAGAGTTCATATTGGATGTACAGTAGATTGTACAGTTGAGTTCAAATTGGATGTACAGTAGATTGTAGAATAGAGTTCATATTGGATGTACAGTAGATTGTAGAATAGAGTTCATATTGGATGTACAGTAGATTGTACAGTTGAGTTCAAATTGGATGTACAGTAGATTGTAGAATAGAGTTCATATTGGATGTACAGTAGATTGTAGAATAGAGCTCATATTGGATGTATAGTAGATTGTACAGTTGAGTTCAAATTGGATGCACAGTATATTGTAGAATAGAGTTCATATTGGATGTACAGTAGATTGTAGAATAGAGTTCATATTGGATGTACAGTAGATTGTAGAATAGAGTTCATATTGGATGTACAGTAGATTGTACAATGAGTTCAAATTGGATGCACATAGTTTTATGGCATGTGTGTGTCTGTGTGTGTGTGTTTCCGAGGTGACAATGATAAGAGACTGTGTGATTGGTTAATGGCTGTGTGGTTGGGAATGATGAAATATGAGCTGATATGTCGTAATACAAACGTTTAGAAGACACAGCCAATTGAGAGACATGAAAGAAGAAAGCCGCCGTGTTTTGATAGTGAAATTTGTTTATATATCAGTTTATTTTATTTCATCTCAAGTGGAATTTATAGTGTAACTAGCCATATATTAGCCGTGGCCCGCGAGTCTTAATTTGCGTATCACTGTCGATATAGTCACTGAGAGTGTTTTGGAAATAATTTTAAGGAAATTATAATGTTATAAGAAAGCGAATGCGTGAATGTAAAAATAGTATGAATCGAGCCATCAAAATAGCTAATCGACCTAAATCCATTTTTTAAAAATAAAAACATTTGCTTGTAGGTTTACATCAATTTAGATCTAGATCTAGAGTCTAGATACATTATGTATTATAAGAGTGAATTTCAGGACTCAAGAAGCTTATTAATTATTGTATGTTAATACGGTATAGTACCTATATTTAGTATCCCCCCCCCCCATGTAGTCTGTCCAATCATAGTGTATTTACATAGCGGTGTGCACGACACATGAATGGGGCTATTAAGATGTATGTCAACACGGAAGCTATAGCGAACGAATGTATATAAAAAATGCTTTAGAAACACAAAATTTGAGGGTTAATTTAATTAAATTTTTAAATAAATGGACTTTAAGTTGTATGTTAATGTGTTAAAGTATTAAGTAGATCTTTGATCTTTGAATTATATCTACAGTTAGGTGTCGCCTTCGATAGATCAGGACTTCTAAATTAGCAGATATAAGTAATGAATTTATGTAAAAATGCTTTTGAAACTCAAATTTGAAGTATTATTTTTTAAAATAATGAAGTCAATAGACTAAATATTATATTCATATTGAAGTAAAAAACAATTATCTGTGCAAAGTGTAGTTTTAAAAATTAGATCTAGATCTAGATCCTATCGATCTTGTCTCATGTAAACATGATAAACATATATGATAAGCATAGATCCATGAAATAGTAATACTTTCATAGACTTGGGCAACTTTTTTTTTAGGGTCTTAAGTTTGTTTTAGGGCTACTATAAATAAGTCATGGTTCCAGTTAGTACCCAAGGAACATTTCTGACAAGTTTATCAAGATTGGTCAAACGGTTTTGATTTCTATGCGTAACATACGTACATACGCCTTACTTTCAACTTTATAGTATAAGATAAAAAAGTTATATTTAGTTTTGTTCATATATATATATATATTTGCGGGGGGGAAGGGGAAAAAAATCCCCCCCATCCCCCGAAAAAATCCAATCCTGGATACGCCCATATTTAGCAACCTGGTGCTACAAGTCGACGGCGACAACATCACCAAACATGATTGTACAAATGTGTTTAATGTTGGCGTAACTACAAGCACGAACGTTATTTAAAAGTCTGGGCAATTGAGCCACCCTAAAGTATTCAAACCCAATGCTCTCTATTTGACTGCCAAGCAGCTAACCACAACAAGAAAATAGCTCGCTATACAACTTAGACAAACAAAAAGTTTGATAATCTAAAAATTGAACATATACAATTAATTTTAGTTCCGGAAATGCACGAGACTTTTAATTGAATAATCTTCAGGTTAACAATTGAGAATTCAATGACCTAGCCCTTAAAGGTCTGTTGCTGAGGTGTCCTAGGGCAGTCATAGATATGTGTGCAAAAAGTCATGCTTCAAAGCACATCTGTTTAAGATTTTCTGATAGGGAGAGAACAAACTGTAATAATAAATGGCTCTAAATCAACACCAATAACAGTAAACTCAGGTGCACCACAAGGAAAAGTCTTAGGCCCACTACTATTTTTAATTTACATAAATGATTTACCAAATTGCATTAGTCCAGGAATAAAAGTCAGATTATTTGCAGACGATTGCATTATATATAGAACAATAAAAACAACACATGATACTGAAATTTTACAAAGAGAATTAAATGAATTACAGAAATAGGAATCAAATTGGAGCACCCAGAAAAATGTCAGTTACTAAGAGTAACAAAAAAAACCTAAAACAAATTAATTCCACTTATCTTATTCATGGTAAACCAGTAACACAAACTAAAAACGCAAAATACCTAGGCGTTATAATAAACGAAAAGCTGTCATGGAATCCACATATTGATGAAACTATCAAAAAATCAAACAAAGCATTAGGGTTTATTAAAAGAAATATCTATAAACCAAATAAGAACATAAAACTAAAATGTTATTTAACCTTGGTTAGGCCAATAATATAGAATATACTCTGTTTGGGACCTCAACTCAAGAAAACATTAAGAAACTGGAACAAACACAAAATAGAGCAGTGAGATTCATAATAAAAGAATATTCACATTTGACTAGAGTAACATCTATAGTAAGAGAGGTTTTTCAATGCTCCACTATTACAAGTTATTCTATCTGTTCTTCTGTATCTGTCAGTCCTTCTGTTTCTGTCAGTCCTTCTGATTCTATCAGTCCTTCTGTTTCTATCAATCCTTTTGTTTCTATCAATCCTTCTGTTTCTAACTGTCCTTCTGTTTCTATCAGTCCTTCTGTTTCTGTCCTTCTGTTTCTGTCAGTCCTTCTGTTTCTATCAGTCCTTCTGTTTCTTTCTATCCATTTGTTTCTAACTGTCCTTCTGTTTCTATCAGTCCTTCTGTTTCTGTCCTTCTGTTTCTGTCAGTCCTTCTGTTTCTATCAGTCCTTCTGTTTCTATCAATCCTTCTGTTTCTAACTGTCCATCTGTTTCTATCAGTCCACCTGTTTCTATCAGTCCTTCTGTTTCTATCTGTCCAAATCAAGGTAGCGATTGTTTAGAGTGAGGACCTAAACCTGTTCCGTATCACAATCAGTCTGCACAAGAAGTGAACAAAGTCAAAAGTCTCCACGTCTACGGATAAAACCCAGCTCTTGTATTATCTTGACATTATTATCTCTGTATATGTTGTTGTTGTTTGTTTATAACGCTATTGCACAGCCCATCACTCGAGTAGAAAACAACAACGAAAAAAAAACCTAGTGAATTAATTTCAGAAGCTCAGATTAAGAAAATGAAGATTATTTGATTACAGAAAAACCAGATCATTGGATTACTGAGCACAATGAACATTTGCTAAAATAAAACCTAGAAAATGTGATTACAGGTAACGCAGATCACTAGATTTAAAAAAATCATATAATATAACCTAGAAAATTTGACGTCAGAAAGCCTAAAGAATTTTGATTACAACAAATGATTAAAATTTTATTACAGAAAACCTAGGAAATTTGATTAGGAGAATCCAGATTACATGATTGCAGAAAAACCCAGGGACTTGATTTATACATAAAGCAGAAATCTTGAGTATAGAAAACCACTGAACGGTTAGTTACTGTTGATTTTTATGTTGATAGTACCAGACTGCTACCAATGTTATCGGGGAAGAATTATTTCTGATTTTTTATTCAAAGTCTAAGTTGTTAATGACAGTTCTAATACTCTATGACTGGCATATGCTACTCAGTAGTGCAGACAATAGACACACCAATTGTGCTAATAGGTCTCAGTGTGACGTAAGTTACACCAGACTGCAGGCTATGGACACAACTTTTGTATGGATAGGTCGATGTAAACGTATGACAAGTTTGATAGTTTATCAGCTAGTAAGCGCTGCTACTGACACTGTTTACCCATGATTTCAAAAATTAAAGCTAAATCAACATACAGATCACTAGAGGGTAATATCTTGACCTAATCTGAAAGACTCTAAACTTAAAATAAACAAGAAAAACATTTTAAAAATACATTTTGAAAGAAAAGACAATACCTCCGTTATATAACTTCAAATATAATGAACTTTTAAAAATAATTGATTTAGAACTCTTAAGATCTAGTTTAGATCTAAATCTATTTCTAGACCTAGAATACAACTGTAGTACACATTAGATTTATGTACAAATGTTAGCAAAGCTCAGATAGTCTTTCAATAAACTTAAAGCAATTTTACATTCAATAAACAACTCAGTTATCGGTACACTACGGCTGACTAGGCCATGGGTTTTTTCTAAATAGAATAATTCCAATGATATGCTTTTAAATCTAGACTTAGAAGACGATGTGCACATTTTTCCTGAACATTAATTAATTAAAATCTTGAATCAATAATGCATTACATTCAGAAATTTCCGAACGCGATAGTAACTTTCAAGAAAGCGATAGCCTTTTCAAACCGATGTTGGCTCTATATCTAAGTCTAATTCTGAAGCCAAATTTACATTTATTTATTTTTTACTTTCAAAAAAATGATAACGGTCAAACTAGGGTTTTCCCAATGGGGCCAACGAGCTAGTGATTCATTTCTCAGCGATATACATGACCAGTTAAATATGGAGATCAGCGTCCAGGTTTTCCCCACCCACATTCCACAAAGCTCTGACTTGAATAGAGATATTGTAAAAAATGATTTATCTACAAAAAATATTGACGAGATGAAGCAAACGTCCATTTATGGTTTAAGCAAGGCTGAAGATGCTTTAGTTCCTTAATTGCTTTCTTTATTTGCCTCTTCTTCGTTTTCCAGGTACTGTTCACTGCAGGAAGGTTTTTGCAAGACCTAAGGCCCTTGTGATATGATATATATGTTTGCGCTTTATGACAGTAGTTATAGGATCATCGTGGTGTCTGATCTCTCTGATGTCTACCTAAAATTCCATTGAACTACACAATATTGCCATTTTAATAATTTGTTAGCGCAATAAAAACGATCTTATTTTTTGTGTTTCTGATATAAAACTAGCGGATGATCCATGAGATTCGTTTTATTTATTCATAAAGGCAGAAAACGAGCAAATATTAAATTTGTGGATATTGATGATATTATCGTCCCTGAAGTAATCGAAATCAAAACATAAACTAGAAGAATAGGTTCAGAACAGGTCACAATGTTTTGATTTAAAAAAAACTCTTTTAAAAACAAAAAACGGTTAATTTTATAAACATTGGAATAATTTGAAGTTTGACTATAATATATACCGACCAGAAACACACACATAATCATTTAGTTCAGTCACTTTACAACTATGTTGAAATGTTAATATATTGATTCATATAATCTGGGGGTGGTCCACTTCGATAAGTGATAGACACAAAGTTAAGTAATAAATAAGTCAGAATTAAAAGTGATTATATAAAAATAGGATTTCACGTTTGGACAATGTTTAGTCTGTAGAAAATCAAAAAGCTTTTTTTCACCTTAAAAAGACAAAAAAAAAAACAACAACAACATCTACAACACATCCAACTGTTAAGTTTATTTTCAATGTAACTTTTTCCCGCCCTTTCTCTCAATCTCCTCCCCCCCCCCCAACTCTGTCTTACATTATTTTTTTTTTGTCCTGTCTCTCTCCAGGAAACAACATCACAATTCTACCAAATTGTTTTGTCTTTGTGAGATGTTATGTGCTGGTCAGTTGTGGCTAGGTGTGATATTGTGTGTTATGATATGCTGGTGTTGTGATGTAAACAAGGATTTGATGTGTTGTGCTTAGGTTTGGTATTATGTGTTATGATATGCTGGTGTCTTGATATAGCATAGACTTGTTAATGTGTTGTGGGTAGGTGTGGTATTGTGTGTTATGATATGCTGGTGTTATGATGTAGCATAGACTTGTTAATGTGTTGTGGGTAGGTGTGGTATTGTGTGTTATGATATGCTGGTGTCTTGATGTTGCATAGACTTGTTAATGTGTTGTGGGTAGGTGTGGTATTGTGTGTTATGATATGCTGGTGACTTGATGTTGCATAGACTTGTTAATGTGTTGTGGGTAGGTGTGGTATCGTGTGTTATGATAGGCTGGTGTTGTGCTGTTGCAAGGAGTAGTTGATGTGTTGTGGGTAGGTGTGGTATTGTGTGTTATGATAGGCTGGTGTTGTGCTGTTGCAAGGACTAGTTGATTTGACATAATGTTGTTCAGTGTTTTTGTTGTCTTCAATCTTTCTTAGCATTTTGTTTAAACCAAAACACTTTGGGCTCATAATTATACAGAATAAAGAATTGTTGATTTAGTAATTAACCTTGAATGCAGTATTTCCTAAAGAAAAGAAACTTAACTACAGACACAATTATTGTATGAGTATATTGTATATTGTATGAAGGTATTTTTAATAGAATAAAGAGAACAATTGTTTTAAAAATAACTTTACACAAATATGTAAACAAAAAAATTTAAAGGTAAATAGAAAAAATACTGAAAAACAATGAAATCTGATATTGAGGGACTAGGTCATTAAATATATGTGTTTGGAATATATGAATACAGTTATAGCAAACAGTTATATTATTAGTTGCTGTAAAGATAATAAAGATAACAGTGTAAAAATGTTATAAAATTAAAAGTAATATTCTAGAAAGATCTTCATATAAAACGTGAAGCAACATTTTGCCGGTGGTGGAGGTGATTGTGCTCAGATGTGACAACCAGATGTTGTGACAATGGCCCCTTCTGGCTCAAGCCCAGCCCGTAGATTAAATGTTTCCCAAAAGTTGTGTCCGTCACAGATCTAGATCTAGGTTATATTCACGCTAGTGTTGATTAGCTACAAGTGGAAGCGAACACACAATCACCGCGTTGAGCCAAGGCAAGGACCAACTACCGCGAGACACGAGACGGGATACGAACACATGCAATCGGTTGATTAATGCAAAGCTCATATTTCTACACCAGTTTCTTACCTTTGTCGTTAACTGGGGACTTTGATCGTACGGCCACTACCCTTCGAACAACAGCCGCCATTTTGGAAAATATTGTTTCACTAGAGTTCAGTTCCCCCCATAAACAAGAAAGAAGAAAAAAAGAATTCCCGATCGTTTTTGTAGATCTCGCGAGGCAGCGCGAGAGATTCCAGAACGGCGAGTCGGAAAGAAGAGAGAACTCGATAAAAAAGAATTATTGATTGGAGTGAGCGGCCCTTTCAGGACTCCAGGAGACTCCATGGTGCATCGATTCTCGAGTTCACTCAACGAACACTATGGCGAGGCCTGGCGCTAAGGCATCAAGTGTTAGATGCAGACTATATGATGATCTTACAGGTTTGAAGCTCAATAGTGATGTGGGGATTTACATTGACGTGTGTCGTGACAGCAATTGACTGCAGACACTTATAACATATAGACTAAAATTGGCGTGTAGAAAATGGCAGTGTCAATAAGCGGCGTGACAGTCACATAGTTTGAGTGAGGCTCTGGAATGAATGTCACATCGTTTGAGTGAGGGTCTGGTGTGACTGTCACATCGTTTGAGTGAGTCTCTGGTGTGTCACATCGTTTGAGTGAGGCTCTAGTGTGACTGTCACACCGTTTGAGTGAGTCTCTGGTGTGTCACATCGTTTGAGTGAGTCTCTGGTGTGACTGTCACATCGTTTGAGTGAGTCTCTGGTGTGTCACATCGTTTGAGTGAGGCTCTAGTGTGACTGTCACACCGTTTGAGTGAGTCTCTGGTGTGACACATCGTTTGAGGGGGGGGGGCTCTGGTGTGACTGTCACATCTTTTCAGTGAGATTCTTGTGTGACTGTCACATCTTTTGAATGAGGTTCTGGTGTCTGTCACATCTTTTGAGTGAGGCTCTGGTGTTACTGTCACATATTTTGAGTGAGGCTCTGGTGTGACTGTCACACAATTTAAATGAGGCTCTGGCATGGCAGTCACAGTTTTTTACATTGAAACTCTGGTGTGATATAAATATTTTTGAATGAGCTCTGGTGTGAAAGAAATATTTTTCTCACAGACTGTCTGGTATTACAGTAAAATTCAAGTGAATATGCCTGAATATTTTTACAAAAATACCTAAATGGAGTGAAAGTTGAATGATTCTCAAGACTACTTATATAAAAAAAAAGATAGTTAGATTTCAGTTTGACAATAGCCATTGATTCTCGGGTCTAATTTGTGAAGTCACAGCAACGAAATGAAATACGCATTTTAGTGATTTATTTTCATTGGCATACAATATAGATCTACATACTAAGTTGTTAGAGTAGCGTGAGGAAGATGTCACTTATTTTTACAAAGCTTATATTAACCCTGTCTGTCTGTCTGCGTCAATTTTCGTACACGTTATTGCACCAAAGCCCTTCTCGGATCAAGTAAAAACTTTACGCAATTATTTATAGTAGCTAACAAAACATGCAACATTTTTTTTTAATTAGCCAATTAGTCAATTAATTACTTGTAATTAACAATTTAGTTTCATACCGAAAAAAGGAAATAACTTCTACATTATTGGTATATATATATATATATATATATATATATATATATATATATATATATATATATATATATATATATATATATATATATATATATATATATATGTGTGTGTGTGTGTGTGTGTGTAATTGTGGAGTTCTTCTCCTTACAATAAGCTTTGTTTATTTAAGGAGTATTTTTACACTTTGCTTGTTTTCACAATATTATCAATTAATAATGATTTATAAAAGCTATTTCATTATTAAGGTATAAAAAGCTAAATTCGGCCAAACATCTTCCAGATCTCTTCACATGTGTTTCTAGATTTTTCTTTATTCTTGGCGTAAACGCAGTTATAAAATCTGAGATGACCGGAAACTAATAATGCTGATGCTCAAGGCATAATGGCGTGAAGAATTGTAGGCTGTCCATTGTCACTCACTATGGCACATTAGCATCATTAAGAGTCTTAGAGTCTGTCGTATAGCATCATTCAGAGTCTTAAGTCTGTCGTATAGCATCATTCAGAGTCTTAGTTCTGTCGTATAGCATCATTCAGAGTCTTAGTTCTGTCGTATAACATCATTCAGAGTCTTCGAGTCTGTCGTATAGCATCATTCAGAGTCTTAGAGTCTGTCGTATAACATCATTCAGAGTCTTAGTTCTGTCGTATAGCATCATTCAGAGTCTTAGAGTCTGTCGTATAACATCATTCAGAGTATTAGAGTCTGTCGTATAGCATCATTCAGAGACTTAGAGTCTGTCGTATAGCATCATTCAGAGTCTTAGAGTCTGTCGTATTTCTCTTTTGTTTTCTCTTGTTTCTGAACTCAATGTTCTATAAGATCTGTACAAATGTTTGTTTGTAAATTGTTTGACATGTTTCGGATGTTTCTTCAGACTTGGAGAGAATCTACTTGATATTCCAATTCTCGACGACAGGGGATGGCAGCGGGCAGGGTACGAACCCGAGACAACCGAATTCCAGCCCAACGTGCATACCTTGCAAAATGTTAGAGAAGAGAATAGCACCAAACGTGAGTGTCGAAGTTTGAAAACATCACAAACACAAGGTGAATACTTTGAGTTGGGTGTCGAAGTTTGAAAACATCACAAACATAAGGCGAATACTTTGAGTTGCGTGTCGAAGTTTGAAAACATCACAAACACAAGGTGAATACTTTGAGAGTCTATTCTATTATCTCCTACAAAACTATACGAACTGTAAGAGTTTATCATTTTATCTACTTATACAAACTACATGTACTTTATCTCCTACAAAACAATACTTAATTTAAGAGTTTATCCTATCTCATAAAAACTAAAGTTACTGCTACAGCTTAAGTTTTATCCTCTACAAAACTTAGTATAAAAGTGCAAGAACATTAGGGAAGTTTTTCAGGACTATTTCACAGTGAGGCTACAGTCAAAATACATTGTACGGCCCGAGTCTTAAAACTGTGTGTCATAGTGATATAGTGTTCCTGAGGGGCGGGTGGATAATTAGAAGGAAGTGTTAATAGAATGTAGAGATATAAGATGTCCAAGATTATAGCAGCAAAGTATATTTCTGTTTTAATGTACTCCTTTCAGACTTCAGATCACATGGCTTGGATGAGATTCTATGGATGGTTATTAATGATCATACACCTAACATTTACCGTAACTTTATCTTCTAATGCTAAATATAATAATTTGTTTAGAGTTATAGTAATTAAAAAAATTACCAATTATATTAGTATTTTATAATTGTTATATAACTGACTTAGTAATAAAATAAATGTTCAAGTAATTAATTAAGTAAATTACAAAATTTACTAACGTAATATTTTAAAACAATATTTAAGATGTAAGTTTATTAAATATTTCTAAAAATTTTTTTTATTTCAACCCCAAACAAAATTGGAAATATTTTACATTATTTTTTCAAAAGGTTGACAGTTACATCCATTACCCAACAACTTATAAAAATTATTGATAAAACAGACAATACATTTTGAAAAATAAACCTAGATTCCTAGACTCAAATATCGAGACTTAAACTTTGAACTAGGAGTTTGTTTGGTATGTATCCGCCTCGGGGGACTTTATTTAACACTTGAATCACAATAGACTGTAGAATGCGTTTTCTATGTTGACTCGAGCAAAGCATTACCAAATTAAATTTTCCGTTTCTCGCAAAAGTTCGTTTTATTGAAGGAGACATTCCATTGAAATCATGGCAGCTTGATATTCCAGTGGTTGTACAGCTAAATATGTCCCTAGCTATCTCCAGTTGAATGAAGCTATATTATCTACTATTTAACAAATAAAAAACAAACTACTTTTGAATTTCATACTATCTAGATTAGATTTAATTAGAGTTAATATTCCATTGAGCTATTTAAACATTTCTTATTTAGAAGCCCATGTTAGACTTGACCACCTGGAAATTTGATTTTTTAATTGCCTGGACATTTGATGTTTTGTTGGCCTAGACCAGTGTTTCCTAAAATGGGATACGCGTACCCCCAAGGATACGGGAAGTCTTTGGAGGGGTACGCGTTGCACCTTATTAAACATTCTGTTTTTTTAAATCTCCAGTTATTATGTTCTGTTAATACATTTAAGTGGGTGGGGAGGGGTACTCAACATTACAATAATTATAAAAGGGGTACACATAGGTCAAAATTTTGGTAAACACTGGCCTAGACATTTGATTTTAAGTTCACATAAGTTTTATTGTTTTCTAATTAGTACATAATATGTTTTTTTTTCAAATGGAAGTTGTTTTTAAAGTAAGGAAAAATTCGGATTAACAATGACAGCAATGTTGACTTTCTTTTGAAACAATTACAGCAATGATGACTTCTTCGAATAAAGTTTTCAAAAGTATTAACTGTCTTGTCACAGTCAGAAATATTACCTGTCTTGTCACAGTCAGAAGTATTAACTGTCTTGTTTTAGTAAGGAGTATACTTTACCTAGGTTCTTTTTTTTTTTTTTTTGACTTAACTCTGGCTTGAAAATACGTGGCGTTCCTTTAGCACATAACTCTTAGACCAGTGAGACTTTTCATGTTGAGATCATTAGAGTAGCTGCCCATTACCAAATTAAAACTCTTGTATGGTATACATGAACATTTTTAAAAAACACACTCATGCTCTATGAACATTTCAGTAAGAAGTTCTTTTTTGTTCATTTTCTAGCCGAAACTTGCAAAACATCTTAGGTTTTAACATTAAAAGATTCCAAATGTTCAGAGCGAGAGGATTACTTGCTCCAAAAAGCTCTGACTGACCCTTTCTTAATATCGAGTGGCCATATGGCCCAGGGCTAGTCTTGCTGGCAGAAGTTCATGTGCCAGCTCTGTGTGGGGAATTATGTAATTGTTGTCGACCTTGTACTTGTCTAATATCTAAGCGCACATTTCTCCACAATGAAAGCATTTAGTACTTTATTTTAAAGAGCCGTTAATAAATGTGCATTACTCTGCCGAAATGTATGGCTGCCTGGTCGTGAGGTATGCAAGCTAGACTGTCGTTCGGTGGTCTTTATGTTCCAGGGTTCATACCCTAGCCGCAGCCATCTCCCGTCGTCCTGCGGGAGGTTTGGACTAGGGTGCAGATTATCTTCAAACTCTGAAGAAACATTCGAAACATGTAAAACAAACTTAACAAACGATGTTGGTCCGTAGGTGTGCAGAATGGTAATAGACTGGTCTGTTGTGTGGCTGAGTTGCTACCTATCAAGGGGTGGGGGGCCTCTAGTTCGAATCTCGAGTTGTGTTTACCGAGCGCCAAATGATACCACCTCCCCCCTCTGGTCCACAAAAGGTATTGGACCACAGCGCACTGAGCATGCTATACGCATGAAAATTGCGCTATAAAAAATAATACTAAAAAAAAAAAGATGTTTAGGTCTAATGTATAGGGCGGTCTGTCATCGCAGAGACTGAAGTTGTAAGGAATGCAGAAGAATGTATCAATGTGAAGGTCTGAGAAAGACAGGAAATGGGAATCGATACAAAATCTAAAGTTTTGCAAATGTTATAACAGAAATGTAAAAACGGACTATGTATTGCGTGATGTGTGTATAAGAGTACATAATGTCTAGAAGTGTGGAGTCCCTAGACACGTCTGCGTCCAATACAATTTAAATGTTGTTGTTTTTTTCTGACTTTCATTTCCGTATTCTAATATTTCAACGGGCCTGGAGCTAGTTTCTATGGTTTCTGTTTGAGCATTTGAAATCATGACTTCTTCGATCTTGTTTTTTTTTTGTTTTCATTTAGCTTTACACTGTTAAATATGATACGATAACAGAAAGGTTGGACAAAGTGAAACTTATCTATTTCGTTATTTATAGCAATGATTTATTCCTCCCCCGTTTTTTTCCTCTCTTTCTCCCTCTTCCCAGTCAGTCTGATGTCTGTCTGTTTCTCTCTGTCTCTCTCTCTCTCTCTGTCTCTCTGTCTCTGTCTCTCTGTCTCTCTCTCTGTCTCTCTCTCTCTGTCTCTCTCTGTCTCTCTCCTTCCCAGTTTTCCTTTGTTCCATTGTCTCTAAAAGCAGCTAATGGATTTGAAGGTAACTGGAACAAAAGATTATAACCCACAACGAAAGAGGTTTAAGCCTATCGGAGCCTTGGTAAAAGCCTCTGTTAAGCCCCGTCATTTGACGAAGCCAAACTAAGGACATCGATGGAACCTCAAGCCGTGACGCTTGAAACCCTTTTTTTTTTTTTTTTGCAACGGAAACTGAGAATAAGAAGATCGATGGCAAAGTATGACATTCAACAGGGAAGTTGTCGATGATGCTGAAGTGTCGGGCGAGGTAGGGCGCCTTAAATGGAGAAAAAAATTAAATAGTGTCGGTATGTAAGGGCGCAAGCGTGGCTCCTCGTGATACGGGGTTCAAATTCTGGCATTGCATTTTGGAGGCCGAAAACGTTATTATTGAACAAGTGTTGATAGCCGGTGCCTTAATTAACTAAATTCATGCATTAACTAGCACACACCAAACAGTTACGCCTGGAATTATGTTATTAGCCTGAGGCAATAGATGCTGACTACATATCACATGGCTTCCTCGATATGAGTTCAAGTCTTGTCATAGCCAGCGGTTTCAGTAGGAATAAGCTTCTATTGTCCACAAAAATACCCCTAAATGGCAAAGGTCTCACTTAGCATCTGACAATCAAGTCCAGGGCCTGGTCTGCATGTGTGGCTTAAGCTGACAATTAAACGCCACATATTTAGCAATATCTCTTAATACTAATGGATTAATTTTCCTTTTTTGGTATCAAAGAAAAAAAATTAATTACAGTAATTAAATTGTCCAATCGATTAATTCTTTTCATTGAATTGTGTTTTGTTAGGTACAATAAATAATTCTGTAAAGTTTCAACTTGTTTCGAGAATAGATGTTGGAGAAATAACGTGTTCAAAATTTCTATCCGACAGACAGACAGACAGACAAAGTTGAAGTAAGCTTTGTAAAAAGTATAGAATTGAGAATGCAAACTGGTGGTCACGCTTGAGAGCAAATGATTAGACAGATTGTGACAGATGCTCTCGGTTATTAGTTATATAACGACACGGTCAATGTAGTGGACTGGTTGTTATTATCACTGTTGGCCAAAGCATGCCTATTGACGGATCGATTTTAGACCCCGAACAAAGATCAGCGAAGCGTGTCAGTGTAGTTTAAAGTGGCTAAATCTTTCAACGATTGGAGGCGGAATTACCAAATTTGACTTTGTCGTTGTAAGCCCAGCTTTTTAGAGCTGACCTTTAATTGCATCATTTAGGTCAGACTTTACCTGGGCGAAACTAAACAATAGTGCAGAGCCTCTACAAAATAGGATAGCGGTTTGATTGAGCGCAATTCCAATTAGTGGTTTTACACCTACAATGTACTCACAAGTAGGAGACCTTTGACCCACTCACATCACACACACATTCACATACCCCCCGACGAGGTCTTCCAAATGGTTTGTAATTAGCGAGGAAATAAAAAAAAAACAACAACTTTGCGTTTGTTCTGATGGCTACATTATTCGACAGTAGTTTGCTAAGGATGAAAGGTGTCCGAACAAGTTGCTCTTAATTTTTCTGACAATCAAGTAGATAGTATTTGCTGCCCAAGTTAGATCACTCTGTTGCTGGGTTTTATCTACAGGTGTTATTCCCCATGAAATGGCCATTGAGTTTGAAAGTAAAGTTGATTCAGCTTGACAAGCCGGTTAAAAAAAAAAATCGCGCACTTCAAACAAGGAACTCAAAGTGAGGGCAGCGGAGCCGCCACTGTTTCTTAATTTGCATATGAATAAAGTGTGTCCCACAGGTTGGTAGTCTATCAAGATTTAAGTCATTCTAGATCTTGTAATGAGGGTCAGTAAAAAAAAAACAATTTAAAAAGCACACAGCATTTGAACTCAATTCACAACATGAACATGAAGCAGGACCGGCCTTAGATAATTAGATGCCCTAGGCAAAGTGATTATGGTGGCCCCAAATTAAAAAAGCAAAAGTAAAATAAAAGTTTCGCAATGTTTTTAGTCCTGTGCCAGGCCCCAAATCCCACCAATCGGAGGCCCCACACCCCACCTATAGGAAACCCCTCACCCCACCAATAGAAGGCCCCACACCCAGGGCCGCCGCTACCTATTGTGCAATGTGTGCATTGCACGCAGGCGGCCGAAGTTAGGTTAAGGCCGAAGTTAAATCATTATTATTTTTTTTTTTTTAAATTTTTAGTTTTTAAAAATACTTCAATATTTAATATTTTATATTAGTTCTAATTATTCTATTATTCTTTAATAACTTTAAAAAACAAAACAAACAAACAACAACAACAACAAACGATATTCGTGCGTTAAAGTTATTTTGGAAATTTATCAAAGATAAAAAAAATAGGGCGGCGCGGCAGGGCGGAATTTTCCATAGGCGCCTCCCTCATTTCTGGCCGTTTGTATCGCGGTTTGTAATATTTGTTTTGAATGACACTTACATCAGCAGACCAGACAAGACACTTTTTTTTTCTTCTTAGTATCTACTTACTCCATAGATCTAGAGCTATTTTTCTTTAGTCATATTGCCCGCCCTGTAAGTAGATCTAGTAATTAAAAAGTCAATGTTTTAAAACATTTTCCCTTTTGTTTAAAATGGCTGTTAATTAATCAAGTGAAATCTCTGTGTATTGTTATAACAGTTCTATTGAGTGTTTTGTTCACAAGAGATGTTCAAGTTATTTCAAGTTTATTTATTAAAAATATACTACGCCTACATCAGTTCAGTTTTATTAGTTGTCTGGAGCTACAAGCCAACTACCGACCAACAAAAAGGTAAAGGGTGGGGGGGGGGGGGCAAATAGTTCATCCATGTCAGAATATTATTAAAGTCACATAAATACCAATGTTTTAAAGATTAAAATATCTTAAGTAAAAGACCTTGATTCCTTTTGTAATAAGACCTTGAACAGTGTAGACCATTTTCTCGAGAGGTGTTTGCAACGATATGGGGTCAAATCTTTTGGAAGCAAACACTGCAAATGGTTTCCGCTAGTGTGATTCCTCCTCCGGATTGTCTTGTCTCAGAATGGTCGAATCTATTCCGACCATAGAGCACTTTATTATAGTTTCGACTTTTGTGTGGAAAAAAAATGGTCCGCTACAGAGATGTACTTCACACGAAGATCTCGCCCAGACGTCCGTGCGCTATACGCACCTAGAATGTCCCTCGCATATCACTATTGACCAGGGCTGCCTCTTTACTTTAAAATGGCACTCAACTATTTTTTTACTAAGATGAATAGTGCGTTCTGAACGAAAACACATCAATACTTGGCGTTATCGATTTAATATACTCTTATCTTACTACAAGAAAAGGGAGGGGGACGGCATTTTAAAATTTCGCACGCAGGCGGCCACAACCCTCGCGGCGGCCCTGCCCACACCCCACAAATCGGAAGCCCCACACCCCACCAATCAAAGGCCCCACACCCCACCAATCGGAGGCCCTAGGCAGCTGAATAGTTGGCCTATGCTTAAGGCTGAAGGCATGTAGACATGTATCTCCGAATTCCAATATTATGAAATGTATCAAATAAACTTATAAAACAAAACATTTCATCTCTTATACAATAATTATAATCCATGCCTTATATAATATGTTTGTTTGTTTGTTTGGACCATTCCTGTACTATTGGCGCAAGTAGACAACTTCCGTTTTAGGCAGAGACTCCAGCGCTTGCTGTAGTGACCTGGGAATGCCTGGGTTAGAGAACAAGAGGGCAAGTCAAAGAGAAATAGAGAAAGAGAGAGAGAGATGTAGAGAGAGAGAGAGAGAGAGAGAGAGAGAGATAAGAGACAGAAAGAGAGAAAAACATAGGAAGCAAGAGAGAAGAGGATATTGAGACATCAACAGACTTGCAAACTGATGGAGTTTGAGATCATCGAATTTATCGAAAAAAAAAATAAAAAGTGATCGAGAAAGAGAGAAAGGAGAAGTTATTGAAAGAGAGAGAAAGAGAGAGAGCGAAGAGAGATAGAAAAGGACAAAGCTCAAGAAAGAGACAATGAGAGACAGAGATTGGTGAATACATTGAAAAAGAGAAACTGAAAGAAAGGAGTGAAATATTGAAAGAAAAAGAGACACAAGATATATATATATTGTCACGTACACTGTATCTATATTAAGCTCAAGGTTACCAGCCAGAACTTCAGCCATCTCGGGATTTTCTATCACGCAACTAAATTATGTTTTGAAATAAATGTGATTGGTTTGAAATATTAATTATTGTACACTGAGCTGCATTTATTGGTCAGATTTTAACCAAGCGGCAAAGAGATATTTAGTCAAATGACAAAACGCCCAAAGCTTTGTAAGCTGGGAGATATTACCGCCAGTCTCGTGCGGAACGTGTTAGAGAGAACATGTACTAGAGTCTAGTGTTAGAGAGAGCATGTACTAGAGTCTAGTGTTAGAGAGAACATGTACTAGAGTCTAGTGTTAGAGAGAACATGTACTAGAGTCTAGTGTTAGAGAGAACATGTACTAGAGTCTAGTGCTAGAGAGAACATGTACTAGAGTCTAGTGTTAGAGAGAACATGTACTAGAGTCTAGTGTTAGATCTCAAGAAAGAAGACATAATTATATTAGTGTGTACATCGTTTCTTTTATTCAAGTACATTGAACCCTTGTAATGACTTGTGAATAGCTGGTCCAAGGTTTGAATTAAAGTATTTCTTTTAGACGAGAAGAAGTTTCTTCATTGAATATGTAATAGTATACTTAGATCGTCTTGTCAACTAGTAACTTCTAGATGATCCTCTTATCAACTGGCAACTTCTAGATGATCATCTTATCAACTAGCAACTTCTAAATGATCATCTTATCAACTGACGATTTCTAAATCCTCGGCAACCACGATCATTGATAGTGCGATATAGATCAAGATAATCTTCAACGTGACATCTATCATAGTACCATCTTAGATTGTGACATCAGCACTATTGATTGGTGATTGTGACATATATATATATATATAAAAGATGAAAATAGACATAAAACAGAGCTAAAGAGACAAAGTGGGTGATTTAGTTAAAGAGTAATATATTGAAAAAGAGAAAGAAATAGAAAATGTTGATGGACCGCGTGAGTAAATAGCACACATGTAGATCTTGTGTTTCAACTTTAACAAACTTTTGCTGCTATTTGTTAATTTGTTAGCCAAATAGGATCCAGTGTTCACTTGAATCTATTCTTGCATCGAACACATTAAAAAACATTTCTAGATTTGTTCTCAACATTTTGAATGTTTTCTTCATCGAAAATTCACAAACGTTTCTCTTTTTTGTTTCAGCTTTGAATGGAATCTAGAAAAAGGAATTTCTTCCTAGATCAAGTAACAAATGATGTCGATTTTAACCATCATTTTGAAAACGGGGAATAGCGCTTGAGATTAAACTGGGGATTGTATTCCTCAAAATTTTACCCTGCTCCTCTCTTCCCCTCCCTTTACAAAAGAGTTCGTGTAATCGTTGGTGTCGATGACTTGTCATGGCTGCCATTAAGTCTTCCATTTAAACTACTTCCGGTGTCCAGATTTCCTCGGAGCTATGGGGCAGAAAACACAAAACGTACGAATAAAAAATCTGAAGAGCTCAGTTCTCCAGACACAGTGACTCTTAGAGTGTGTCCTATAATCTCAGTCAGCGTCTCTGAGTGGTCTCACTGAGGGTCTTAAAAAAGGCCAAGGAAAGAGGTCTTAGAGTGTGCGTCTCTGAGGGTGCCAAAAAGTGTCTGAGAAGTATGTTTCAGTGTCTTTCAGAGTGTCTCAGAATGTGTCTCAGAATGATTCTTATGGCTGGTCATAGTGTGCCACAGACTGGTTCTTAGAAAGGTTCTAATAGTGTGCCTCATAGTAAGTCTCAGAGTGTGTCTTAGAGTGTGTCTCAGAGTGTGTCTTAAAGTGTATTCACGAATGAGTTAAAATATTTCTCAGAATGAAAATTTAGAGCGTATCTCTGAATGGACAGGGGGAGAGAAGCGAGCAAGAAAAAAATGAGAGAGAGAAAAAAAAATGAGAGAGAGAGAGAGAGAGAAATGAGAGAGAGAGAGAGAGACAAAAAAGTGAGAGAAAACGAGAGACAAAAAATGAGAGAAAACGAGAGAGAGTGAAGAGAGAGAGAGAGAGAGAGAGAGACGAATTGAAAAGAAGAAATGAAAAAAAACAACAACAAAAAACTATAGAGTGAAAGTTTGACACCTGAAAGAAAAAAGATGAGAGAAGATAATGAAAAAGAGAAAAAGAGAAAGAAAGAGACAAAGAGAGATGGAGATGAATACATAAATAATAACGACAACGTCTTCCATTACAAAGGTTAAAGATGAGTACACAAGGCCGAGCAAACCCAGTTAAGTACATTCAAAAGAGAGAAAAGAAATCACTGACAGTTAGTCAATTTCATTTCTACATTTTATTTCCACAAACCATCCACTTTACTTTCCACAATTCATCCAGCCCTCCAGCTTCCAGGACTGAAGTTTACCTGTCTACTCCCTGGCACCCCCCCCTCTTCCTAACCTCCTGCATCTTTCTTCGTCTCTTCGTTTCCAGAGTCACCTGGACATCAGGAGAGGTTCAAGTGGACACAAACGGGAGGGAAATTGGTGTAGAAGGGGGGGGGGAAGGGTAGTAGGCTGGAGATGGGGGGGGGGTGGGAGTGGGAAGTTGGCTTGAGAAAATTGTGAGTCTAAGAATAAGTTCCACTTGACCGTGTGGGCTATTATCTGGCAAAGTACTTTTGTGTACAATCTGGCAACGTGAACTGGAAGGGTTCTCACCTTAAGGAACGTGCTTCAATTGAGGATGGGGAATGTGGTATTAGGTAGTGGTGCCACTGAAAGAGCTGGAGAACTTGTACAGAGGTCGTAGGTCACATTTGAAACCCAAAGAAATACTTGCCGAAAAAATGCACAGACAGAGAATAGAGATTTTAAATAGACCTCCCGGCGGTTGAGTCTGCATCCGATTTGGCTAACTATTTAGATCGCAACTGGGTTTGCGTAGTCCCCTGAAAATAAATAATGAAATATTCCTTTCTTTTCTTGTCGTATCTCTATTGAATGCCAGATAATAGAAGCACAATTTAAAACAAAAAAAGTCACATCTATAATTCAATGAAATCCAAAGGCTAATGAGAAGGTCCTCGAGAGTCTACTAGTGTAATGTGAGATCCTCCAAAATGAAAGTTATATCATTGTTTCTTGGCATACTGTGAGAACCGCGAGAAAGGAAGTTCTACCAAATGTCTTTGCCGCTTCTTGAAGTAGTTGTTATGTCGTCTGCTACATTCAAAACGAGGTAAAGTCAAAACAAAAAATGCAGATCGATAAGATGATGACTACTTGAAAGAAGCGGTAGAATAGTATCAAATATGGAGCGGTTAGTCAGTGTTTGTACCATAGTCAATAATAATACCATATTCTACCTGTGTTAGGTATAATTATGTTATTAGCTGTTAGGTTATATCGTTCGAGTGTTCTAGTCAATGTTACAGTAACTTAGTTACAATATATAAATCAGTGAAAAAAGTTGCATCGAGCCAAACCCGTGTCCCTTAAGTTTGCAAATAAAGGACAAATCTTTGAATTATTCCGAAGATTAAAGATGAGTGCAGCGTTTCACATGACTAAACAAACCCAGTTGCAGCCTACATTTTTATACTAGAATGGTCCCGACGGAACCAAAAGATCACAAAGGTCGTGTGATGCACATTTGAGCCCTAAAGAATAGCCATGGCCGAAGACAGGCGCAAAAGACGAAGAACAAAACTAAACAGCTTCCGACCAAACGAACATGTAGGCCAGTCTAGTCACGTGCTTTGCCAAGCAATCAGTTTTTTAGTCCGGGTAAAGGTTTCAACTTGTTTTGCTATGTTAGTAAAACTTATTGCAGATCTCACTCTCTCTCTCTCTTTCTATCTCTCTCTCTCTCTTTCTATCTCTCTCTCTCTCTTTTTCTATCTCTCTCTCTTTTCTATATCTCTCTCTCTTTCTATATCTCTCTCTCTCTCTCTTTTCTATATCAATATCTATTTTTTTATCAACTCTTTCTGGTCTGAGACACATGCCATTTAAAAATTTTTATTTAGGTTTACTGTTTTAGGCTTATTGGAGCGTTCGCTCTAGGCTAAAAGTTTTTTTTTTTTAGCTTGAGACAGTTGACAGCAAATTCTGACCCAAGACTGAACCGAATTCGATCTCGACAAAATTTGTACGTTTCAGAATTTTTTTTTTTTTTATTACAGAAAACAAAGCATCTCAGCTCAAACTTACAAGATAGCAGGGGATATCAACAGGAGTGAGAGACTCGGACATCTTGACCAGAGCTCGAAGTGCATACAACACGACCAGGCTAAATTTAAAATTCGTAATTCGTCTGTCGACCTTTCTGTTGGCGAACTTATAGTTTCTGACTGCTGGTACCGACCGATAGGCCAACAAAGATTAGAACAATGGACTCTGCGCTTAGCATTGAAATATGTTACGCATTTCAACCAGCTCCAGCAACATATTTCTAGCAAAGGTAATATATGATACCATCTATTGAAAGCCACGTCACATAGCCGTGATTCATCGTCACTTTGTGAGAAAAAATGTTTCTCTTCTGTTACCATGACAACCTTAAATACTGCGAAATACCAATCCCCCCCCCCCTTTTTCATCCCTTCCCTAGATGCCAGACCATCATATCAACAAGGTCACAGTTAAGAGTGACCGCGCATGCTGTCCCTGGAGATTGACTGACCACCGTCCATTCAATGATGCATCCTCCACGCTAGAGAAGACAAAGGACTGCCTCCTAGCCTTCCTCATATCAACGGTCATTCAGGCAGGACTTGTTGAAATCTGACCAGCCAGAAGAGAATCGATTTTAGGCAAGACAAAAGACAAAGAAAGATGATACCAGGGAAACACACGATAAGACTAAATGAAACGCTAAACAAAGGGAAACAACGCTTTGTGTACACTTTGTGGTAGTTTGCATCCAATGGTTGGCTATGTATGTTTATACATAATCAGAAGAAATATAAGTTAAGTTCTCATTTCAGACCTGGCGATCTATAGGGCAGATGATGATGTAAAGGTCATCTGTTTTATATGGTACACGGTTCAACGAGGGTGTCACGTGGCCAGCACAACGACCAAACGCCTTTACTTTTCCCCATCTTATGTTATGTAGACATTAGAGCTTGGTGGACTAGCCGCCCTAAACCTCGGAATTGAGAATCCCATCCTTCACCAGGATTCGAAACCAGGAAATCGGTTCAGAAACCAAGCGCTGTAACGCTCAGCCACCGTGCCTCATATAAGAAATATAACAAGAGAGCAAGTTTACAAACCTAAAGTTCATTTCAAAATCTGCCATTTAATAAACAATATATTTTTTGTTTCAATTCGTACTTTTAAACATTTAAACTTTGGCGCTCTTATTGCCTCTTATTTCTTCAGGGGTCAAAATGTAGAAGAAAAAAAGCTGGTCCAAAGTGTGTAGAGCGTCATGCTACTAATGCGAATGTCGGCGGTCAGATTAGTTGCTATTCAATTGAATCAGATGTTATTTATTTATTTGTTTATTTTAACTATTTGTTGCAGATTGAGGTCTATAAACTTCAAAACACTCTCTCTACAGATAGTGCACTATTTGATCTATAAGGATTTTAGAATTTTCAGGCTATGTCTAAACAATAAACTAGGTATGTAAATTTTTAAAAAGTCCAAACCAGAGATTTACCATAATATATTTTATTTATTTATTTATTTATTTATATATATGTGTGTGTGTGTGTGTAAAGCCACTAAGGTTATTACTTTGTTCTGTCTACGTAATGCCATCCCAAAACAGTGACGCCCGTTAACAAAAGTACCATAGAAAAACAAATTGTTTCTAAAATCTCTCATTGGCGTGTAGTCAAAAGAATGGGCCTTTAAAACACATGTACATGTTCGTTTTTTGTTTTTAATTTTCTACCCAACTTTATACGAGATTCATAGACCAGCAAAATAATGATAAAAGTTAGCGATTAAATAAAGAAACACTTAGAAAATGAGAAATGTAACCCCAACCCCCAAAATTCCCGTAAGGACTAACAACTATCTTCGAAAACTAAATCTACAAATAGATAAGATCTAAAGATAAGTAGAACCTACCGAGACAAATCTATTTCTTCAAGAACCTAAAAACATACTCTTCCTGAGTCGACATCTAGTTTAACTTATCTAATATATAGATCAGAAAGTAAAACATATATACATGTATATATTATATATATCTACTGACAACGTGCAGTGTTGAAAGTCACAATTAGTTTAACATTCAAACTCAAAAACTTTTTTAGAATGCTTTAATTTTATTTTTTTTATTTATTTTTTTTTTTACAGTGAATCATTATAACCCCCCCTTTTTTTTTCATCTTGACCAGTGGTTTCCAAAATTTTTTTCTTAACGGAACCCCTCGCACATTCGGAGTATTTAGCGGAAGACTTTGCTTATTTTGTTGTTGTTGTTTATTAGGGAGACTACTTCACTCGGTGGCCTACTAGTTTATAATTGCACTAGTTCATGGAACACCTACCTACTCAGGTCTCGCGGAGCATTAGGGTTTCGCGGAACACAGTTTGGGAAACACTGATCGAGGCCAACATTTATTTATTGTTGTTATTATTGTTCTCTAGTTGTGGGGGATTTACTTTGCATTTCATGCTCCTTTAGCCTTAAACCAACATTGACACTGAATACTGTTTAGACCGTGTCAATTATTGGAACACTAATAAAGATGTAGTAACATCAAAAACTTGGACAAGCCAAATTGAACAAAACAAAACAAATATTACACCGTAAAGAAAGTGTACAGTTCTTGCCTCTACACCTTTGAACCAGCACAGGTTAGAATTCAATGTTTTAGCTGTGTGTGTGTTTGAGTGTGTCTGTATGTTTGAGTGTGTGTGAGTGTTTGAGTGTGCGCATGTGAATATTGAACTATTACATTTTAACATCAAGTAACTTAAAGCAACTAGACTTAAAAATAAAAGAATACAGTTTTGTAGGAATGAAAACTTCAACAAAAACCCAGATTTTAAGCAAGGAAAAAAAACAACTGTATCGAATTAAAAGCAACAGACAGTGGCGTGGAAGTGAGTCATTTGAAACATGCTAACTCTTGATCTATTCTTCCAACCTAGATGTCTACTGCCCTATTAGCTGAATACAATGTGCATCGCATTATGTTATTGTGTACTTATTCTTGAACAACTTGCATAGGTCTACACCACCACCACAACCACGCCTTTTTGTTAGTTAAAGTGACTTCCTCTAAAGCTCACAGTCTGAATGTCCCGCCCCTGCATTTATAGAATACATTGATGGCCAACGTTTTGAGTTTGAAACAATGAGGCAGACAGACAAGAAGACATTTTGTTTGTCATTCCCTCTCTTCCTTCTCCTCAACCCTTCCTCTCCAGCCCCCCCCCCTCTCCCTCCCCGACACTTGCTTTCACCGAGAGGTTTTTGTTGAAAGGAGGAAAAAACAATTTGAAATGAAATTAAAATTTAAAAAATCTGTGAGAATAGGGGAGAGAGACAGACAGAGAGAGAGACTGAGAGAGAGACAGAGAGAGAGAAAGACTGAGAGAGAGACAGAGAGAGTGAGACATACATAGACACTCACAAACAGTGAGAGAGAGACTGAGAGAGTGAGAGAGAGAGAGAGTGAGACATACATAGAGAGACACTTTTAGAGAGAGAGAGAGAGAGAAAGAGAGTGAGAGAGAGAGTGAGACATACATAGACACTTACACAGAGAGAGAGAGAGTGAGACATACATAGAGAGACACTCACAAACAGTGAGAGAGAGACTGAGAGAGTGAGAGAGAGTGAGACATACATAGAGAGACACTCACACAGAGAGAGAGAGAGAGAAAGAGAGTGAGAGAGAGAGTGAGACATACATAGACACTCACAGAGAGAGAGAGAGAGAGTGAGACATACATAGAGAGACACTCACAAACAGTGAGAGAGAGACTGAGAGAGTGAGAGAGAGTGAGACATACATAGAGAGACACTCAGAGAGAGAGAGAGAGAGAAAGAGAGTGAGAGAGAGAGTGAGACATACATAGACACTCACAGAGAGAGAGAGAGAGAGTGAGACATACATAGACACTCACACAGAGAGAGAGAGAGAGTGAGACATACATAGAGAGACACTCACAGAGAGAGAGATAGAGAGAAAGAGAGAGAGAGAGAGAAAACGGAAAAGACTTAGCACATTTAATTGTGTGTTTTCAAGACGTACATACTGACAGACAAACAGAAATACTTACCTGCACGGCTTTCACTATCCGCTGGTTTGACTTGTATAGGTCTGTTCATCTGACAAGAGAAAGTCAAACCATTGTTACAAGACGTTGTGATAGAGAGAAGAAAGAACTAGATAAAGATGTGATAGAGAGAATAAAGAACTAGATAAAGATGTGATAGAGAGAAGAAAGAACTAGATAAAGATATGATAGAGAGAAGGAAGAACTAGATAAAGATGTGATAGAGAGAAGAAAGAACTAGATAAAGATGTGATAGAGAGAAGAAAGAACTAGATAAAGATGTGATAGAGAGAAGAAAGAACTAGATAAAGATATGATAGAGAGAAGGAAGAACTAGATAAAGATATATTAGAGAGACGAAAGAACTAGATAAAGATGTAATAGAGAGAAGAAAGAACTAGATAAAGATGTGATAGAGAGAATAAAGAACTAGATAAAGATGTGATAGAGAGAAGAAAGAACTAGAAAAAGATGTGATAGAGAGAAGAAAGAACTAGATAAAGATGTGATAGAGAGAAGAAAGAACTAGATAAAGATATGATAGAGAGAAGGAAGAACTAGATAAAGATATGTTAGAGAGAAGGAAGAAGTAGATAAAGATGTGATAGAGAGAAGAAAGAACTAGATTAAGATGTGATAGAGAGAATAAAGAACTAGATAAAGATGTGATAGAGAGAAGAAAGAACTAGAAAAAGATGTGATAGAGAGAATAAAGAACTAGATAAAGATGTGATAGAGAGAAGAAAGAACTAGATAAAGATATGATAGAGAGAAGGAAGAACTAGATAAAGATGTGATAGAGAGAAGAAAGAACTAGATAAAGATGTGATAGAGAGAAGAAAGAACTAGATAAAGATGCGATAGAGAGAAGAAAGAACTAGATAAAGATATGATAGAGAGAAGAAAGAACTAGATAAAGATGTGATAGAGAGAAGAAAGAACTATATAAAGATGTGATAGAGAGAAGAAAGAACTAGATAAAGATATGATAGAGAGAAGAAAGAACTAGATAAAGATGTGATAGAGAGAAGAAAGAACTAGATAAAGATGTGTTAGAGAGACGAAAGAACTAGATAAAGATGTAATAGAGAGAAGAAAGAACTAGATAAAGATGTGATAGAGAGAAGAACTAACAGGATAAAGATATGATAGAGAGAAGAAAGAACTAGATAAAGATGTGTTAGAGAGACGAAAGAACTAGATAAAGATGTAATAGAGAGAAGAAAGAACTAGATAAAGATGTGATAGAGAGAAGAACTAACAGGATAAAGATATGATAGAGAGAAGAAAGAACTAGATAAAGATGTGATAGAGAGAAGAAAGAACTAGATAAAGATGTGATAGAGAGAAGAAAGAACTAGATAAAGATGTGATAGAGAGAAGAAAGAACTAGATAAAGATGTAATAGAGAGAAGAAAGAACTAGATAAAGATGTGATAGAGAGAAGAACTAACAGGATAAAGATATGATAGAGAGAAGAAAGAACTAGATAAAGATGTGTTAGAGAGACGAAAGAACTAGATAAAGATGTAATAGAGAGAAGAAAGAACTAGATAAAGATGTGATAGAGAGAAGAACTAACAGGATAAAGATATGATAGAGAGAAGAAAGAACTAGATAAAGATGTGATAGAGAGAAGAAAGAACTAGATAAAGATGTGATAGAGAGAAGAAAGAACTAGATAAAGATGTGATAGAGAGAAGAAAGAACTAGATAAAGATGTGATAGAGAGAAGAAAGAACTAGATAAAGATGTGATAGAGAGAAGAAAGAACTAGATAAAGATATGATAGAGAGAAGAAAGAACTAGAAAAAGATGTGATAGAGAGAATAAAGAACTAGATAAAGATGTGATAGAGAGAAGAAAGAACTAGATAAAGATATGATAGAGAGAAGGAAGAACTAGATAAAGATGTGATAGAGAGAAGAAAGAACTAGATAAAGATATGATAGAGAGAAGAAAGAACTAGATAAAGATGTGATAGAGAGAAGAAAGAACTATATAAAGATGTGATAGAGAGAAGAAAGAACTAGGTAAAGATATGATAGAGAGAAGAAAGAACTAAATAAAGATGTAATAGAGAGAAGAAAGAACTAGATAAAGATGTGATAGAGAGAAGAACTAACAGGATAAAGATATGATAGAGAGAAGAAAGAACTAGATAAAGATGTGATAGAGAGAAGAAAGAACTAGATAAAGATGTGATAGAGAGAAGAAAGAACTAGATAAAGATGTGATAGAGAGAAGAAAGAACTAGATAAAGATGTGATAGAGAGAAGAAAGAACTAGATAAAGATGTGATAGAGAGACGAAAGAACTAGATAAAGATGTGATAGAGAGAAGAAAGAACTAGATAAAGATGTGATAGAGAGAATAAAGTGTTAGTAATTAGAAAGAAACAAAAAAGAATAAGAAAGTTTATCAAGAAAATTGTATACATCAATGAAATAAAGTCTGAGAGTTGTACAACATTTCGTTCTGTCCTATTAATTACTACATTTACAAAAAAAATTAATTAAAAAAATTGCTTTTTTTTTAAAGAAAAAAATCTATTTAGTATGCATATAAATTGGACATAATTTAAAACAACAATTAATAAGTAGTTCTTCAAATAGTCGCGTGAACTGAATAGGACACTTCGCTAAAGGTATTTTTTTTTTAATGGAAAAATGTTTTTTTTCTTCAGGAATAAGACATTTTTCCTTCACAAAACAATTAGAGCATTTAGATATTCATTATAAGACATCAGTTAGGCCAGGTATACATCTAACTTCACATTCACTTTCACATATCCCTTGGTCTGCTGGACCGCTGGGGCACCACACAAGATCCGTCAACCTTCTTTCTACATTCTTCTATGTCATTTGTCTTTGATAGAATTTCATTCTGATGTTCTTTCTGAAAATATCGAAACCTGCCTTATTACTTGTCTGGGTGGACCACTCCGGGGGCCGATTTTGAGTTTGTGTTACCACACAAACTGTCTTTGTAACCTTTTTTCTTGAGAATTTGAATAAGAGATTGACCCTTTACAAAACAATTAGATCAATTAGATATTCACTATAAGACATTAGTTAGGCCAGGTTAACACCTAACTTCACATTCACTTTCACCTATCCTTTGGTCTGCTGGACCGCTGGGGTACCACACAAGATCCTTCAACCTTCTTTCTCCATTCTTCTCTGTCATTTTTCTTTGATAGAATTTCATTCTGATGTTCTTTCTGAAAATATTGAAACCTGCCTTTTTACCTGCCTCAGTGGGGCCGATTTTGAGTTTGTGTTTCCACACAAACTGTCTTTGTAACCTGTAACCTTGTTTCTTGTTTCACGTAAGTCGAAGCATATCAGTTGTTGTGTTTTTAAATTCACTTGTTGATCAGGTTGTCGTTGGGTTGTAGCTCCAGACAGCTAGTCCAACTAACACTCGTAGATCAGGTTGTCGTTGGGTTGTAGCTCCAGACAGCTAGTCCAACTAACACTCGTAGATCAGGTTGTCGTTGGGTTGTAGCTCCAGACAGCTAGTCCAACTAACACTTGTTGATCAGGTTGTCGTTGGGTTGTAGCTCCAGACAGCTAGTCCAACTAAAACTTGTTGATCAGGTTGTCGTTGGGTTGTAGCTCCAGACAGCTAGTCCAACTAACACTTGTTGATCAGGTTGTCGTTGGGTTGTAGCTCCAGACAGCTAGTCCAACTAACACTTGTTGATCAGGTTGTCGTTTGGTTGTAGCTCCAGACAGCTAGTCCAACTAACACTTGTTGATCAGGTTGTCGTTGGGTTGTAGCTCCAGACAGCTAGTCCAACTAACACTTGTTGATGCGTTACTTTTACACAAATCATGAATTAAGCTTGAAAACGTCTTTTGAAAAACAAAATGAACATTTCTTTTATTCACTGATGTGTGCACCTTCTTTTCAATGTAGATGTAAGATTAAAAATTAAATACAATGTCAACTGATATTAGGACTATATATGTATTACTTTTCCTGCTATCGACATACAATCATAATAATAAGGCTTGTCTTCGAACCCGAAGATTAATGAAGAATGGAGTATTTCCCGCGACTACGCCGTCCCAGCTCTGACCAACATACTTTGCTACCTCCAACGCAGGCATAACCATTGTCCGCCGGTGGTCGATTTAGATTTTCTTTTCGACGTCTACGTCTGTCCTTGACATACAAGAAAAACACGCGATTGCCTTCAATGTGACTTAATCTCATTAGCTGTTCACACTTTTTTATCCAGTCATCTGTATCAAGTGATCTCAACTGTTACATCAGACTTTAACAGTCGATACAAACACTTTAGCAATCAATACAAACACACACACACTATAATACGTCTAATAGTACGATTCCTTACGCCACATTATTCACGTTTTTGGTTGGATCTACAGTTTTGTATCCTGGCTGATGCTCAACTTTCTGAAATCTCGTTTTGAGATAAGAAAATGTCTCTAGGCATATCAAGCTAATGATATGACTGAAGTCTTAGCCACCGGCAAAAGCCAAAAGGCAGGCAGACCACAAATACGATGGCTTGACTGCTTAGAAAAAAGATCTACAAAAAATTTAGAGTTTGGGCATGGAGACGAAAGGCTCAGGAGAGATCTGAATGGAAGGATATGCTGAAGCAGCCCAGAGCGCTGACTGGGTTGAAGTGCCACTGGGATGGAGAGATCAGCCTTTCATTATTGGTTGGAAGTACAAATATTCTATAATTTTTATAATCTACATTCTGCCATTAATACATCAGCTGCGTGGAGAGGGGTGGAACTGATCTGTGGGTGACATCGTTCTGCCCAGGCATTTATCTTCTTTCCATTAGAGGATCCAAGGACGCTTAGCAACTGAAGGAGCTGATAACTTCTCAAAGTATGATATTGTCTCCCTTGTTTATGCTGACATTAGGCTTTGTTTCTACTCTGTAACGTTGTAGACTTTACAATACATACAAGGGCAGATAACTGCCGTTAGTTTCTCACAAGCTTAAAAGTAAACATCTATGATTAACTCCCTTAGAGTTGTCTCATAGAACAGGAATCGTCTTGTTTCCATGGCAACTTATTAAACACGCTAGAAAAAGCAAAGACACACTCTCTCACATTCCCTCTTTCACACAGACACACACACACACACACACTACTGTCGTCGTTTAAATCAATATGAAGATGATAGATGTAGACATTTGTTGTGTAGATATAGTTTTTTTTACTTACTTAGCAGATCGATGTCTAAATTCAAACGTAGACACGAGTGTGTTTGCATATTATAAGTGTGTTTTTTGTGTGAGTGTAAGAGAGAGAGAGAGAGAGAGAGAGAAAGAGGGAGAGAGAGAGAACGAAATTTTCTTTGAGATACAAGTAATGTGTGTTTTTTTTTAATTTTATTTTCAAACTTGCGCTACAAGTCTTTATATTGTGTTGAAAAAAGTAAACTTTAATCAAGAGGAAGATAGCTACTTTTGTATCGACTTCATGCCCAGTTGGTTCTAATTAAAATTTAGTTTGTGTTTCATTGCCCTACAAGACATTTTGTTTTGAATAAGTTGCTAAGTTGTGCGTACTATCCACGCCTGTCTATCTCGCATAAAAGGCGAATTAAAAATGTGAACAGACCAACCCTGATGTCACTATGGCGAGACTTTTCAAGGGAGAGACAATTTCTGACGTCATCGGTACAGATCTAATAGAGGCAGTAGAAGGACAAATCTATAAAAGGCGTCAAGTGACTCAACTAAAGAATTGTCGGTAAAAAAAAGTCCAAGCCTAACGTTCAGTGAGCGAATTTCGACTGAAGTAAATTTATCAAAATTGAGACCTCATTTTCTAATCTAATTCTCGCTTGTAATTGCTAAACACAAATTAAGACATAACTATCAATAGACTAAGAAGTCTCTAATTGTATTTATACTTCTGTAGCTTATATAATACAGACGTTACTTCAAAAAAGAAGATGATTACGTCCTACGCGTCATGCATTTAGTCATGCATATTAACCAATGACTTAAATTCTGCCAAGTCACTGGTTTTTCTGGCTAGCTCAGGCAACCCATTCCATGCTCTAATAGCACTAGGGAAGAAGGAGTGTCTGTACAAATTTGTCCTAGCATATGGGACGAGGAATGTGCCTTTATTTTTGTGTCTTTCAGAGTATTTTATTAGATTTTGTTTTTGTATTTGAAGATTATGGTTCAGTGTTTTATGTATAATTGCTACTTTACTTTTGAGTCTTCTGTCCTGAAGGCTTCCTAAATTTAGTGATTTTACTAATGGTGTTACTCTAGTCAAATGTGAATATTCGTTTGTTATGAATCTCACTGCTCTATTTTGTGTTTATTCCAGTTTCTTAATGTTTTCTTGAGTTGAGGGTCCCAAACGGTATTTTGCGTTTTTAGTCTGTGTTACTGGTTTGCCATGAATAAGATAAGTGGAATTAATTTGTTTTAGTTTTTTTGTTACTCTTAACAACTGACATTTTTCTCGGTGGAAAGACATGCTCCAATTTGATTCCCATTTCTGTAATTCATCTAATTCTCTTTGTAAAATATCTGTGTCTTGTATTGTTTTCATTGTTCTATATATTATGCAATCGTCTGCAAATATAACAATACTTCTCTAACAGTATAACTATGCTTCCCTGACTATAACAATACTTCTCTAACAGTATAACTATGCTTCCCTGACTATAACAATACTTCTCTAACAGTATAACTATGCTTCCCTGACTATAACAATACATCTCTAACAGTGCAACTCATAAAATAATTTCATACTCCAACACACATCAATTTACAACTTTCAAACATTTTCTGATTTATTCGGCTTGTAGCTCAGGAAGTAAAACTGATGCAAAGAGAGAGGGTTCCAATCCCTGACATCACTACGTCCTCTCCGATGGTCAGTGTTTGTTGTAAAACCACACGACACCCTTGATAATTGTGGTTATTGACCTCAAAGGAATATTCATGGAATGACATGAAATCTAGACTTCGTTAATCATTAATATCATTAACCAACTTGGTTCCATCTAGATTTCCCTAATGCGCATGGATAGAATCTTTTTAATTAATTATGTTTGGTATGTCTGGTCCCGATCTATTGATTTCTACTTTGCTTTCTGCAAGGACCTTGCAGTCCCAACTATTTACATTTGAAAATGAAAGATTAAAGTTCTAGATCTTAGTGCCACGGCCCAAGAGACTTGGAATAGAACTACACACCGACGTGTCACACACACACAAACACACTGTCATGTAACACACTGCCATGTCACATACAGTGATGTCACACACTACGGGCGTAGCAAGGATTTTTTCCGAGGGGGTTTGGGGTGATTTTTTCTCTCACCCACGTAATATATCTATATCTATCTATCTATCTATCTATCTATCTATCTATCTATCTATCTATCTATCTATCTATCTATCTATCTATCTATCTATCTATCTATCTATATATATATATATATGTATGTATGTATGTTTGTATGTATGTATGTATGTATGTGTGTGTGTGTGCATAAATATATTATATATATATATATATATATATATATATATATATATATATATATATATATATATAATATATATATATATATATATATATATATATATATATATATATATGTGTGTGTGTTTGTGTGGTGTATGTGTGTGTGTGCGCGCGTAATTTATTACATTCTCTTCCTTCATTCTTTAGGACGTTTTATGTACTCTAGAATAGGTTCTTTCTGAAGTTAGTGTTAAAACCCCCCACTTGCCAGCTAGAGGGTCTGGTGGAGGGTGATCTCTCCCAGTGGAGTCCGGGCGCAGCGCATTATTTTGGAGGTATTTGAAACTAACAAAATGCATATTCTGAGGTATTTGAAACTAACAAAATGCATATTCTGAGGTATTTGAAACTAACGAAATGCATATTCTGAGGTATTTGAAACTAACAAAATGCATATTCTGAGGTATTTGAAACTAACAAAATGCATATTCTGAGGTATTTGAAACTAACAAAATGCATATTCTGAGGTATTTGAAACTAACAAAATGCATATTCTGAGGTATTTGAAACTAACAAAATGCATATTCTGAGGTATTTGAAACTAACAAAATGCATATTCTGAGGTATTTGAAACTAACAAAATGCATATTCTGAGGTATTTGAAACTAACAAAATGCATATTCTGAGGTATATTTAGTGCATTTTACTGCTACTCTTCTATTTAAAAATTGTAAGTCAAGGTCCAATCTCCCATTAACTGCACTTTATTAATGATGCCCAGCAAATGGTAGAAACTATATGCTTGCTTTTGTTTATTATTGGTAAAAAGGGGGTGGGGTTAAAAACAAAACCTAAACCAAAACCGCTTTTGGCTACTCTCATGGAATTTAGTGACTGTAGCTTTTTTTTCTTTGTATTGAAAGATGGGTTTTAACATCGTCCCCCCCCCCTCGGCTTCGCTTTTTTAATTCTTTTATGTGTGAGTCTTTTTATTGGAGAGGTTTTTACTTCAAAACTCTCTTGGCTCATGCGATATTTCTGGTATTTAAAAAATGCATATTCTGAGGTATCTACAGCGCACTTTCCTGCTACTCACCTAACAAACAATAATTGTAGGTAAAAAAAACAACCTGAATCTGCTATTCACTGCATTTTATTGATTTTTGTTAGAAATTGATAACTATAGTTTTACTGTAGTTTTGTATTGGAGAAGAGATGCGAACCACAAAAACCCTTTTGGCTAAACTCATGAAATTCTGTATTTGTATCTGTGCATTTCCTTTTCTTGGAAAAGGGGGGGGGGTCAGCCTCAAAACCCCTCTTGGCTACACTCATGGAATTTTGTAACTGTAGTTTGAAGTCAGATTTTGTATCGAAAAGGGACGCTATGTCGTCAAAACCATCTGTTGGTATGTTTTAAACTCAAAGTCATTCTACCCTCGTAGAATTTAGTGACTTTATTTCACTTTAGTTTAATATTGAAGAGGTTGTTTTTTTAAATCTCAAAACTCTCTGTAGGGGTGGTACAAAATTCGAAAACCTATGGAAGGGGTTGTTTTAAACTCAGAACTCTCATGGCTACGCTCATAGAAGTTGGTGACTGTAGTTTGCTTTAGTTTTATATTGAAGAGTAGGTTTTGAACTCTAGAAGGGGGGGATGCATAAACCTCCCTTGGATACGCTCATGGAATTAATGTCGGTCGCTTTATATTTTGAATTATAGAAGAGTTGTTGTTTTTGTTTACTTCAAACCCAACTTGGCTGCGCTGGTGCCCCAAGTGATGGTTTAACATTCAAATACCACTTATAAAAAAGAAAAAACCGTCACAAAATTCCGACAGCCCCCATGAGGGATTTCATTTCTGGAGTGGGGGTTAAACCCCAGAAATCTTCCTAGCTACGCCCATGTCACACACACTGTCATGCCACACACACCACTAAGTCACATACACTGTCTTGTAACACACACCACTAAGTCACACACACTGTCTTGTCACACGTACTGTCATGTCACACACACAAACACACAAACACTGTCACGTTCATTGTTTTTCAATCAAACATAAATCAAGCACTCTACTTTGGATATCCTTGTCTGTCTTCAAATGCAGACACTACCTTTTATTTACTTATCTGTCGTCAACAAGACACTGAAGTCCATCCCCTACTTTGAAGACTTTAAAACACCGTGGTTTGGGACAAGAACAGGTAGTGGCACTGTGGAGAGTCGGTGTAGACAGTGGCGAATCTCTTGCAAGTTTGTCTGCAGAGTCACTTGACCTGTATCGGAGCTTAAAGGCACTACGCCAAACAGCGGAGTTTCTCGCCAATGCTCTACGGGAGGACTAATCCTTCCAGTCTTCTACCAATTGGAGTTCATCTCAGGTAGTGCCACTGGTAGGTTTGTGACAAGAGCAGGCAGTGCCACTGGTAGGTTTGTGACAAAAGCAGGTAATGCCACTGGTAGGCTTGTGACAAGAGCAGATAGTGCCACTGGTAGGTTTGTGACAAGAGCAGGTAGTGCCACTGGTAGGTTTGTGACAAGAGCAGGTAGTGCCACTGGTAGGTTTGTGGCAAGAGCAGGTAGTGCCACTGGTAGGTTTGTGACAAGAGCAGGTAGTGCCACTGGTAGGTTTGTGACAAGACCAGGTAGTGCCACTGGTAGGTTTGTGGCAAGAGCAGGTAGTGAAACTGGTAGGTTTGTGACAAGACCAGGTAGTGCCACTGGTAGGTTTGTGGCAAGAGCAGGTAGTGCCACTGGTAGGTTTGTGACAAGAGCAGGTAGTGCCACTGGTAGGTTTGTGACAAGAGCAGGTAGTGTCACTGGTAAGTTTGGGTCAAAAGCATGTAGAGCCACTGGTAGGTTTGTGACAAAAGCAGGTAGTGCCACTGGTAGGTTTGGGACAAAAGCATGTAGAGACACTGGTAGGTTTGGGGCAATAACAGTTTGGCGCTCATGGAAATTTAGGACACTGCAGTTTAGGACGAGGGTGTCAAGTGGCCAGCAAAACGACCAACCACTTTTACTTTCCCCAACTAATGCCAAGACCTCATCAAATAAGGGTGGAATAATGGGGGAGGGGGGAAAATGACGAAGTTAAAAAACGGAACCTTCGCCGAAATTCGAACCCGAAACACCCTGCTATGGATGCCAAGCGCTTTACCACTGTGTCGCTACGCCCCCACCCCCCTAGTTGTTTAACTTTACACAGCTATATTTCTTTGAGAACAACTGTCATTTAACTGTTATTTAACCGCAAACTGCTTTTGTTATCTAGCCTCAAAGTGTTCATTATTTTTACCTCCTATCATGTAGGCCTACTCACTCATTCCATCTCTCGTCCTTATGTACTCCTAAGTTAATTAATCCTATCCATCGTCACGAGACATAGTAGACACACACACACACTCACACAGTTTTATCATATAACTATCTTGAAATGTTGAAACAAAGGGCCCAGCATTAAATAATGAGAACTCTTCTCGATTCAATGTCCGTCCCACTGTTGATTTTACTATCCCCGAGAGAGTTCACTTTCAACGCTACTCTGGGAAATGAATCCAAGGGAAACAATTAAATAAATAGGAACGGAACACATTGAAACCTAAATATTATCTGCTCCTGGTATCGCTAAAAAAATATAGTGGGAGGGGAGATAACTTTGTATTTCTCGAAGGCAGACAACGCATTTCCTAATTATTAAAAAAAAATTATTTAAAAAAGGGGGAGGGGCTAAATAAAATATCAATTATATATTTACAATGTATAAGTGATAAGTAAAATATATGCTGGCAAGGCACCTAGGCATGTAGTCTACATTTCTTTCTAGATCGGTTCATCCAACATTGCGTTTGGAATGAACAAAGTATCAAGGCAGACTTATCAATATAATAGGCTTCAATAAACTCAAAGGGAGACCTGTTGGTTGAATGATGTAACCGAGTTACCGAGGTAACAGGGTGGGGAGAGTCTCATCCAGTATGCCAAATCAATCACGCAGCTCCACGCCGGGGACCGTTTAACACTTGGTGAACCTATCCTGGTAGTGGCGGTACATAGGAGGAAAATGAGATGACTTCTGAGTTGAGCTAAGCCCAGCTTTATAGTGGCTTATGCCTGTTAGCCTTACATCTATCCATCTATCTATCTGTCTATCTATCTATCTATCTATCTATCTATCTATCTATCTATCTATCTATCTATCTGTCTATCTATCTATCTATCTATCTATTTATACTTTGAATGTACACACACACACACACACTAACACACACACATATATATGTAAGACATAAAAAAAAACTTTAAAGTAATCTTGTCAATTTCATGGGGGAAAAAAGTTTTAAGGGAAGTAACCGATGTGAAAACAATATTGTTCTGTCTAATTACAGTTACCCCTCTTAGGTCAAGTTGTTATCGAATATTTCATTTTATTTTTTTGTGAACTGTTTTGCGGGATAAACAATGACATAAATAATATATCTAAAAAAAAAAACAATTATCTGTACCCAAGTGTTTAACTAATACAAATTTCATTGGTTTGCCTTGTCTGTTATGTGTTTCACTTCCATTATCATGGCATACCTATATTGATGAATTATTTCCAAAAATCAAAGAAAACAAAGATCTTAATGTTTATTAATACCAAACAGAAAAATAAAACTAAAGTGCCATTTAACCTTGGTTAGGCCAATATTAAAATGTTCATCCTCTGTTTGGGACCCCCTAACTCAATTAACTGAACAAACACAGCGTATTACAGTATGGCTAGAGTAACACCTTTAGTAAAATCACTAAATTTAGAGAATCTTTAGGACAGAACTCTAAAGAGTAAAATAACACCAATACATTAAAAACTTAACTATGACTGAACATACAAAAACACACCAAATAAAATACTATGAAAAAGACGGACACCTCCGATCTGATCCTATAAATGACAGAGGTAACTTCAAAAGAGCGGATAATTGCGTCGTACGAGAACCCATGTGTCAATCTAATCATGCGCAAGTTTATCAGTGACTTGAAAATGTGCCAAGTCTAATTCCATATGCTAGGACAAATTCTTACAAGCACTTCTTCTTTTTTAGTGCCATTAGAGCATGGAATGGGTTGCCTGAATCAGCCAGGAAAACCAATGACCAAGCAGAGTTTTAATCTCTAATTAATATGCACAACAATATTGTCACAGTGAGACGAGTATTGTCTAAATGATAGGGATATTGATCCTATATTAAGAAAGAGTAGGCTAAACATCTCGAAATGAATGTTTCATTTCAACACTCAAAGAAGAGTGTCAGTATAAGAGAGCGTAGATCCAAGTCTAAAACACCTCGACCTGTATTCTCTTCTACATCTATATTGCCTATTATGACGAACGGACGTAGATCTAGTGGTCATTGTAGAATGTTTGTCTGAGTGTAGAAAACTGCTAGGCTCTCTATCAAGGAACTTCGAATTTGAATGTCGACTCGAGCTGAGTTGTGTTTTTCTGAGCGCCTAAAGGCAGCACGCTAACCTTCTCCCAGATAGCTCCGCCCCCTCCACACAAAACACACACATATATATCCACAAAAGAGATCGGACCAAACAAATAAAGAAAAATTTTGAAAGTAACCAATTCGGAAAGTAACCAATTCAAAAAGTTAATCCTCTTAGAAAGTAATATTTTTAGTAAAAGCAGTATTCAGCAGTATCGTTAAAGTTAAATCTTTAATGTAACGGAACACCTTCAGGACACTAGGCCAGTAGAAAACCTGTGCAGGGAATATAATCTACACATTTGTATTTCTTTTGTAAAATACAACAAAGTCGATTCTTGAACGTTTAGAAAAAAGGGAATTAATTGTCGTTCTCTTGATCATTAAAGTATCGATATCATCGTTAAGTCCCTTTCTTTCTTTTTCAGACAACATCATTTCATCATGCACATATTGACGTCATCATTGTGGCACACGCTCACACAGATGAATACACTCACTAATACACACTAGTAATAGACCAATAGAAAGGCGTTTTCGAGAAGTCCTTTATGATTGCACCACACAAGTGACTTCATAAGAAGCTTGGTTTAGTAAGTAGGTGGAAACAAAACATAAGAGCGAGGGGATAGCTAAATGATACTACTAGAGGTTGACTAGACGGGGGGTGGATAGCTAAATGATACTACTAGAGGTTGACTAGACGGGGGGTGGATAGCTAAATGATACTACTAGAGGTTGAATAGACGGGGGGTGGATAGCTAAATGATACTACTAGAGGTTGACTAGACGGGGGGTGGATAGCTAAATGATACTACTAGAGGTTGACTAGACGGGGGGTGGATAGCTAAATGATACTACTAGAGGTTGACTAGACGGGGGGTGGATAGCTAAATGATACTACTAGAGGTTGACTAGACGGTGGGTGGGGGTGGATAGCTAAATGATACTACTAGAGGTTGACTAGACGGGGGGTGGATAGCTAAATGATACTACTAGAGGTTGACTAGACGGGGGGTGGATAGCTAAATGATACTACTAGAGGTTGACTAGACGGGGGGTGGATAGCTAAATGATACTACTAGAGGTTGACTTGACGGGGGTGGGGGTGGATAGCTAAATGATACTACTAGAGGTTGACTAGACGGGGGTTGGATAGCTAAATGATACTACTAGAGGTTGACTAGACGGGGGGTGGATAGCTAAATGATACTACTAGAGGTTGACTAGACGGGGGGTGGATAGCTAAATGATACTACTAGAGGTTGACTAGACGGGGGTGGATAGCTAAATGATACTACTAGAGGTTGACTAGACGGGGGGGGGGGGGTGGATAGCTAAATAATACTACTAGAGGTTGAAAAGACGGGGGGTGGATAGCTAAATGATACTACTAGAGGTTGACTAGACGGGGGGTGGATAGCTAAATGATACTACTAGAGGTTGACAAGACAGGGGGTGGATAGCTAAATGATACTGCTAGAGGTTGACTAGACGGGGGGTGGATAGCTAAATGATACTACTAGAGGTTGACTAGACGGGGGGTGGAAAGGTAAATGATACTACTAGAGGTTGACTACACGGGGGGTGGATAGCTAATTGATACTACTAGAGGTTGACTAGACGGGGGGTGGATAGCTAAATGATACTACTAGAGGTTGATTAGACGGGGGGTGGATAGCTAAATGATGCTACTAGAGGTTGACTAGACGGGGGGTGGATAGCTAAATGATACTACTAGAGGTAAACTAGACGGGGGTGGATAGCAAAATGATACTACTAGAGGTTGACTAGACGGAAGTGGGGTGCATAGCTGAATGATACTACAAGAGGTTGACTAGACGGGGGTGGGGGTGGATAGCTAAATGATACTACTAGAGGTTGACTAGACGGGGGTGGGGTGGATAGCTAAATGATACTACTAGAGGTTGACTAGACAGGGTGGGGTGGATAGCTAAATGATACTACAAAAGGTTAACTAGACGGGGGGGTGGATAGCTAAATGATACTACTAGAGGTTGACTAGACTGGGGTGGGGGGTGGAAAGCTAGATGATACTACTAAAGGTTGTCTAGAAGAAGGATTGGGGTGGATAGCTAGACTAGAAGGTGGGGGGGGGTGGATAGCTAACTGATACTACTAGAGGCTGACTAGACCGGGGGTGGGGGTTGGAAAGCTAAATGATACTACTAGAGGTTGACTAGACGGGTGGAGGAGTGGATAGCTAAATGATACTACTAGAGGTTGACTAGACGGGGGTGGGGGTGGATAGCTAATTGATACTACTAGAGGTTGACTAGACGGGGGTATGGTGGATAGCTAAATGATACTACTAGAGGTTGACTAGACGAGGATGGGAGTGGATAGCTAAATGATACTACTAGAGGTTGACTAGACGAGGGTGGGTGTGGATAGCTAAATGATACTACTAGAGGTTAACTAGACGAGGGACTGGGTGGATAGCTAAATGATACTACTAGAAGTTTACTAGACGGGGGTGGGGAAAGGGAGAATGCTAAATGATTCTACTAGAGGCTGACTAGACGGGGGTATGGTGGATAGCTAAATGATACTACTAGAGGTTGACTAGACAAGGGTGGGAGTGGATAGCTAAATGATACTACTAGAGGTTGACTAGACGAGGGTTGGTGTGGATAGCTAAATGATACTACTAAAGGTTGACTAGACGGGGGTGGATAGCTAAATGATACTACTAGAGGTTGACTAGACGGGAGGTGGATAGCTAAATGATACTACTAGAGGCTGACTAGACGGGGGGGGGGTGGATAGCTAAATAATACTACTAGAGGTTGACAAGACAGGGGGTGGATAGCTAAATGATACTGCTAGAGGTTGATTAGACGGGTTATGGTGGATAGCTAAATGATACTACTAGAGGTTGACTAGACGGGGTGGATAGCTGAATAATACTACTAGAGGTTGACTAGACGAGGGTGGGTGTGGATAGCTAAATGATACTACTAGAAGTTGACTAGACGGGGGTGGGGGAAGGGAGAATGCTAAATGATACTACTAGAGGCTGACTAGACGGGGGTATGGTGGATAGCTAAATGATACTAATAGAGGTTGACTAGACGAGGGTGGGAGTGGATAGCTAAATGATACTACTAGAGGTTGACTAGACGAAGGTGGGTGTGGATAGCTAAATGATACTACTAGAGGTTGAGTAGACGGGGGTATTGTTGATAGCTAAATGATACTACTAGAGGTTGACTAGACGGGGGTATGGTGGATAGCTAAATGATACTACTAGAGGTTGATTAGACGGGGGTAAGGTGGATAGCTAAATAATACTACTAGAGGTTGACTAGACGGGGGTATGGTGGATAGCTAAATGATACTACTAGAGGTTGACTAGACGAGGGTGGGGGAGTGGAGATAGCTAAATGATACTACTAGAGGCTGAATAGACGGGGGTGGGAGAGGGGAGATAGCTAAATGATACTACTAGAGGTTGACTAGACGGGGGTGGGGGAGGAAAGATAGCTTAATGATACTACTAGAGGCTGACTAGACGGAAGGTAAGGGGTGGATAGCTAAATGATACTACTAGAGGTTGACTAGACGGGGGTGGGGGAGGGGATATAGCTAAATGATACTACTAGAGGCTGACTAGACGGGGGTGGGGGAGGAAAGATAGCTAAATGATACTACTAGACAGGGTGGGGTGGATAGCTAAATGATACTACTAGTAGTTGACTAGACGGGGGTGGGGGTGGATAGCTAAATGATACTACTAGAGGTTGACTCGACGGGGTGGGGGTGGATAGCTAAATGATACTACTAGAGGTTGACTAGACGGGGGTGGGGGTGGATAGCTAAATGATACTACTAGAGGTTGACTAGACGGGGGTGGGGTGGATAGCTAAATGATATTACTAGAGGTTGACTAGACGGGGGTGGGGGAGGGGAGATAGCTAAATGATACTACTAGAGGCTGACTAGACGGGGGTGTGGGAGGGGAGATAGCTAAATGATACTACTAGAGATTGACTAGACGGGGGTTGGGGAGGGGAGATAGCTAAATAATACTACTAGAGGTTGACTAGACGGGGTGGGGGGGTGGATAGCTAAATGATACTACTAGAGGCTGACTAGACGGGGGTGGGGGAGGGGAGATAGCTAAATGATACTACTAGACAGGGTGGGGTGGATAGCTAAATGATACTACTAGAGGTTGACTAGAAGGGGGTGGGGGTGGATAGCTAAATGGTACTACTAGAGGTTGACTCGACGGGGTGGGGGTGGATAGCTAAATGATACTACTAGAGGTTGACTAGTCGGGTGTGGGGGTGGATAGCTAAATGATACTACTAGAGGTTGACTAGACGTGGGTGGGGTGGATAGCTAAATGATACTACTAGAGGTTGACTAGACGGGGGTGGGGGTGGATAGGTAAATGATACTACTAGATGTTGACTAGACGGGGGTGGAGGTGGATAGCTAAATGATACTACTAGAGGTTGACTAGACGGGGGTGGGGGTGGATAGCTAAATGATACTACTAGAGGTTGACTTGACGGGGGTGGGGGTGGATAGCTAAATGATACTACTAGAGGTTTACTAGACGGGGGTGGGGGTGGATAGCTAAATGATACTACTAGAGGTTGATAAGACGGGGGTTGGGGTGGATAGCTAAATGATACTACTAGAGGTTGACTAGACGGGGGTGGGGGTGGATAGCTAAATGATACTACTAGAGGTTGACTAGACGGGGGTGGGGGTGGATAGTTAAATGATACTACTAGAGGTTGACTAGACGGAGGTGGGGTGGATAGCTAAATGATACTACTAGAGGTTGACTAGACGAGGGTGGGTGTGGATAGCTAAATGATACTACTAGAGGTTGACTAGACGGGGGTGGGTGTGCATAGCTAAATACTACTACTAGAGGCTGACTAGACGGGGTGGGGAAGGGGAGATAGCTAAATGATACTACTAGAGGTTGACTAGACGAGGGTGGGTGTGGATAGCTAAATGATACTACTAGAGGTTGATAAGACGGGGGTTGGGGTGGATAGCTAAATGATACTACTAGAGGTTGATAAGACGGGGGTTGGGGTGGATAGCTAAATGATACTACTAGAGGTTGACTAGACGGGGGTGGGGGTGGATAGCTAAATGATACTACTAGAGGTTGACTAGACGGGGGTGGGGGTGGATAGTTAAATGATACTACTAGAGGTTGACTAGACGGAGGTGGGGTGGATAGCTAAATGGTACTACTAGAGGTTGACTAGACGAGGGTGGGTGTGGATAGCTAAATGATACTACTAGAGGTTGACTAGACGGGGGTGGGTGTGCATAGCTAAATAATACTACTAGAGGCTGACTAGACGGGGTGGGGAAGGGGAGATAGCTAAATGATACTACTAGAGGTTGACTAGACGGAGGTGGGGTGGATAGCTAAATGATACTACTAGAGGTTGACTAGACGAGGGTGGGTGTGGATAGCTAAATGATACTACTAGAGGTTGACTAGACGGCGGTGGGTGTGCATAGCTAAATAATACTACTAGAGGCTGACAAGACGGGGTGGGGAAGGGGAGATAGCTAAATGATTCTACTAGAAGTTGACTAGACGGGGGTGGGGGTGGATAGCTAAATGATACTACTAGAGGTTGACTAGACGGGGGTGGGGGTGGATAGCTAAATGATACTACCAGAGGTTGATTAGACGGAGGTGGGGTGGATAGCTAAATGATACTACTAGAGGTTGACTAGACAGGGTGGGGTGGATAGCTAAAAGATACTACAAGAGGTTGACTAGACTGGGGGTTTGGATAGCTAAATGATACTACTAGAGGTTGATTAGACTGGGGTGGGGGGTGGAAAGCTAGATGATACTACTAAAGGTTGTCTAGAAGAAGGGTTGGGGTGGATAGCTAAATAATACTACTAGAGGCTGACTAGACGGAAGGTGGGGGGGGTGGATAGCTAAATGATACTACTAGAGGCTGACTAGACGGGTGGTGGGGGTGGATAGCTAAATGATACTACTAGAGGTTGACTAGACGGGGGTGGGGGTGGATATCTAAATGATACTACTAGAGGTTGACTAGACGGGGGTAGGGTGGATAGCTAAATGATACTACTAGAAGTTGATTAGACGGGGGTGGGGGATGAATAGCTAAATAATACTACTAGAGGTTGACTAGACGGGGGGTGGGGGATGAATAGCTAAATGATACTACTAGATGTTGACTAGAAGGGTGGGGTGGATAGCTAAATGATACTACTAGATAGGGTGAGGTGGATAGCTAAATGATACTATTAGAGGTTGACTAAACTGGGGCGGGGGGGGGGGGTAAATAGCTGAATGATACTACTAGAGGTTGACTAGACGGGGGATGGATAGCTAAATGATTCTTCTAGAGGTTGACTAGACTAGGGCGGGGGGGGAAAGCGAAATGATACTACTAGAGGTTGACTAGACGGGGGTAGATAGCTAAATGATACTACTAGACGTTGACTAGACGTGTGGAATGGATAGCTAAATGATAATACTAGAGGTTGACTAGACTGGGGTGGGGGGGTGTATAGCTAAATGATACTACTAGAGGTTGACTAGACGAAGGGTGGGGATGGATAGGTAAATAATACTACTAGAGGCTGACTAGACGGAAGGTGGGGGTGGATAACTAAATGATACTACTAGATTGGGTGGGGTGGATAGCTAAATGATACTATTAGAGGTTGACTAATCTTGGGCGGGAGGGGGTTGTGAATAGCTAAATGATACTACTAGAGGTTGACTAGACTGGGGAGGGTGGATAGCAAAATAATACTAAAAGAGGTTGACTAGACTGGGGGGGTGTATAGCTAAATGATACTACTAGAGGTTGACTAGACGTGGGGTTGGGTGGATAGCTAAATGATACTACTAGAGGTTGACTAGACGTGAGGGGTGGATAGTTAAATGATACTACTAGAGGTTGACTAGACTGGGGGGTGGATAGCTAAATGATACTACTAGAGATTGACTAGACGTGGGGGGTAGTGGATAGCTAAATGATAGTACTAGAGGTTGACTAGACTGGGGCGGGGGGTGTGGATAGCTAAATGATACAACTAGAGGTTGACCTGACTGGGGCGGGGGGGGGGTGGAAAGCTAAATGATAATACTAGAGGTTGACTAGACTTGGGGGGGGGGTAGATAGCTAAATAATACTACTAGAGGTTGACTAGACTGGGGGAGGGTGGATAGCTAAATGATACTACTAGAGGTTGATAAGACGGGGGTGGGGGTGGATTGCTAAATGATACTACTAGAGGTTGACTAGACGGTGGAAAGCGGATAGCTAAATGATACTACTAAAGGTTGACTAGACCGAGGGTGGGGAAGCTAAATGATACTTTTAGAGGTTGACTAGACCGGGGGTGGGGAAGCTAAATGATACTACTAGAGGTTGACTAGACCGGGGGTGGGGAAGCTAAATGATACTACTAGAGGTTGACTAAACTGGGGGTGGGGAAGCTAAATGATACTACTAGAGGTTGACTAGACCGGGGGTGGGGAAGCTAAATGATACTACTAGAGGTTGACTTTTTCTTTTATCTGTAGATCAAGAAAAAGCCTTTGACCGAGTAAGCCATAGCTTCTTCAATGTGCTTGAGAAATGTAAAATAAGTTACCGTTAATCAGATATATAAAGCTTGTCTACACAAATGCAACAAGTAGATTGATAATTAATCATTCTCTCAGTAGGAGTATCCTCATACAAAGGTCTGTCAGACAGGGCTGTCCCTTATTTATAACGCAACAATTTTTATTGATAGGGAACAATGTTGTTAATCTTTAAAATTTTGAAAAAAAAGAGCCCACAAAAGAGGCAAGATGGCCCATAAAAGAGGCACATAAAGCCCCAAAAAGAGGCAAAGAAAATTGGAACGATACAGAGAAGATTAGCAGGGCCCCTGCGCAAGGATGACACGTAAATTCGTGAAGCGCTCCATATTTTTAGGATAAAAACCTCAATGTGTCTCTTTTATCTGTAGATCAAGAAAAAGCCTTTGACCGAGTAAGCCATAGCTTCTTGTTCAATGTGCTTGAGAAATGTAAAATAAGTTCCCTGTTAATCGGATATATAAAACTTGTCTACACAAATGCAACAAGTAGATTGATAATTAATCATTCTCTCAGTAGGAGTATCCTCATACAAATGTCTGTCAAAGAGGGCTGTCCCTTATCCCCCTTCTTGTATATCCTTTGCTTGGAACCCTTCTTGGAATCTGTAAGATCTGATTCCTCTATTATTGGGATTAATATACCGGGTCGCTCCTTCTCAAACATCAAAGTCAAAGCCTATGCGGATGATACAACCTTTTTTCCATCTTCAGAGCAAGATATTGTGAATATACTAAAGAAATTTACACTCTTCGGAGAAGCTAGTGGTTCAAAAAAAATAAAAATAAATCCTCTGTAATGGGACTAGGGAAATGGAAATTTAAAGAGAATTGCGCTTACAAAATTGTAGATAAAATCAAGATTTGTGGTATTGTCTATACCTGTAATCCTTTGTTCTATTGTAAAGACCAGTGGGAGAATATTTTTGTCAAAGCCTCAAACTTGATTAAACTTTTTCAGCACACAGGTTCTACAATATTTGGTAGAGCTGTATTGATAAATAGTTTGGTCATTCCAAAGATTGTCTATTAAGCTAACATTACAGAGCCACCTCCTAAATTCATAAACAAGCTGAACAAGTTAATTAGAAGCTTTATATTTAAAAACACTATTAGGAGCATTAAGCACACTACACTCATTCAAAACAAAGAGGATGGGGGAATAAACTTACAAGATGTCAAAACAAAAATACAATCGCTAAGGCTAAAATGTGTAGGTCGAGTAGTTAGAAACCCAACAAACTTTCCCTTGACAATTTACTATTATGGTTTAAGATTAAGTAGTCTTCTTCCAATACACAATGATACTCCTCACTATTTTGGTACAGTCACTCATCCATTTTACAGATCTATTTCAATAATTTTACCTGGTAATGGACATTTAATACACAACAAAACCTAAGAATCATACACAACACTTAAAAAGCTGTTACATGAAAGCCTAGTGAATAGGATTAAGTGGGAAGAGTTCTTGGGGTGACAGAATACAAGGACACATTCATAAACCTACACAGCAAACATATCCCACCAAAAGCTAGAGAGATAAGTTATAGACTTATCTTTGGGATGACGAGCAAATGACCACGAATGTATATTATGCCATCTTGAAAATGCTGATAATGAGAAACATATGTATTTGGAATGTCCATTATTCCTTCAAGTTAGAAGTACTGTTAGGGACTTATTAGAAGCAAACTGTGGCAACTATGTAAATGTTAACTTGTCTATTGTTTTAAACAAGCTGCCAAAACTAAAAAATAAAATGGTACACACCCTTAACTTAATTATTGTTTTCGAATACAGGAATCTTGTTTGGGCTAGCTGGCTCAAAGCTCTACATAATAATAAGGTGTTTGATCCTAATCACTTAGAATTGACATTTAGAAAAATAATGGATTTTAGGGTAGAGAATTATCTAGTTTGATTTTCATATACTTGTACAATGCTCAGGTAGTTTTCCAGAAATGGGGTGTTGGGGGTCAGGGATATTTGATATTGTGTTGATTGTTCTGGGGTAGAGGATACTTGTATCATTTTTCTGTCTTTAGTGGGTTCAATGGTTAGGTAGTATGTCTTTGATTTTAAATAATATTTCTATTACTATTATTATATTTTTAGGTTAATCACTTTTCAATTGTTTATGATTTAATACTTGTGAATTATGAGAATTTACAAAAAAAAACATATTAAAAAAAAAAACACAAAAGAGGCAAGATGGCCCATAAAAGAGGCACATTAAGCCCAAAAAAGGGCAAAGAAAAGAGGCCTAAGGCCCAGGGATTCATATGATGATAAAGCTAAAATTGAATAGCGCAAATTCTGAGGTTTCCTTCTTTAAAAAAAAAAAAAATTGAGGAGGAATGAATGTACACATCTTAAGCATTTCTTTAATATGTTTGGAAAAGTTCATTTTCAAGATTATTGCAAAATGTCGTCATCGATTTATGGGACTTTGGCTGCAGTGCACTCCCCTGTCATACTGGAAGTGTTGGAATGTGTTTTTCAAATTATTTTTTTCATACGATTTTGTTTTATATAAGTTAATTTGTATTATTATTAATCTAAAATAAATATAATATATATATAAAATATTTTAAAAAAAATAAGGCATGGAGCCCCAAAAAAGAGGTGAAAGAATTCCTAGGGTGAAAATTCTAAAAAAATGAATGCTGAGGCTTCCTATAAAAAAAGTGGCCTAGAGCCTTAAGTTTCCGACCATAAAACGCTTAAGCGAATAGCACAATGACTGAGGTTCCAAAACAAAAGTTGAATTGTTTATTGACTTAATCTATAAATTAGTCCCACCAAAATCTTATTTTTCATTATTGAAAGGAATTAATATGCATTGTAAAAATTAACAATTATGCACGTAGATTTAAAAACAAGATTGATCACCCCTCCGTTTCAATCGACAGGCTCTTTTCGTAGGGTGTGTGCAATGGAAATCAGAGAGAAAGGTTAGGGTTAGAATTTGTGTTACGTCACACTAGCTCCTTATAATTAACATTAGCATTTTAAATTAAGCGCGTCTCTATTTAATCGTAACCAGACTTAAATGTCTTTTCAAAAGCACATCTCCCCAGGACACGCGAAAGCACATCTCCAATGGACACGCGGTGCTTGATGGATAAAAACTCAGGTTCAGATAGGTATTAGTTCAAGCTCATTAAGCCCTATGCTGTATGATCTATAAATAGACAAATGACACACTTATTGAAGTTTAAAGACAATAATTCTCTGCCGGTATGTTCTATAAGGACTTGTCTCACATTAATAGCCTGACAGCCATTCCATATAAACATTTGACATATCATGACAGTAGTTTCTTTACACCACATGCACTCCCTATATGTAGGCCTTGTCTATCCAGATAAAAGACTGTATCTATAGTATAGTTTATAATTAAAAAAACGACATTTGTAAAGAAAGCTCCAGAAGCTATTTCAATATTAATGCTAGTAACCATGACAACTGACTTAGACTTTAGGGAGAGAAAAAAAAAAAACAAACAAAAACAAACTCTTACTTGAAAGAGTCAAACGAAGGCGACAACTTACACTGTCATTTGTCTGCAGCTGACGTAGCAATTAAGTCCCCTTCTTGAGTTTTTTTTTTTTTTTTTGTTGTTTTTGTTTGTTTGGTTAAATCACAAGTGATCTAACTACTGTCATCTAGGGAGGAGAATAGCTTAAAATAGCTTTTTCCCCCTTATTGTTTTTTTCATAAAATAAAAAACAAACAATGAAAAACTACAAACTATAATGTTGTGTCTGACAGGTGACCTCTTGACGCTATTCCTGTTGACAGATACAGGATTGAAAGTTTTCTTTATTTGTTCAAAGACTGAATGATGAGCAGCGTTTAGTGTAGTCAAACATTCATTATTTCACCAGTGACTTGAGAGTTATCTCCTCATGACTTCAAAGTTATCTCCTCGTGACTTCAAAGTTATCTCCTCATGACTTCAAAGTTATCTCCTCGTGACTTCAAAGTTATCTCCTCATGACTTCAAAGTTATCTCCTCATGACTTCAAAGTTATCTCCTTATGACTTCAAAGTTATCTCCTCGTGACTTCAAAGTTATCTCCTCGTGACTTGAAAGTTATCTCCTCGTGACTTGAAAGTTATCTCCTCGTGACTTGAAAGTTATCTCCTCGTGACTTTAAAGTTATCTCCTCTTGACTTGAAAGTTATCTCCTCGTGACTTCAAAGTTATCTCCTCATGACTCGAAAGTTAAAATTAGTTAAAATTATAAGTAACCTACATTAGGAATCCAATTAATTAGCTGGAGGAAAAAAAACACGATTTCTTAATTTTTTTAATGAAATGCAGAATTAAAATAGTGTCATTAGAATCTTTGTCCGATCTCTTGGTCACTCCGATGTGGTATATTTCTAATCAAGAAACAGCACTCACACATACAGACAAATGTCTCAGCCGTGGTAAATGTCATTTTGATGTCATGAACTGTAATGTGGCATTTGTTTGTTGTGACAAAGGTCAACTACTCTTGACATTTAAAGTGACTTGGCCGCGGGGGGGCAGGACAGGGAAGGGTGTGAGGATACGTCCTTATAGGGTCTTATTTACATGTCTCTTATTTATATTTGTCTTATTTCCTTGTGTCTTATTTACACATCTCTTATCCACATATGTCTTATTTACTTGTGTCTTATTTCCTTGTGTCTTATTTACTTGTGTCTTATTTACTTGTGTCTTATTTCCTTGTGTCTTATTTACACATCTCTTATCCACATATGTCTTATTTACTTGTGTCTTATTTACTTGTGTCTTATTTACTTGTGTCTTATTTACTTGTGTCTTATTTACTTGTGTCTTATTTACGTGTAACTTATTTATTTGTGACTTGTCTGTGTTACAATTGTCTGTGTTACATTTGTCTGTGTTACAATTGTCTGTGTTACAATTGTCTGTGTTACATTTGTCTGTGTTACAATTGTCTGTGTTACAATTGTCTGTGTTACAATAGTCTGTGTTACAATGGATTTATGAATGGAATTGAATGATGCGGCTCTTTGGAAGTGAAGCTGCGGCTCTTTAGTTCCATAGGCAAATATTATTTATTTTATCGAAAAAAAAATTGAAATAGTTTTGAATCATTTAACGAGGATTAGGCACCGATTCTGTCTCTCAGCCAATTGTACGCGCTTTTGCTAAACTGTCTTCACATGTAACATATTTGCAGATGGAAGATATTCAACTTTCTTCTGTCTTATCAATTGCTATAGATTATAGATAAGTCTTGTGACATAAAGACACGGCAAAGGTTGCCCTGGTATATGTCTTCCCAAGGTCCAAAGGAAGAGAGGATTGCTAGCGTTCTCTGGACAAACTAGAAGGGAAGGTAGTACGTATGCCATGTAAACAGGGGCGGACTGGCTATATGGGCATTCGGGCAAATGCCTGTTGGGCCGGTACTGAAATGGGCATGTACGGCCTCAGATATCTTCTTTTTTAAATCAGATCTGTATTTTATAAGATAAGGGCCGATATATGTTACTAAGGCAGTTATTGTTTAAGGTTTTATAGTATTCTTACAAAATGGGCTCTCTGAGCAACGTATATTCACTGTATGCATCATCAAACTAGCATAATGTTTTTGAGCACAGGTATACGTAGAATGGATGTCCATCATATAATATACTATATTTATGGGCCGGATAAAATAGCAATGCCCTGGCCGATTGTGACACCCAGTCCTCCCCTGCATGCAAACATACCTTGAAGACATTACGATCGACTTAAATAAAATTGTTTCAATAGGGAGCCAGATGTATGACTGAAAACATACAAATGCAACAACGATTTTTCGGAGCAAAATAAACCGCGAAATTCTGACGTTTCACTCCAAAATACACCTAGAAGCGCTTTGTGGCCAAACATTTCCGGCCGAAATAGTTGAGATCATGAATTTGGTAATCAAGATTGTAAGCAACATCTTGTCAAAAGCACTCTACCATCGTCAATTTAAAGAATTGTTAAACCAAATGGAGACTTAGTATTCCGAGGTCCTTCTGCCCTTTAAAGTGCAATAGCTTTCCAAATGTAAGGTGTTGAAACGTTTTGCCTTGTTCTTGAAATAAATAAATACATTCCTAAATGAAAAAGGCATTAACTCTTTCTCTCCGTAAATATTTTTCACGTTCCGATGGAATTATTCATTTTGCTAATTTGTGTTTCCCTACCCTGTTATGATTGAACTTCAATAACTTTTTCAAATGTAATCAAGAAATGTTGTATAAGGTATATAATTATAGAAGAATGCATGGCTCTTTTTATATAACACACATTAAAGTTTATAAAACCAAAAATTAACTAAATTTAATGGGGTCAAATCAACGTTGGTAGAGTCAGTTAGGAGTGAAAGAGTTAATCACCACGAATTAAAGAACGACAATTGGTTGCAAAAATGTTTTTAGTGTATAAAACAATAAAACTAAATGAGCCGAATCTAAAACTGCAAGGAAGGTGAGAATCAAGTCGATGTTTTGGTTGAAGATTTGGTTTGTTTTGAAGAAAAAATTATTTTTTTTTGCAGAAGATATTTAGATCATTAAGTTAATTCCTTTTCAATGTCTAAAGCAGTATCGTAATAAAACCAGTGCAACCTTTGACACGAATTACTCCAGCACAGTTATAATTATAAACAAAAAAATGAAAGATGGATTTGTTGACATATTTGAGCAGTTCAAAAACCAACAAAACCATTCTAGCATTCCTAGTTAATCCTCTCAGCACAAATAGTAACGAAATCCACATTGATCCATTTGGAACTGATACTAGATCTCTAGAAACTGCAATTCGATGTAAAAAGTAAAGCTTTGTGAAGTGGAAAATTGACAGAGTTGAAAGCAAGTTGGAAGTTTTGGAAGTCCAGAAATGTATGTACGTAACGCAACAAAAGTGGACAGCTTTAAAAGGAATGCCGCGAGCTGATTCGGCACATGGAATAATCTTCCAGATTGCTACAGTGAGGTGAAGAAGTTGCCATTTGGAGTGATGACTATCTTCGAATCGACTTGTTCATGTGAGCAATTAAAAGTAATGTGATGGACATTGTGATGCATGAATAAATATTTAGAGTCGTTTGGGCTAGCGTTTCACTACTAAACTAAAATCAAGTTATGCTACTAGTTTTTCGTATGAATAAATAGATTCTTTTTTTAAAATAATTATGTGAGTACTGTTTATTGTTGGCAAGAAAAAAATATTTTTGGCTCTTTAAAAACTTTAAAATTTTGTTAATTGTAATTTTTGGCTCTTACGACTCAAAAGGTTGCCGACCCCTGTCCTAAAGGAGACTAATTCAACTTATATTACAACAACTGTCAAGAACGATTTCTTACTCTACGTGGCATGGTCTCCATGATTTTACGATAAAATTATTACTTATTATTATTACTTTTGGTTCTTTGTTTATCAGGTACATGAAATAATTGTGCAAAATTTCAACTTGATCCGAGATTGAGTGTGGGAGAAATAACGTGTGCAAACTTTTGACCAGAAAGAGTTGATGTTAAGCTTTGTACAAAAATGTTTCGATTATTATCTGCTACTTAACGTGCCGCTCGTAAGCCGATTTGTCACTGATAATATTGATCTAAGTGTTATGGGTTTTGAACTATAAATTAAGAAGCTGTTATATTACGAAGGGGAGTTTACTGTGGCGTAATAATTGATTAGTCTCCCTTAAACAATCTTAACAGTGGTTTTTACCTTTTTTAAAATGACCACTCTTCACTCTTAAACAAAAATCATAATACATATTAGGAACTAATATGAACATAATACTTCCGTTTCAGACCTGGCGATCTAAAGGGCAGATGATGTAACGATCATCTATTTCTGTGACTGATTATTAACGAGGGTGTCAAGTGGCCAGCACAACGACCAATCGCCTTAACTTTTACCCAACTTATGTCAGATACCCGTTAGATCTGGGTTGACTCAGAGGCGCCTAGAGATCCCGAAATTAAAAATCCCATTCTTCACCATGATTCGAACCCGAGAGACACCCCGGTACGGAACCCAAGCGCTTTACCGCTCAGCCGCCGCGACGGATTAGAACTGATGATACGTGTGCGAGGCTTGCTATCCTAACCAGATATAGTCTATAGGATTTGGAAGAGATGTCACAATGGTTCTCAAGTTTTCATTTACTGACCTAATGAAAAGAAAGGGAAAACATTCAGGTGATACATTGAACAGATACAATTATGTCCTTTCATTGGCGTAGTTTGGGCTCATTTCAAACCTTTGGTTAACAGTTCGTTTTTGATCGTTTCCTTTGTACTGTTGCTTGTTTGTTGATTGAAGTTTGTTTGTTTGTTGCTTGTTTGTTGATTGAAGTTTGTTTGTTTGTTGCTTGTTTGTTGATTGAAGTTTGTTTGTTTGTTGCTTGTTTGTTGATTGAAGTTTGTTTGTTTGTTGCTTGTTTGTTGATTGAAGTTTGTTTGTTTGTTGCTTGTTTGTTGATTGAAGTTTGTTTGTTTGTTGCTTGTTTGTTGATTGAAGTTTGTTTGTTTGTTGCTTGTTTGTTGATTGAAGTTTGTTTGTTTGTTGCTTGTTTGTTGATTGAAGTTTGTTTGTTTGTTGCTTGTTTTTTGATTGAAGTTTGTTTGTTTTAAATTTGTTTTTCTTTCCTTCTTTGTTTATCGTTTGGGATTGTCATTGATGCTGGCTTCTTTTTATTTTGTGAGTAAAACTTTGAAATGTAAAAAAAAAAATATATAAATAAATCAGTTTTATTTGTTGCAGTAACATTGTTATACATAACTATGAGGACACCAAAACCAATTGACTTCCGAGGGCTAAATCGCTCTGATAGAAAGTTTTAAGTTATCTATTTTACCTGAGATAAAAGTTCACAATTGTTCAGACAGTTTGCGTTGTTTATTAAACACAATAGAAAGTAGGGATTTGAACTCAGTTCTTTAAAGACAAATGTAAAAAAAATAAATCGAGATAGCCAATGTTCCCTAGCATCACCCAAAGATCAGCAAGCTGGGAGTTAGGCTTGTAGTCTGCACCATACCCATTTTTTTTTGGCTGTTCCTGGCCATTTAGATGATCCATTGGTTGTAGCTACAGTCAGCGAATAACGAGTTAAATATCAGTTTACTATTCCAAGACATCAACACAAATATAGCGGTTCTCAAATGGTGCACTAAAAACGAAATCATTTTGGTAGTCCTGAATGTTAGAAACAAATTCACTGGTTAGCCCAAAAAATCTTCTTTTTTTAAAACTACATTTTTATGGAATACAGGCTGAAACGTCTAAAGAGGCTTCATTATTATGACTGTTTATTGTACGCAATAAGTATAGGAGCATCTACGATATAATCTATAGGGGTCTCTATGATATAGCCTATAGGGGTCTCTATGATATAGTCTGTAGGAGCTTCTAGGATATAGTCTATAGGAGCCTCTATGATATAGTGTATAGGAGCCTCTACCATATAGTCTATATAAAAATACTTTAAAAAAAAAAGCTTATATTTAGTGTAGTTGTATCAATTAGTTTGGACCAGTAATGTACTTAAATTTGTAATAAAGCAATAAACCAACAATAATAAATCTGTGCGATTAGAAATATTTCACCAATTGTTTTTGTTTTGTGTCATTTCATGATTTTCTCAATACGCTCTAATCCTATCACTCGTCTATCACTTATCTTATCTTATATAATACAGACGTTACTTCAAAAAAGAAGATGATAACGTCCTACGCGTCATGTATTTAGTCATGCATATTAACCAATGACTTAAATTCTGCCAAGGCACTGGTTTTCCTGGCTAGCTCAGGCAACCCATTCCATGCTCTAACAGCACTTGGGAAGAAAGAGTATTTGTACAAATTTGTCCTAGCATATGGAACGAGGAATGTGCCTTTATCTTTGTGTCTTTCAGAGAATTTTTTTAATTATTTTTTTTTTATTTGAAGATTATGGTTCAATGTTTTATGTATAATTGCTACTTTACTTTTGAGTCTTCTGTCCTGAAGGCTTTCTAAATTTAGTGATTTTACTAAAGGTGTTACTCTAGTCAAATGTGAATTTTCGTTTGTTATGAATCTCACTGCTCTATTTTGTGTCTTTTCCAGTTTCTTAATGTTTTCTTGAGTTGAGGGGTCCCAAACGGAGGATGCATATTCTATTATTGGCCTAACCAAAGTTAAATAACATTTTAGTTTTATGTTCTTATTTGATTTATAGAATTTTTTTAAAATAAATCATAATGCTTTGTTTGATTTTTTTATAGTTTCATCAATATGTGGATTCCATGACAGTTTTTCATTCATTATAACACCTAGGTATTTTGCGTTTTTAGTCTGTGTTACTGGTTTGCCATGAATAAGATAAGTGGAATTAATTTGTTTTAGTTTTTTTTTTACTCTTAACAACTGACATTTTTCTGGGTGGAAAGACATGCTCCAATTTGATTCCCATTTCTGTAATTCATCTAATTCTCTTTGTAAAATATGTGTCTTGTGTTGTTTTTATTGTTCTATATATTATGCAATCGTCTGCAAATAATCTGACTTTGTTCCTGAAGTAATGCAATTTGGTAAATCATTTATGTAAATTAAAAATAGTAGTGGACCCAAGACTGTTCCTTAATGTACACCTGAGTTTATTGTTATCGGTGTTGATTTAGAGCCATTTATTATTACAGTTTGTTCTCTCCCTATCAGAAAATCTTTAATCCACTGATGCAGTGGACCGTTAATGCCGAAATATTTTAATTTTTTAAGCAAACTATGGTGGTGAACTTTGTCAAAAGCCTTAGAAAAATCTAGTAAGGTAGCATCTATTTGTTCACTATTATCTAAACCTTTTGAAAAATCATCAATTAGTCCTATTAGTTGTGTTTCCCATGATCTATATTTCCTAAAGCAATGTTGGTATGTTGTGAGGACATTATGTTTGTCTAAGTGGTTTATGATGTTGCTACATATTATGTGTTCTAGTATTTTACATGTGACTTGTCAATCACTTGTCTATCACGTGTCTATCACTTGTCTGGACAAGTTGAGAAAAGGGTTTGGGGAGAAAGGAGTGGTTATCTGAGTGAATGTTGCCGTGATCGCTTTTTAAATGCAATACAAAAAAGTTGAACGACCTGAAATCGAGCTAGAGGGCTCAAGCCTTCTCAAGCTTCCTCAAGCCGACACACTAGCTACTGTGTCACGGAAGTGCTTAGAAAATAGAAGGTACATTGTTATCCATTGCTAGTTTTAAACTTTTAAGCAATCTCACTATAAAGTATAAAGGGGACTAATTCGACTTATATCAACACATCGTCAAGTACAATTTCTTTCCATTGTTTGAGATACGAAACACACTAAATTATTACCAAAGTTAATTAACTATTAGTTTAATTTTTAAAAAATTGATTTTTGTGTTGTCAGGTAAAAGAAATTATTATGCAAAATGTCTGCTTGATCCCAGGTTTGATGTGGGAGAAATAACTTGATACAAACTTGATATAAACTTTGTAAATACGTAACTTTTTTAACCCCCGCACTAATTTCCCTATTCCCCTGTTGGAAAAAAAAATTCTGTAAAAATCTACTCTGAGTATATAAAATTATAATTTAGTGATATTGATCCAGATACGGTAATATTAAAAGACTGTAATCTACAATTGTTACTTTGAAACATAAAAAGACAGTAGTCTAGACTCTAGACTGATGTCTACATAAGACAGTGCGCAAAATGTTCCTGAAAGTCTATTTGTTTATTTGCCCTAATCGGTAATTCCCACTGATGTTTGCTTGAAATAAGGATCTAGAATACTGGATCTTAGGATCAAATTACATTTTACGATTACCATATTTTGAAAAATTATAACGGTTAGACCAGACTTTTCCGTATGTGGCTAATCAGTTAGTAATTTTTTTTCCTCAAAGATATACAATAATATACATACACTGTGAAATGTCTAGGATAATCGTTAGAGCCGTTTTCGAGATCTGTATCTAGGTTCTAGTTTTGCCCTAGAAGAATTAGTAAGCTGTAATGTACTATCGTGAACAAACATTATAGAAAATCATACAATATTTGTGAGGTATTAAGCCCATTTGATGAATGGATTTTTTAAATTTACATATTTGTAGTAGTATATGATGAAGCAAAGAGAGCGCGCACTGCCACAGCTAATTACCTTTATTACGAGGAGAAACCTATTTTGAAACTGTAGACATTTTTTTTTCTCTCTTTGCTCTTGCATGTATCACAAGATGAGAACCTTCGAGTTCCTCTAATCCTAATGGCCGGTCAGTGATTTGTCACGTCTGTTACTGTGCCAACCCAAAACATAACAAATACAGGACAAGGACAAGGAGAGTCGTTGCCCTTTGTTGTCCATATTTGCGAACTTTGACTCATTGCCACAGTTTATATAGATAATCGCATTCTGGTGTCAGAACTGGCACTAAGGGGCGGCCGTCCCTGTCTTTCGACTGTCCTAAAATATATACTTATGTAAGTCTCCAATGATGTACCTACTATGATAAACCTGCTGTCAAAGGCCTGACTTTTTTTGCCAGGAGCGCCATGGTTTTTCCAATCAAGGACCCTAATCTAGTGTAGAATATTTATTATTATTATTATTATTATTATTATTTTATATATATATATATATATATATATATATATATATATATATATATATATATATATATATATATATATATATATATATATATATATTGAATGAAATCACTGAATCATTGACTAAGCCCTACGCTTATCTGTG
>JAZGLO010001610.1:132500-212500 GCA_036873155.1 Biomphalaria sudanica
CTCATCAGACTAGAACAGTCTAGTCACTGACTTATAAGCTCATCGAACTAGAACAGCTTAGTCACTGACTTAAAGGCTCATCAGACTAGAACAGTCTAGTCACTGACTTATAAGCTCATCGAACTAGAACAGCTTAGTCACTGACTTAAAGGCTCATCAGACGAGAACAGTCTAGTCACTGACTTTAAGGCTCATCAGACTAAAACAGCCTAGTCACTGACTTTAAGGCTCATCATACTAGAACAGCCTAGTCACTGACTTAAAGGCTCATCAGACTAGAACAGTCTAGTCACTGACTTATAAGCTCATCGAACAAGAACAGCTTAGTCACTGACTTAAAGGCTCATCAGACGAGAACAGTCTAGTCACTGACTTTAAGGCTCATCAGACTAAAACAGCCTAGTCACTGACTTTAAGGCTCATCATACTAGAACAGCCTAGTCACTGACTTAAAGGCTCATCAAACTAGAACAGCCTAGTCACTGACTTAAAGACACATCAGACTAGAGCAGTCTAGCAACTGACACATCACACTAGAACATTTTACTCACTGTGGCGCGTGCACATTCAACCTACTTTGAAGTGGCTCACCTTTTTTTTGTCGGGCATGTGTATTGGTGACATTCTTGCAGTTCCGGTTATTAGCTAATCGTTATTGATTAATTCCACCACATGAGCCTCTGAGGTAATCGATATAACAAGTGGATAATACCGGAAGCATTGCCTGCTTACACCCGTCTGAAGTCCAGTCCTACCAACTCCCCTGCTTATATTTTAAAAAACAAACTCCCGTGAAGCCGAAACTACATCAGAATATGACGCTTTTCAAGAGTGATAAACCCATTCAGAAATATCTTACAATCTAGTCCTGGTAAAGGATCAGCAGAGTCCTGGTCATAGGTGCTAGATATCTAGGCCAGGAGAAAGGAATTTAAACGGGAGGCTTACTGGACGGGTGGTCACTAGCTCGGCTTCCGAACAGAAGTATAGGTGTCGACAATGGAAGAATAGTTCCATTAGTAACACAAATATAACTACCCTTATGACTTAATAACAAAGATATCATTTCTAAATGAGGAAATCATCAGATATGATTGATCATTTGGTATCAGAAAAATAGGACAAAATTTAGAATACCAAAAACTATTAGATAACCAACCAACCAGGAAAATACCAATGAAAACTTACACATATTTTACATACACACACAAACAATTTATATATATATATATATATCAGTGGCGTAGCTAGCTATGTGCGGGTGGTGCGGGCCACACGGGGCATCAAGTGACAAGGGGCATCAAACAAATGACAATTTAAACTTTCTCAGTAAAAACTGCACAAACTCCTCAGACTAGTCCATTTGTCAAATGTTGTTTGTTCCATTTGAAATGTACACGTTTATTTATTTAGCTACTTTGTTGATAGCCTCTCTTCTTTCTAAACTTAAATATTAACTAAAGACTAGCGCCTGAGTTGACTAGGTTTGTTGACATCTCCAATTAACGCACTTTTAGACGTCCACGTGACTTTCTTCTAAAGAAAATACCAAACGGCAAAAAGTTTTCAGAAATTGTTACCACCCCGCACTCCCCCCCCCAAACAAGTGTTTAGCTTCCCCTGCAAACTCTTTTCTCAAGATCAAGTATTAGGCTCTACATCAGCATGAACATGGATGAAACGATAGATGGAGGTTATCACCAAGAACTGAATAGGAAGAGACCAGCAGAACATTCAGACAGCTGGGAGGAAATGTGTCAAGGGCGGTATTCACAGAGATGGTCAAGATTTAGTGAAACAAGAAGGAAAAAATGAAAACCCTACATCAAGAGACTCTTGGACATCATTTGGTTGGCTCTCCAATCAGAAACTGGCACTCTTAGGCATCACGAACAATTTGAAGAAGAATTGGAAGAACAAAAATGAAGGCAATTCGTTGGAGTTATATTACTATCTTAGTGGACTCCACTCCTGAAGAAACATTGGGTTCGAACCAAACTTACAAAAATACATAAGAATTTATTGTAATTATGGGTGGTCATGGATATAGATCATACAACAATTAAAACTAGCCATCTATTTTTCGATTATTTTTGATTGTATACCTGACATCTAAAAGTTGGACCTAGCTTCCAACATTGACGGTAATGGGTAACGACGAGTCTTTCATGGGCTTCATCGACACTAAGAATAAGCATGCCTATGGAATCTCTGCGGTTATTTTAGAAAAACTACGTTCGTATGGCTCAGAAATAATGGACTGCGGAGGTCAAGACTTTGATATTTGATGTTCTCATGAAAGTTCAACACTAGGGTGTCCAAATCTCTAAATCTGGCAGAATTTAAGCTGCTGAAGCTGAAGTCGATGTAGTTCTATTTTTCGATATACTCTACCATTTCTAGAGGACCTCACTGAAGCAAATATTACCTTTTTCTGAAAGTATATGCTAAGACCTAGGGATTAGTGCAAAACCTCTTCGTATTGGCCACAAGAAAAAGATGCCTATCGAAATAAATGAAGATTCTGTATTGACACACAAGAAAGAGATACCGAGGGAAATTTATTCTCTGTTGCACTGGACTGTTTAAGAGATTATCATAAAATTTGAGCACCTTATAATGTGGCTGAAAAATGTGATTTTTTGTCACCATCCCAACTTTTGGATCCTCAGATTGAAACAAATCTTGAGTGCTCCTAGCGACTTAAACAAAACTGAATTTCGTCTGGAGCGAAAGAGGCTTCAACGACTTATCAAAGTTTCTTCAGAAGTACCAAATTTGTCAAAACAAAAACCTGGTGAGCTCGAGTTAAAAAAACATCGCCTTTATAGCTCAGTCCAAAATATCGTGATCTGGATTCGCATATATGTGACGTTTGTGTCTACATACACATAGAAGTTTGTTTAAAAGTTGATCAACTAAGGCTGACTAAATGACGACTTCATTTATTATACACGAATTTCCGGGGAAAATTTGATTTCGCCAGCAAATTAAACACATAGAATTCATTGGAAGCATTTTTTGTCTTTGTTAGATTAAATTTTCGCGAATTAATAATAGTTATTTTCTGTGGGTGGGGAGTCTTTGTTTTGCTGTCATGTTGTTTTTTTTTTGAGGGCATCATGAGAAGCTCCCTCACAGGGCATCAAATACCCTAGCTACGCCACTGTTATCTATATATAATTTATACTTTATCATTCGTAGTATTATGAAAAAAAAGTAATGTATTACAAGTACATTCAGTATTACCACTTATACAGACATTACTCTCTTAAAGTCATCCAATAAAGAAATGTTGTTGAGAAGTGAAATGTCAACATTTTTTTAAAGCCTTAAAAGGTCAGGACTGACTTTAGCCCATTATTTATGATGATTGATTTATATCAGTATGTAACTAACATTGTATGTATGTATGAGTGCTAAAGTACAACTTATTTGGTTATTTTCCCAATAGTTTAAAGTTTAAAAGTTGCCTCTTTACAATAGCTCCATTCAAGTTACTCCTTCATGGATGGGGGTGACTTTCCTAGAAATTTTAATTGTTGATTTTTATCGCTGAGAAAAGAATGACTAGCTCGTTGGCCACATGGGGAAAAAAAACTCTCAGCTACTTGACTTTAAAACACTTTTTCAGCAACTTTACATAATAAAATGTTGTTTCTCAGCAACTTGACTTTAAAAACTTTCTTTCTCAGCAACTTGACTTTAAAAAAAACCAACTTTCTTTCTTAGCAACTTGCCTTAATAAAACTTTGTTTTTCAGCAACATGACTTAAAGTAGAGATAGATAAGATTCTCTGGAATGCAAATAATGAAAAGTTGTATATTGTGACTAATGATCTATTCCGACTGATTGCATTAAAATCATTTGTGTTTACTTGACTTGAAATGTTTACCTTGTTCATTCAATGATTTCGGAACGTTTGTTGTGTGTTCAAGTGAAACCCACTCCCTCACCACTAACTCTAAACTGTTCCTGGTGATAAATCTCAAACTGTCTGCGTGTGTGTCTGGGTGTGTGTCTGGAGTGTGTCTGGGTGTGTGCCTGGGTGTGTGCCTCGTTGTGTGTCTGGATGTGTATCTGGGTGTGTGTCTGGAGTGTGTCTGGGTGTGTGTCTGGGTGTGTGTCTGGGTGTGTGTCTGGGTGTGTGTCTGGGTGTGTGTCTGGAGTGTGTCTGGGTGTGTGCCTGGGTGTGTGCCTCGTTGTGTGTCTGGATGTGTATCTGGGTGTGTGTCTGGGTGTGTGTGTATAGACTTAGTTCCAGTATTAAGGCTGAACACGTTCCCAGAAACCTCGAGGTGAGAGGAAGTACAAAACGATTGGCTGGAAACACAGAGGAACTATTTCTTCACGTAAAGTAGAAAGAATGAGAAAGTAAGAGAAAGAGAGCCAGAGACGGGTTGGGGAGAGGGGTCAACAAGGAGAGAGTATAGAGGATACGGTCAGCCAAGCAATGAATGACCTTTTTTTTTCACCTTTTTTATCGACCGCCGGAGTCTGGCCTTTTCGGATTGGACACAATGGCGTATTGTTCCATTATCAGTTTCATTAAATCCGCATTTTTTAAAGTCTTAAAATATCTTGGGCCGGAATAATGAATTCATTATTGTTAATGTGTGCGTGGATGTGTGTGTGTGCGCGGGTGGCGTGGACTATAACTTTCATTAAATTTGATTTCCCTTTGGTTTTGTCTGATTTCAATAACGATGTTACCTCTGGCCAATTGAGATTTGCAGATCATAGGGTTCGTTAGCATTCTCATTCAGTCCAATCCAGCAAGAATATATTCCAGGCTTCCAATGCTCTTGACACTGAAAGTCAAGGGCCACTGCGGCGGTCCTCAAACGGTACAGTGTCTCCACCTCAGCGGCGCGACGTGCTGATAGTGGCGTTAACTTCTTTTGTTTTTCAGTAGACAAACCTAAATGATTGTATAAGCATTGCAGCTATAAATCAATATTCTAATCAAAGTCAATTTTTAAAAATGAGCATTCAATTTCACATTCAAAGTAGGATCTAAGTCTTCAACAAGACAGACTCAAAACTTTGTTGTTTAATTTAAAAAAGATATTTTATTACTTCTCCGCCAACGCGATTCCTTTAACACGTCGGAAAGATCGAATTTCTCCAAAGTGTTGTACCATCCTTTCGTTTGACGACTTTTACTCGACTTTTGTCCTCTACTATGCGTCTCGCTGAACCCGAAGACAATAATGTTATAGACAATAAATAGACTGCATTGTTCTATTTGTTGTTTTTTTTTTGTCTCTTTCTCTCTCTCTCTCTATCTGTCCCTCTCTCTCTCTGTATTTTTTTCTCTCCCTCTTTCTCTCGTACACAAACACACCTCTAGAAACTGTACATCTTGTCTCTATTGATTTGTTTTAGTGTACATTTTTTCTTATCTTTCTCAAAAAGTCTTAACACTAAATCCCTCTTTGTCCCCTCTTCTTCTCCTTCTTCCTCTGTCTCTCTCTCTCCCTCTCTCTCTCTGCCTCTCTCTCCCTCACCCTTTCTCTCCCCCTCTCCCTCTCTCTCTCTCACTGTTTATTTGGCTGCCTTATCTTATCATTGACCTTCTCTTTGCTGTGGTGCATTACCAGCCAGTCTCAACGCAAACAAAATCTATGTGTCTGCAAAGTCATTAGTCCACCACCAATAGCTTGACTGGACCACGCTTGCCAGAGGTCAGTTTAATGAAGTGATCAGTGAGTCCAGGAAGTTGTGGAGAGCTCTGCGACACGTGCTGAAGTTGAACGTTTGTTCCGAGTGTTCAAAGCACTTGTCTTGAGTCACGCGACCAGTCCATCAGTTCAAGTCTGATTGTAAAGCCAACGTTTTGCAAAGTAAACCTTGAATATACAGTTGAATCGAGCAAACTTCCTGATGTATCTATCTGTTACGTGTTTCTACGCCATGGCGTAACAATGTCTGAAGAGGAAGAGTTTCTAGCAAGTGACGTCGTAAGCGGGAGCGAAGGGTGCGGACCACATCGGTGGCAGCCATTAGAAGTGACAACAAAGTGATTATAGTGTGCAGAAACAGTCCTTTTGTTTTAATGGGCAATTACGTTGTATTTCAGGCTCTGAAACCCAAACCCAATCAAACAACTTCCAAACCTTATCAACACTAGCCAAAACCACATCAACCATCGCCTAAACTCAATCGAGCAAATTCCAAACTCTGGCGCCTATCAGCCAATTTCCTGTCTACCATCTTATCCTTCAAGCCCCATCATTAATATTTCTTTTCTTGTCAACAGAAACTAGTTTAGGAATAGAAAGCCTAATAATAATAATACACAGAACGACACAAAGACAAAGCCGAATTTCTTATTCCATATTCTAGGACAAATTCATACAAGTGCTCCTTTTTCTCTAGTGCCGTGGGAGCAAGGGATGGGTAGCCTGAATCAGCCAGGAAAACTGGTGCGACTAAGCAGAGTTTAAGTTACTGATTAACATTCATGACTAAATGAATAAATGCTTAAAACGTAATTATTTTATACTGTAACGTCTGAAATCTTAAAGATAATATAAGATGGAAAATATTTTACTTACAATTTTTTTTTCTTATCTAATAATTTAAAAAAGTCACTTTCAAAGCGAAACTACTTTATGGAATCTTTTCTCAACCTGTACTTCTTTCCTCCGAGTAAATAGTTGATTTTTTTTTTACCAGACCATCTAGCTAGGTCGAGATTACTAATACTGAATTCACGTTAGACCGAAAATCAATATTTGAAAACAAACATATGACAAATGAAATCCGAGAGTTTGACACAAATCCCCAGTTCTAGTTTGGTCGTCTGCGTGTTGACACTAGTCCATAGAGGTCTTCAGTCGAGTTTCTGGGGTCAATAGCTGTATTTGGGATGAAGGTTCTCAAACTTCGACGTTTATTTTTTTGTGGGGGCTTTTCGCTAGTGACGCAAATGAATTAATGATGAACCAGAGAAAAAGAGAAAGAGAAAAATAAACAAAATAAAAAAAAATACGTATAAAAATCAAGCAGCTTTATATTAAGTGTAGTTGTATCAATTAGTTTCAAGTAGTTATGTAATTAATGTTGTAAGCCAATACTGTAACCACTGTGTCAGGGAATTACTTATGAAAATGGTTTTCATAGGTATTGATAGTTATTTACAACCTTTACAACCTTCCCAATAAAGGGAACTAATTCAACTTATACCACCTTATCAGTCTAGAAAAATGTCTTGTCCTTGTTCGATATACCAAACAAACTAAATAAATTCCAAATAGTTAATTAAGTAATTCATTTTTAAAAATTGATTCTTGTGTTGGCATGTAAAAGAAAAAATTGTGCAAAATTTCAGCTTGATCCGAGATTGGGTGTGGGAGAAATAAGAGAGAGAGAGAGAGAGAAAGAGAGGTGGAGAGAAAGAGAGAGAGAGAGAGAGAGATGGAGAGAGAGAGAGAAAGAGAGAGAGAGAGAGAGAGGTGGAGAGAGAGAGAGACAACAGACAAAAGTTTTAAAAGTTCAAGTTGTTTCTCTCAAACGTTATTTTTCTTCCACTTATTGGATCATACAATGACCACACAGTGACCACACAATGACCACACAGTGACCACACAATGACAACACAGTGACCACACAATGACCATAAATGATCACACAATGATCCGTCTTACTTCCACATATTTAGACAGGATCGGCTTTAGGCAAACTAAGCTGCCACCTAGTGCCTCAATTGGGGCCTTGCACAGGATTAACAAAAAACATTTTGTTTACTGCGAGACTTGAATTAGATGTCAAACATAGTAGAGCACTGACTGTATGTTTCCTAGTCTAACTCTGTCTCTACTATGACTCTAAATTGACTAGTCTAACTCTGTCTCTACTATGATTCTAAATTGACTAGTCTAACTCTGTCTCTAACATGACTCTAAATTGACTAGTCTAACTCTGTCTCTACTATGACTCTAAATTGACTAGTCTAACTCTGTCTCTACTATGACTCTTAATTGACTAGTCTAACTCTGTCTCTACTATGAATCTTGACTAGTCTAACTCTGTCTCTACTATGACTCTAAGTTGACTAGTCTAACTCTGTCTCTACTATGACTCTAAATTGACTAGTCTAACTCTGTCTCTACTATGACTCTAAATTGACTAGTCTAATTGTGCCTCTACTATGACTCTAAATTGACTAGTCTAACTCTGTCTCTACTATGACTCTAATTTGATTAGTCTAACTCTGTCTCTACTATGACTCTAAATTGACTAGTCTAACTCTGTCTCTACTATGACTCTAAATTGACTAGTCTAACTCTGTCTCTAACATGACTCTAAATTGACTAGTCTAACTCTGTCTCTACTATGACTCTAAATTCACTAGTCTAACTCTGTCTCTACTATGACTTTTAATTGACAAGTCTAACTCTGTCTCTACTATGAATCTTGACTAGTCTAACTCTGTCTCTACTATGACTCTAAATTGACTAGTCTAACTCTGTCTCTACTATGACTCTAAGTTAACTAGTCTAACTCTGTCTCTACTATGAATCTTGACTAGTCTAACTCTGTCTCTACTACTATGACTTTTTGTTTACTAGTACAGATAGATGAATTATACTTATTTGTCGATTTAGATTTTTTAAAAATAAATTGTGTAACGTTATTTTTTCGCAGATTCTTGTTATGTCTCTAAACTTTTCATTAGGAACCACCAAATTCACTTCGCCTAGGGCTTCCAATAATTTAAGGCCGGCCCTGACTTACAGTTCAATTATTATATCCAGTTTATGTGAACATATGAAATACCTATTTAGAAACTACAATATTCATAAAGTTTCATTATTTCAACGTCATGGAGTACATAGGGACCTGTATCATTGCAATCGACATACATTTCCATTTTTTTAAAACTAACAAGCAATATAAACACACACACACAAATACTTTTTTTAAAAAAGGCTTATATAAAATGATTCGATTATTATCAGTCATGTAATTAAATTTGTAATAGATCTAGACCAAACATAATAAATCTGTGCGATTTGAAATATTATTTTTTACCTTTTTTTTTTTTGTTTAGCGCGATTTCAAGCTTTTAGCTTTCTCAGTACGCTATGATCCTATCACTTGTCTTGACCAGTTGGAAAGTAAGGGGTATCTGGGTGATCGCTTTTTAAGCCTTCTCAGGCTTCTCAAGACAACGCGATAAAAACTCTACCAGCGAAGAGTCCATGAAAATGGAAGATTTGTACAGTTATCTATTGTTTCTATTTCATGTTTGTGTTCACTAAGTCTCAGACTACAAGCTATAAAGAGGGACTAATTCAATTTATACGACCACTACGGTCAAGTACAAATTCTTTCCCTTGTTTCAGATACCAAACAAAAATAATTAATTATCAATTGTAAATTAACGAATTGGTTAATTTTTAAAATTGATTCTTGTTTTGTCAGGCCAGGTAAAATTTCAGCTTGATACGACATTGGGTGTCGGAAAAAAATACGGTGTAGAAACTTTTGGCCAGACTGACAGACAGACAGAGTGAGTTGATATAAGCTTAGGTTAGTATCTTATTGTTCGACTTTCAAATACAAATATGCAAATTTTAATCAACCCAAATAAACTCATTTGGTTTAGAGGTAAATTTTAATCATTCGAATCCTATTAAATCTCATGGATTCTTCACTTTTATAACTTTGCCACTTTTACAGTTATCTTAACGGGAAGAATTCTTCCCCATAAAAAATGCATTAATAAATCTATAAAGACAAGCTAAGGCGCCAACTTGCTTTAGCTGACATAGAAGAGAGCACCTGGTTGCATGCGGCCTCAAAACGAGACAGCGGGAGGTCACTCACAAAGACCGCGGGATACACATTTGAGACCAAAAGAAAATCCAAACCCTGGACAGACGACGAAAAGAAAATCGAAATCGAGCCATAGGAAAAATTGCCTTCCTCACTAATCTTCGGACTCGAAGACAAGCTTAGTATTATTATTATTAGTAGTATATGCAAAAACAAAAGACGTCACAATAGTCCGATAGGCTACACCACCATCTGACCCAGATTATTGAATGATATGTAATATGAATTTGTTCATCTAATTTGTTTCTATTATTAATATAAAATATACAAAACTGTTTGAATTATATAAAAAAGAGAAGCCTCCCAAAAATGGGCACGAAGACCCCTCCCCAAAGCTGATGAAAAGACCGAAATAAAGCGCAGATCGAAAGTGCTGACGGAACGATGGAACTCCCCCTTCTCGATAGGCGAGCTTAATGCTGCAATAAGGAAATGCCAGCTCAGAAAGGCTTCCAGGCTGGATGTTATAAGCCCCTGAAATGTTCGAGCATATTGGGGGAAAGTAAGAGCCGTGCTCTTGGCATTTGTAAATAGGATCTACGCCCTATGGCTTAGAAACGTTCCACAAGCATTCCTATACAATGCTGAGGGCTACACGCCCATCTCACTCACATCTTGTGTGGGAAAGATGGCTGACAAAATGGTTAATGAGCGTCTGGTTTGGTACCTTGAGAGTACCCGTCTTATAGCTCCGAAGAAGCTGGTTTCAGGGCTGGAATGTCCACTATAGATTAAGTCAACATCTTTGTGCAGAGCGGCGTAGCAGACGGATTCCAAAGGACCGAAAGCACACACGCAGCTTTCATTGACTTAAAACAGGCATATGATAAAGTATGGCGGCCTGGTTTGCTTCATAAGATATGAGCCGGATATACGACTAGATATACGTCGAAGTAAGATGATGATAGAGAAGAAGGCCCCTCCCTCCATAAAAAAAGCGTTACAAAGAGCCCCCAGCCCAAATTTATATATTGATAGATAGATAGATAGATCAATAGATAGATAGATAGATATTTGTAAAATCAGTTATGCCACAAAGAAGATCAAGAACAGACAAATATACAGCTTAGATCTGTGCCAACGTTGTCTTGTATGGCTCTCACCTGGCCAAACATCCTCCATTAGTGACCTCCTGGTGATGTCAAGGATAAGGCACGGATTATCTCCTAGGACATCATTCATCTGTCTCACAAGTCCCTCCTACCCATCTCCCCATCCCCATATTCCAGTGTTTACCAGAGCAAGTGAGCACCTAGTTAGATTCCAGCAGCTCTCAGTCTAGAAGTCAGGACACGTCTTTCGACCCCCTCCACAAAACCCCTAAATGCCCTGGAACAAAATAACAAGTAATCTCAAATCAAAGGGGATCCCTTTTTTTAACAATTCCTTTATTCAAGTCACAGCTTCATTACAGGGTGGAGGGTGGATCTCAAAAACAGCTCTAACGGTTTAAGTAAAAATTGAACAGTTGGAGTATATTGATGAAAAAAGAAGCTCGTTGGTCGCAGATTAGAATTTGTTATTTATTTTTTCGTTTTCATTGTTTTCTTTCACTTCATTATTTCACTTCTCTTTCACTTCTCTTTCTCTTTCACTTCTCTTTCTCTTTCACTTCTCTTTCATTTCTCTTTTCACTTCTCTTTCTCCTTCACGTCTCTTTTCACTTTCACTTCTCTTTCACTTCTCTTTGTCTTTCACGTCTCTTTTCACTTTCACTTCTCTTTCACTTCTCTTTTTCTTTCACGTCTCTTTCACTTTCACTTCTCTTTCACTTCTCTTTTTCTTTCACGTCTCTTTTCACTTTCACTTCTCTTTTTCTTTCACGTCTCTTTTCACTTTCACTTCTCTTTTTCTTTCACTTCTCTTTTCACTTTCACTTCTCTTTCACTTCTCTTTTTCTTTCACGTCTCTTTTCACTTTCACTTCTCTTTTTCTTTCACGTCTCTTTTCACTTTCACTTCTCTTTTTCTTTCACGTCTCTTTTCACTTTCACTTCTCTTTTTCTTTCACGTCTCTTTTCACTTTCACTTCTCTTTTTCTTTCACGTCTCTTTTCACTTTCACTTCTCTTTCAATCTCTGTTTCAGCATTACTTTATCTTCTTTTTTCTCTCTTGTTCCTTTCTAGTTCACTCTCTCCCTATCACTCTTTCACTAAGTCAACTTCTTTTTCTCACTCCCTCTTCCTCGCCCTTCTTTCTTTTCCTCTCTCGTTTATACACTCTCAACTTTCAACAAGTAAGAACACGTGACTTCGGAAAGGTCAACACCAATCACATCTCCCTGGGAGGCAGTTTTCTCCCCTGGTCTACCTAATGGTCATTCTAAGTCCACAGTGTCAAGTCCTCTTGGGTAGGTTGACCCACTTGAGCGTGACTTCCACGCCACACACACTTTTTGTTCTGGGAGGAGGTGACGAAGCTAGAGAGAGAAGAAATGTTCTAAAAATATTTCGCCAAAAATATTTCTAGCCTATAATGACCCTGCATAAAATTAAATCTCATTAATGACCTGACATAAAATATCATAAATGACCCGACATAAAATTAAATCTCATTAATGACCCGACTTAAACTCTCATTTATGATCGTACATTAACAGCTCGAAAAACTGGAATTTATAACTAATTAGAAATCTACAGTTACTACCCTTGACATGAGTTTCATCTTCTTCTAGACCTACAATCTACATATGTCCAAGTGGTTCCTCACATTGATCGCATGATCAAGATACATGTATTTTCATTGCTGAAAACCATCCAAAAGGTTCGAGATCAATCCCTTTTATGAGCCTTTGAGATGGGAAAGGATTTTATTACGTGGCCAGGATGGGAAGTTGGCTCTTCACCGAGCTACCTGTCAGGCTGGGAATTTGGCTCTTCACCTAGCTCCCTGTCAGGATGGGAAGTTGGCTCTTCACCTAGCTCCCTGTCAGGATGGGAAGTTGGCTCTTCACCGAGCTACCTGTCAGGGTGGGAAGTTGGCTCTTCACCGAGCTAAGTTGGCTCTTCACCGAGCTACCTGTCAGGATGGGAAGTTGGCTCTTCACCTAGCTCCCTGTCAGGATGGAAGTTGGCTCTTCACCTAGCTCCCTGTCAGGATGGGAAGTTGGCTCTTCACCGAGCTACCTGTCAGGATGGAAGTTGGCTCTTCACCTAGCTCCCTGTCAGGATGGGAAGTTGGCTCTTCACCTAGCTCCCTGTCAGGATGGGAAGTTGGCTCTTCACCTAGCTCCCTGTCAGGATGCTTCTAGCAACAAGGTAATCTTGTATTCAGGAGACACAACTCCTTATGCAAAATCCGGAGGCCGAGCCAACCTGGGAGGGGGGGGACTCTTCTTCTAATGTACCGAAGATAACTATATGGGGAACTGTACAACAGATAGGACTGCGTTAGTAAGCCTTTCTTCCATCTTCACCGCGTGCATGCATTGCTCTCTAGAGCATACTTGTAGTAGTGCACTGGAGGCTATGCTAGCCTTCATTCTTAGCCTATCCGATTCCCCGGGCGGACGTTTCCACGGAGGCGCACGGGAGCTGGAATGATGAGAACATCCTCCACATAGAGAGCTCACACCGATGGAGTTTTTTAAATTCGATTTGTCTGCTGTCTGTGTGTGTGAGATTGATGTGTAGCTGTGTAGGTGTTTTTGTGTATGTGTGTTTGTTTGAAAAATGCTCGTGTGTGTGTGTGTTGCTTTTACATCAAGAGAATGTTCAGAAAGACACCACACACATTTCAAGAGGCGCCACTTCCTCCATGAAATCTCCATTGTTTCAAGATTAGCTAAGAGGGCTCCACACTTTGGTTCTTTTCATTGCTTCCCCCCCCCTCTCTCTCTCTCTCTCTCAGTGCTACTCTCTTTATATCACTCTCGGCCTCTCTTTACATCCTCTACCTCCTCCATCCTTCTTTCACTCCCCCCCCCCAATCATCTCTCTTACAGACACTGACCAGACATAATTGGAACTCAGAAGACAACCCATGAACAGTGGAAAGGGAGAGCATTCACACTCGTCCCATCCATAGCGCTTTGAAAATAAACTCATCATTCCAATTACACCCCCTCGATGACAAATATCTCCTCTCGTACCCACACATTCCCTCCTTCCCGCCCTAGCCACTTCTAATTCCTCAAAAAAAAAAAAAAAATTAAACAAAATTAAACAAACATACAGGTCCTCTCTATTTGTCTATCTCCACTTCCCACCATTTTTAAAAATGTGTTTTTACCCACAGAAAAGTATTTTTAGTCGTCCCCAAATGGTGGATAGGAATACATAGCCCTGTGTTGTCTGTCTTTCCGACCGTCTGTCCGTCCCGTTTAGATTTCATAAACTAGAACCGATAATGAAAATCCGATATCATGATATTTTTTCATCTTTCAAAATCTGATGCAAGGGCAACTGGTGTGTTGAGAACGAACAAATTAATTCTTTCAAAATCAAATATGTAACCAGTTTTTTTTTTCTCATAAACAGGCACCATTTTTACAGTAAACATGATATACACGATATAGGGGTTACCTTCTCTTTCATTTAGATCCCCCAATGATTATAAAACAAATATTTGTAAGAAACATTAAATGGTGTATTGACTTTGAAGGTATTTTGACTTTGATGGTGTTGTGTCCTTAAAGAACATAACGTCTTGATATCAGGCACGTCATTGATAAGTTGAATTCGAATATCTGGTCTGACGTCAAGCCAGTTTCTAGAGGTTAATTCACGTGGTGGCCTACTAGTTAATTATTCCAGTAGTTCGTGGAACACCTAGTCAGGACTCGCGGAACAGTAGGGTTCCTAGGAACACAGTTTGAGAAACACTGCCATGAAAAAATCATCTCGCTCATTTAAGTTAACTAGTCGTGTTTGTTCTTTTCCTTTCTTGGATTCGAACCTGGCTCTATCAGGTAGACATAAACTAGCTCTTTCACCTAGTTTCCATTCTTCCACATAATATCAAGTTTATTTTTTATTTACCTGATGGACCCATTTCCAAATTTTTATTTTACTTGGGGATTTAGGTATGTAAGAACTTGTGTATTTAAAAAAAATGAAAGATAGTGAGAGACGAAGATGGTCTAAGAAAGATAGAGAGAGAGACAGAAAGATGGTCTGAGAAAGAGAGAGAGAGAGACAATAAGATGGTCTAAGAAAGAGAGAGAGAGACAGACAGAAAGATGGTCTAAGAAAGAGAGAGGGAGAGAGAGAGAGACAGAAAGATGGTCTAAGAAAGAGAGAGGGAGAGAGAGAAAGATGGTCTAAGAAAGAGAGAGAGAGAGAGACAGAAAGATGGTCTAAGAAAGAGAGACAGAGACAGAAAGATGGTCTAAGAAAGAGAGAGAGAGAATGAGGAAGGGAGGGAGGTAGAGAGGGGACGATTAAAAGATAAAAGGGAAGAGTCTAAGGTTGCGCACTTGTTAATGTGACACTGTCTCCGGTATTGATTCCACACCAATCCATATTGACGCCATGTCTATCAAGTAAAATAGCTTCCGGTGTCGCCCTTTAGGATTATTTCCCATTCGACTCCTTGCAACTCTTCTTGCAGATTGGTCCAGTGTTGACCAAATAACAGCTACATGGTGAGTATGCTGCTCGGCAATGCTATGTACATGTTTTTTTGTTTTAGCAGAGCATATGTTCAACAACGATTTGTTTTAAAAGGAAGATCCAAGCAGGATTACTAATTTCAATAATCACAGTTACAATTTCACTTTGTGTATGATGGCTGTGTGTCGCTGCCACTGTTTCAATGCTAAACGAATGAAAAGGGAAAAAACTACAGCTAGACAAAAACATAACAACGCTGTGTACCATGTGCGTAGCCAGGGGGGGATTGGGGTTCACCCCCCAGCCCCTAAATGAAATCCCCCCTGCAGGAAGGAGGGATCAGAATTTAGTGACTGAGTTTTTGCTTTGATTCTGTTTATTTTAGGTGAGATTTTAATACTAAACCATCACTTGCCCCAGTGCAGCCAGGGGGGTTTGAGTTTAAAACCCCCTACCAGAAATTTTGCAGTCAAATCCCACTCTTCTAAAAAAAAGGCAAACTATGTTCCCCAAATTCTAAGAGCATAGCTAAAGATGATTTTGATTTTAAATCCCCTTCCGAAATTTACAATAAAACCCCGTCTTCAATATAAGACTATCCACACTTCAGTTACCAGATTCTATGAGCTTAGCCAAGAGGGGTTGTGTGTTTAAAACTCTACTCCAGCGGGATTTAGAGGTAAAAACGACCTCTTCAATATTAAAAGCAAATTACACACTCAAAATTCTATGAGCGAAGGAGTTTTGAGTTTAACCCCCCTCCAGCGGGGCTTGAAGCTAAAAAAATACCTCTTCAATATAAACATAAGCAAATTACACACTCAAAATGCTATGATCGTAGCAATAGGGGGTTTTGAGTTTAAACCCCCCTTCAGCGGTGTTTAAAGCTAAAAATACCTCTTCAATATAAAAAACAAAACAAATTACACACTCAAAAATCTATGAGCGTAGCCAAAGGGGTTTTAAGTTTAAACGCGGGAGGATCTAAGTCAGTTAAAATAGCAAATTAGGTTTTTGAAATTAATCTTTTTAATAGCAGGATAATGCACTCAGAATATGCATTTTGTGGCTTTCAATACCGGAAATAGTGCTTGGCGGCGTGCTCCCCCAGACTCTCTTTGCTGGCAATGGCGTAGAGTCTACAATGTTTCCACTAGCTCCTGTAAGAACCTATTCTAGAGTACAATAAACTAAGAAGGGTCAGAATAAAATAAAGATTAATTATATACACACACACACACACAAACACATATATATATTTTTGCGGGGGGGGGGAGAAAAAAATCCCCCCAAAATCCTCGCCTAAAAAAAATCCTGGCTACGCCCATGCTGCGTACTATTCTTTTTTTCTTCATATTATAAATTAGCTCCAATTGCCGGGTGGGGGGAGTGGCTGAGTGGTTAAGCGATTGGCATCCGAACCTGGGGAGTGGGTTCGAATCCCGGTGAAGACTGGGATTCTCAATTTCGGGAATTTCAGGGCCCTCCAGAGTTCACTCAACTTTAATGGGTACCTGACTTTAGTTGGGGAAAGTAAAGTCGGTTGATCGTTGTGCTGACAACAAGATACCCTGTTCTTGAAACGTTGGCTAAATATACGGATCAACTAAACAGCATCTGCCCTATAGGTCGCAAGGTCTGAAAGGTGAACTTTTACTAACTCCCAATGGCGAAGTATTATCTTGTGTATCCATCACTAAAGGTTTTTTTTCAATATTTATACCAACACAACAACAACATCATCAACAATAACATCATCAATGACAAAAACATCAACATCATCATCATCAACAACATCATCAACAATACCATCATCAACAACATCAACAACAACATCAACAACAAGAACATCACCAATATCCTCAACACCATCAACAACATCCTCAGCACCATCAGCAACAACATCAGCAACATCAACAACATAACCATCAACAACACCATCATCAACAACACCATCAGAACAACAAGAAGAACATCACCAACATCAAGAGGCGACCATCAATACAAAGAACTACAGATATCAAACACTTGTTTGGGTGGATATATTTCTATGTTTTTATTTCCACTGTGTCATTTCTCGTTCTTCCCATTGTTTGAAAGCGTCAGCCTAGGGCTAGTTCTATGTGTGGCCCTAATGGCGAAAAAGGGACGTTACCGGGTTCGAAATAGCGCAGAAGCAAAAGGGAAGTAATAATAAATGGCGAGACCGGAAGCTATTTTACTTGATGGACATGGTGTCAACACGGAATGCTGTGGAATCGATACCCGGGATTGTGTCACGTTGAAAGGTGCTCGACCTAAGGCTGTTTTTTTTTTTTTTTTTTTCTTTCGCTTCTGCTTCTTTTTTTCTTACCGATACCAAACTCGCTCTTGCTCTCTCTCTTTCTCTCTCTTTCTCTCTCTCTCTCTATTTCTCTCTCTCTTTCTCTCCCCTCTCTCTTTATCTCTTGCTTTCTCTCTCTCTCTCTTTACCTATTTTTAGCTTCAAACTTAAAAACAGCGAACGATAATTACTAAAGGAAACTAGTTCACCCTATATAACCACATCAGGCAAGTACCACTTTCCCCTTGTTTGAGATACCAAAAAGAATTATTAATTAACTTATTCTTATTTTTTAATGGATTTTTGGTATATAAGTATGTAAATATCCGCTGTATAGGCCTACAAATATGTAGGTCTAAATAATTGTTGTTAGTAAGTTTGTGTTTTTCTGGGTTTTTTTTTTCTCTTTTGGTTTGTTCGATTCTTTTTTAATATTAGTGTTTTTATTTTTTTTTGTTTAAACCTTGTCAGGAAAATCTGGGTAGTGTGACGTCACTTACAATGAAAGAAGAGGCAAAGATGTCGTAGAGAACCTAACAGTGACAATGTGTGTCTTAAGCTCTAATACAAATGAAACTAATGTAAATTAAAAGGAGTTCAAGTATTATATAAGACTAATTAAATGTAAGCTTTATATGGGCTCTGTTCCGACATTTTTACCGTGTTCCGCAATAGTGACTTCTTCAAAAGTCCTGTTTCGTAATTGTGATTGATCATATCACAGTCGATTTGAATGTAAAATTTAAATATGTGTTGCAAAACTAAACAATGCATCTAATTTTATCGAAAAATGGATGGACAATGCCTGGATACGTTTAGTTTTTCCATAGGTCTAACCATTACGGAGCAAAAAAATGAAAACAAAAAGTAGCAGTGTTACGTATCTAGGCGTTGTTTTTTTTCTTTCGTTGACCTGTTGCGGTCGAGAGACGGGTAGGTTGTCTGCCCCTTGTGTAATAAGTTTTTTTTTCTTTTTTATTCGTCAAGCCACACAGACAGTGACCGGTCCTTGACCTGTGTGTGTACCTCTGGTTGAAAGGAGGGTGTTTTTTTTTCTGCCTCTTTGAAGAGCGTTCTAGATCTGGGTGTTGATGACTTTCTAGAAATTACGAGAGATCGACGCGCGGTAGATTATATAAGACCGCTCGCGTAACGTTGACGGACAGACATACGGAGACAGCCGTGAGACAGAATAGCGGAGACATTGCGTGACCCGTGCGTGGTTAACCACTTGATCGTGTAAGTTAATATTTTTTTATGTAAGGCCTTGCTTGCTTGTATTTGTAATTACATTTTCAAACTCTTGTATTGTAATATTTTTACATGTCATTTTTGTAAAAGGGTTTTGGTCAACACATCAATTCTGTATTAGTGTATTGAGTAAATGTTTATTTTTACTTTCTTGTAACTTTATATTTGATTAAACATTAAGTTGATAGTTTACCTTCCGATTTCTTGTGTCATTTTTTTTTGTTATTCATTGTAAGTCTTTGATTAAATTCAGACTTAAGATAAGTGACACAACTCCTTTTCTATTGTCACGTTCCCCTAGGCAAGCCATTTTAAAAATTAGAATTCAATTCGTAATACGTGACAAAAGAAGTTTGAGGGCTTTCGTCCCGGATATTTTTCTGAACCTATTTTCGTCTTACTTGAGTAATTTTGTAAAGGCGAAGTTGACTTTAACAAAATTTTTTTGTTTGTTCAAAGAGTCGGAAGTAAAGTATCAATAGTATTGACCAAACTCTCTTAAGGTTTTTTGTTGTACTGATTTTGTACTGTATATTTACATTGTATACATTTTTTGCTTGTAATAGTTGTTAGTTAGTCATGGATATTCAGGTTTTTCTTTCAAATCCCTCTGTGGAAGAGCTTGATGCTTTTACTAGGAAGGAACTGGTCCTTATTTCTAAACATTTAGGGTTAAAAATAAAATCAAATGCCCTTAAACAAGAAATCAGAGATAACATTGTAATCCATTATGTAGACGAGGAAGTGTTTTCTGAAGACCTTTTAGAAACCCTTAGACCCGATGAGGGTAAATCAGATTTAGAACTTCAGATAAAATTAAAACAAATGGAAATAGAAGCCCAGAAGGAAATTAAACAAAAAGAATTAGAGCTTGCAGCGGCTAGAGAGCAGAAAGAAATGGAAATAGAAGCCCAGAAGGAAATTAAACAAAAAGAATTAGAGCAGAAAGAAATGGAAATGAAATTACAAATAGAGTTAAAAAAATTAGAGTTAGCTGCTAATGTAAGACCAGATTCTTCCCCTGCCAGTCATACTGCTGAAGCAATAAAATTTTTGAAAATAATTCCACGCTTTAATGAAGCCACAATTGACAATTATTTTCCACAATTTGAACTTGCTGTGAAAAATTTTAATGTACCTGAAACTTTGTGGCCCACTTTGCTGCAAACAGTTTTGACTGGTAGAGCTGCAGAGGTATTTTGTTCTTTGACCATTGAACAACAAAAAGATTATAATGTTGTTAAGGCCTTAATTCTTAAGGCATATGAACTTGTTCCGGAAGCTTACCGAAAGCAGTTCAGGGATTGTCGCAAATCGGATGGTCAAACCCATGTAGAATTCCTGCGGGAAAAGGAGCGACGCTTTGAGAAATGGCTCACTTCCAGGGAAATCGGCACCGACTTTGCAAAATTCAAGAACCTAATGCTGATGGAAGAGTTCAAGAGTTGTGTGCGGCTGGACGTCCGTACGCATATAGCTGATCGTGGCGAGGAAGATGTGCACAAGGCTGCAGTGTTGGCAGACGATTATATAATATCACATCAATTTGCCAAGTATACGACGGATGTCAAGCCAAAACAAGTCAAACAGCCTGAGTTCATTGCTAGCAACTCCATCAAGAACAGCAGTACAAACGACAGAAAACCTACTACAAGTAAAGCTACTTGTTCCTACTGCAAACGAGAAGGCCATAAAATTGACGATTGCTGGAAATTGAGGAAGAGAAACGAAAAAGCTCCTTCAAAAGTCAGCGCTTGCACAGTACAGTGGTCGTCGAGGTTTACTCCCTCATCCTCAAGTCATATCAAGAATACCTCGACACCACCTGTTTCAAATGTATTGACTGTACAAGACTCTCCGAAAATGTCTCCACGGTGTTCAAATGACTCAACAGTGAGTTCTTCAAATTCATCTTTACGATGTTCCAATGACTCAACCAAGAGTTTTTCAAATACATCAAGCCGATGTTCCAATGACTCAAACAAGAGTTTTTCAAATACATCAAGCCGATGTTCCAATGACTCTATCCAGAGTTCCCATAATACATCACCCCGATGTTCCCATGACTCTATCCAGCGTTCCCATAATACATCACCCCGATGTTCCAATGACTCTATCCAGAGTTCCCATAATACATCATCCCGATGTTCCCATGACTCTATCAAGAGTTCCCATAAGACATCACCCCGATGTTTCAATGACTCTATCCAGAGTTCCCATAATACATCATCCCGATGTTCCCATGACTCTATTAAGAGTTCCCATAAGACATCACCCCGATGTTCCAATGACTCCATCAAGAGTTCTCCAAATACATCCACAAGATGTTCTACTGACTCAAGAAAGAGTTTCTCCACTGCGTCTCCTAAAGATGTCAATGACTCCAGCGAGAGTTCGACCCAAGTCCAGTCTGCATCAACCAAAATTGATGTTTTATTAGAGGATTTTAAGCCTTTCATTTCGGAAGGATTCGTATCACTACCCGGTGATTCTACAAGTCTACGACCTATCACCATTTTGAGAGACACAGGTGCTTCACAATCGTTACTTTTAGAGGGTATCTTGCCCTTGTCTAAATCATCATCGACTGGGAAGAGCATCCTGTTACGAGGCGTAGAGCTTGGATGTATAGATGTGCCTCTACATCTAATCGACATAAAGTCAAATCTCATTACTGGACCGGTTGTTGTAGGTGTCCGACCAACATTACCATTGGAAGGCATCTCGTTGCTGTTAGGCAATGACTTAGCAGGTGGAAAGGTGATAGCCGAACCCATCGTCACTCAAACACCCGATTTATCTGCCACACCCGAGGAAGACCTAGAGTTATATCCAGCGTGTGCAGTAACAAGGGCAATGAGGTTGAAAGCATCTCAAGAAGAGAACGTCGTCAAGGCCAACAGTAACCAAGATGATGTGGACTTGAGCACCACATTCTTTGCTTCTCTTGAAGAAGAACCAACGCCAAATTCTGAAAAGCCGGCATCAACTCGAAAACAGTTGATTGAGGACCAAAAGAAGGATCCAGAGCTCGCCAAACTCCGAAAAACCGCAATGACATCACAAGAGGCAGAGCTAGCATCAACGTGCTACTACATCCAAGATGATATGCTCTTCAGGAAATGGAAACCTCCAGACGCATCCAACGAAGAAGAATGGAGAATATGCCATCAAATCGTGTTACCAGAAAGATACCGAGCGTACATCATGAATCTGGCTCATGACACACCAATGTCAGGTCATCTCGGCATCCACAAGACATACCACAAGATTATGACACACTTCTTCTGGCCACGTTTGAAGAAAGATGTCATCCAGTACTGCCGATCATGTCATGCCTGTCAGATGGTTGGCAAGCCAAATCAAAAGATCCCTGTTGCTCCTCTGAAGCCGATTCCAGCCTTTGAAGAACCTTTCAGCAGAGTACTTATTGACTGTGTTGGTCCTCTCCCAAGGACAAAAGCTGGCAACCAATACCTGTTGACCCTTATGTGTGCTTCAACTCGTTTTCCTGAAGCTATTCCTCTAAGGAACATAAAAGCATCAAACATTGTGAAGGCCTTAATCAAGTTCTTTACTCTATTTGGTCTACCAAAGTCCATCCAATCGGACCAAGGAACGAATTTCACGGCCAATCTTTTCAAGCAAGTCATGACTCAGTTGGGCATCAAACACTGCATGTCGAGTGCGTATCATGCCGAGTCGCAAGGCGCTCTTGAGCGATTCCATCAGACTCTCAAGAACATGATCCGAACCTATTGCTTTGAGCACGAAAAAGACTGGGACGAAGGAATCCACATGCTGCTGTTTGCAACCCGTGAATCCGTCCAGGAATCGTTGGGATTCAGCCCTTTTGACTTAGTCTTTGGCCATTCGGTGCGCGGTCCCTTGAAATGTATAAAAGAGACTTTGTTGTCACCAACAGCCACTGAAGGACTTTTAGACTATGTAATTAAGTTTAAAACTAGACTTTATGATGCTTGTGTTCTGGCCAAAAATAACTTACAAAACACCCAATCCAGCATGAAACGCTGGTATGATAGAAAGGCCCGTGTTAGAGAATTTTCTCCCGGGGATAAGGTGCTTGTATTTTTGCCCATACCAGGTCAACCCTTGCAAGCCAGATATTTTGGTCCCTATGAAATTGAGACCAAAATTAGTGACCTCAATTACACAATCAAAACCCCTGACCGTAGGAAAAAGACTCAGTTATGTCATATAAACATGCTGAAGCCTTATGTATCTCGGCCAGATCACTCAGAGAAGAGTAATTGTGTTTTAAATACAGTCAAAAGTTGTTCAAATAGCCATGTTTCTCCTATTGATGATGATATTGTAAAGGAGAAATTTGGACAATACAAAATACCTAATTCTTTTGTATTACAGAATTTGGATGTAAAACTGTCTCATCTGTCTTCGACAGAAAGGCCAGTTATCATGAAACTCATTAGTGAATTTAATGACATTTTTTGTGATGTACCAAAACAGACTAATGTTATAATGCATGATGTAGATGTTGGCGAGGCTACTCCAGTCAAGCAGCATCCTTACAGGGTCAACCCTGAAAAACTTGCTATACTTAGGTCAGAAATCAAGTATATGCTTGAAAATGACCTCATTGAACCAAGTTCCAGTAGCTGGAGCTCCCCATGTGTCTTGATACCTAAACAGGACAAGACTTATCGTTTTTGTACAGACTACCGTAAGGTAAATGCTGTCACAAAGACCGATTCGTTTCCTATCCCTAGGATAGACGATCTCATAGATCGTATTGGTGATGCTAAGTACATCACCAAAATAGACCTACTTTCAGGTTATTGGCAGGTTCCCCTGACTGATAGGGCAAAGGAAATCTCCGCCTTTGTCACCCCTGATGGTCTGTACCAATACAAAGTGATGCCATTTGGCATGAAGAATGCTCCTTCCACTTTCCAGAGAATGATAAATGCCCTGCTTGCTGACATGGAGAATTGCCACGCATACATAGACGATGTAGTAATTTTTAGCCAAGATTTTTCTAGCCATTGTAAACAACTGCATTGTCTTTTTACTAAACTGTTACATGCAAAAATTACTGTAAACCTGAGTAAGAGTGATTTTTGCCAGGCTTCCATCCAATACTTAGGCCATATTGTAGGACAAGGCCAGGTGAAACCTGTAATGGCCAAAGTAGAAGCTATCCAAGCTTTCCCTATCCCTGCTGATCGGAAACAACTCCGAAGATTTTTGGGAATGTCTGGATATTATAGAAAATTTTGCGAAAATTTTTCTGTCATTGCCAGTCCTTTAACAAACCTCCTGAGAAAGAACGTCCGATTTACTTGGACGGATGAATGTCAGAAAGCCTTTAACCAAATTAAGCAGATATTATCTAGCTCCCCCATTTTGATGGCTCCTGACTTCGGAAAACCTTTTAGGTTAGCTATTGACGCCAGTGACACAGGTGTTGGGTCAGTCCTTTACCAAGAAGATAATTTCCAAGTAGAGCATCCTATTTGTTTCTTTTCCAAGAAATTTAATAGACATCAAAGAAATTATTCTACTGTGGAAAAAGAATGTCTTGGGTTGATTCTTTCTATACAACACTTTGATTTTTATATCAGTGGGTCAAGATGGCCACTGGTTGTATTTACTGACCACAATCCCCTTACATTTATCCACAAAATGTCTGGCAAGAACCAACGACTTCTCAGGTGGAGTTTATTTTTACAAGAGTACAACCTAGATCTTAAACACATAAAAGGCAGCGAAAATGTTATCGCCGATGCCTTGTCTAGATTGTAAAAAGTATTTTGATGTATATTTTTTTTTATATATATATCATGATAAATACATTCTGTAATGTAATTTTTTTTTAATTCTAAAAAGATTTCCATTTCGTGGAAATGTAAACTTTTTATTTTTAGGGGGGAGGTGTTACGTATCTAGGCGTTGTTTTTTTCTTTCGTTGACCTGTTGCGGTCGAGAGACGGGTAGGTTGTCTGCCCCTTGTGTAATAAGTTTTTTTTTCTTTTTTATTCGTCAAGCCACACAGACAGTGACCGGTCCTTGACCTGTGTGTGTACCTCTGGTTGAAAGGAGGGTGTTTTTTTTTTCTGTCTCTTTGAAGAGCGTTCTAGATCTGGGTGTTGATGACTTTCTAGAAATTACGAGAGATCGACGCGCGGTAGATTATATAAGACCGCTCGCGTAACGTTGACGGACAGACATACGGAGACAGCCGTGAGACAGAATAGCGGAGACATTGCGTGACCCGTGCGTGGTTAACCACTTGATCGTGTAAGTTAATATTTTTTTATGTAAGGCCTTGCTTGCTTGTATTTGTAATTACATTTTCAAACTCTTGTATTGTAATATTTTTACATGTCATTTTTGTAAAAGGGTTTTGGTCAACACATCAATTCTGTATTGAGTAAATGTTTATTTTTCTTTCTTGTAACTTTATATTTGATTAAACATTAAGTTGATAGTTTACCTTCCGATTTCTTGTGTCATTTTTTTTTTGTTATTCATTGTAAGTCTTTGATTAAATTCAGACTTAAGATAAGTGACACAACTCCTTTTCTATTGTCACGTTCCCCTAGGCAAGCCATTTTAAAAATTAGAATTCAATTCGTAATACGTGACACATTTGTGAAGGCCTTAATCAAGTTCTTTACTCTATTTGGTCTACCAAAGTCCATCCAATCGGACCAAGGAACGAATTTCACGGCCAATCTTTTCAAGCAAGTCATGACTCAGTTGGGCATCAAACACTGCATGTCAAGTGCGTATCATGCCGAGTCGCAAGGCGCTCTTGAGCGATTCCATCAGACTCTCAAGAACATGATCCGAACCTATTGCTTTGAGCACGAAAAAGACTGGGACGAAGGAATCCACATGCTGCTGTTTGCAACCCGTGAATCCGTCCAGGAATCGTTGGGATTCAGCCCTTTTGACTTAGTCTTTGGCCATTCGGTGCGCGGTCCCTTGAAATGTATAAAAGAGACTTTGTTGTCACCAACAGCCACTGAAGGACTTTTAGACTATGTAATTAAGTTTAAAACTAGACTTTATGATGCTTGTGTTCTGGCCAAAAATAACTTACAAAACACCCAATCCAGCATGAAACGCTGGTATGATAGAAAGGCCCGTGTTAGAGAATTTTCTCCCGGGGATAAGGTGCTTGTATTTTTGCCCATACCAGGTCAACCCTTGCAAGCCAGATATTTTGGTCCCTATGAAATTGAGACCAAAATTAGTGACCTCAATTACACAATCAAAACCCCTGACCGTAGGAAAAAGACTCAGTTATGTCATATAAACATGCTGAAGCCTTATGTATCTCGGCCAGATCACTCAGAGAAGAGTAATTGTGTTTTAAATACAGTCAAAAGTTGTTCAAATAGCCATGTTTCTCCTATTGATGATGATATTGTAAAGGAGAAATTTGGACAATACAAAATACCTAATTCTGTTGTATTACAGAATTTGGATGTAAAACTGTCTCATCTGTCTTCGACAGAACGGCCAGTTATCATGAAGCTCATTAATGAATTTAATGACATTTTTTTCTGATGTACCAAAACAGACTAATGTTATAATGCATGATGTAGATGTTGGCGAGGCTACTCCAGTCAAGCAGCATCCTTACAGGGTTAACCCTGAAAAACTTGCTATACTTAGGTCAGAAATCAAGTATATGCTTGAAAATGACCTCATTGAACCAAGTTCCAGTAGCTGGAGCTCCCCATGTGTCTTGATACCTAAACAGGACAAGACTTATCGTTTTTGTACAGACTACCGTAAGGTAAATGCTGTCACAAAGACCGATTCGTTTCCTATCCCTAGGATAGACTATCTCATAGATCGTATTGGTGATGCTAAGTACATCACCAAAATAGACCTACTTTCAGGTTATTGGCAGGTTCCCCTGACTGATAGGGCAAAGGAAATCTCCGCCTTTGTCACCCCTGATGGTCTGTACCAATACAAAGTGATGCCATTTGGCATGAAGAATGCTCCTGCCACTTTCCAGAGAATGATAAATGCCCTGCTTGCTGACATGGAGAATTGCCACGCATACATAGACGATGTAGTGATTTTTAGCCAAGATTTTTCTAGCCATTGTAAACAACTGCATTGTCTTTTTACTAAACTGTTACATGCAAAAATTACTGTAAACCTGAGTAAGAGTGATTTTTGCCAGGCTTCAATCCAATACTTAGGCCATATTGTAGGACAAGGCCAGGTGAAACCTGTAATGGCCAAAGTAGAAGCTATCCAAGCTTTCCCTATCCCTGCTGATCGGAAACAACTCCGAAGATTTTTGGGAATGTCTGGATATTATAGAAAATTTTGCGAAAATTTTTCTGTCATTGCCAGTCCTTTAACAAACCTCCTGAGAAAGAATGTCCGATTTACTTGGACGGATGAATGTCAGAAAGCCTTTAACCAGATCAAGCAGATATTATCTAGCTCTCCCATTTTGATGGCTCCTGACTTCGGAAAACCTTTTAGGTTAGCTATTGACGCCAGTGACACAGGTGTTGGGTCAGTCCTTTACCAAGAAGATAATTTCCAAGTAGAGCATCCTATTTGTTTCTTTTCCAAGAAATTTAATAGACATCAAAGAAATTATTCTACTGTGGAAAAAGAATGTCTTGGGTTGATTCTTTCTATACAACACTTTGATTTTTATATCAGTGGGTCCAGATGGCCACTGGTTGTATTTACTGACCACAATCCCCTTACATTTATCCACAAAATGTCTGGCAAGAACCAACGACTTCTCAGTTGGAGTTTATTTTTACAAGAGTACAACCTAGATCTTAAACACATAAAAGGCAGCGAAAATGTTATCGCCGATGCCTTGTCTAGATTGTAAAAAGTATTTTGATGTATATTTTTTTTTATATATATATCATGATAAATACATTCTGTAATGTAAATATTTTTTTTTAATTCTAAAAAGATTTCCATTTCGTGGAAATGTAAACTTTTTATTTTTAGGGGGGAGGTGTTACGTATCTAGGCGTTGTTTTTTTTCTTTCGTTGACCTGTTGCGGTCGAGAGACGGGTAGGTTGTCTGCCCCTTGTGTAATAAGTTTTTTTTTCTTTTTTATTCGTCAAGCCACACAGACAGTGACCGGTCCTTGACCTGTGTGTGTACCTCTGGTTGAAAGGAGGGTGTTTTTTTTTTCTGCCTCTTTGAAGAGCGTTCTAGATCTGGGTGTTGATGACTTTCTAGAAATTACGAGAGATCGACGCGCGGTAGATTATATAAGACCGCTCGCGTAACGTTGACGGACAGACATACGGAGACAGCCGTGAGACAGAATAGCGGAGACATTGCGTGACCCGTGCGTGGTTAACCACTTGATCGTGTAAGTTAATATTTTTTTATGTAAGGCCTTGCTTGCTTGTATTTGTAATTACATTTTCAAACTCTTGTATTGTAATATTTTTACATGTCATTTTTGTAAAAGGGTTTTGGTCAACACATCAATTCTGTATTAGTGTATTGAGTAAATGTTTATTTTTACTTTCTTGTAACTTTATATTTGATTAAACATTAAGTTGATAGTTTACCTTCCGATTTCTTGTGTCATTTTTTTTTGTTATTCATTGTAAGTCTTTGATTAAATTCAGACTTAAGATAAGTGACACAACTCCTTTTCTATTGTCACGTTCCCCTAGGCAAGCCATTTTAAAAATTAGAATTCAATTCGTAATACGTGACACAGTAAACTGTTCCGCAATAGTGACTCTACTCTACTCACTTTGTGCCAGACAGAGTGAGTTGATATAGCTTTTCTCGATGAGAAATCATAACTATACCCAAGATTTAAAACAATTACAAACTTGACTCACTGAGTCTCTCGAACTTCCATAGGAAACGTAAGGCCATTTTGATATTAGTGTAGTATTTACAAAAATGCCATTCCTATTATATAACTTTACATATATGTTATAATAGTAGTTTTTCTTTGTATAAGTTTGATAAAGTTTTATTAGGCTAGATAAACTAAGACTGGTTTAGGAAATGTAAGCTCGAAATTATACGTTTATGCTGCTTATTTCATAATGAAAAATAATGTCTCTGCTGAACAAAAACATAGTTTACCAAATGGTTCTTTGAATAATGTTTAACTTTGTTTCGGATGGTAAGATTGTCCTTACCAATGGATGATTGATTTAGGTTAACATACACATATTATTTCTACAGTAATAGACAAATACGTTTACGTTTCCTATTGTGCGATTTGTATTAAATTGTAATGCGTAGAAGGGTGTACATTTAAAACGTTATTACAAATAAGCTTTGTAAAATTAGCATACTTTCTACTACAATACACATTTAAAATTAAGTATGATTACTTTATTGCAAATGCATTAAAAATATTACTAGAAATAAAAGAATACAGTTTGATTTAAAACAAAACAGAGCATCGAAAGCAACAAAGGCTGCCTAGTTGATGACATCCATAGTAAGGCAATGCATACAACATAAAGGGAAATAAAAAGAAATTGTTTTGCCTACTAAACAAGTTCTTAGCTGGTAACGGAAAAGACAGAGAACGTCACCTGTACACGGCTGTTTTCTTAATATCACTAAACATTCAAGAAAAATGTTATGGCCTGTCAGAGTATGAAGGGGCATGTCAGAGTTTGAAGGGGCATGTCAGAGTTTGAAGGGGCATGTCAGAGTTTGAAAGGGCATGTCAGAGTTTGAAGGGGCATGTCAGAGTTTGAAGGGGCATGTCAGAGTTTGAAGGGGCATGTCAGAGTTTGAAGGGGCCTGTCAGAGTTTGAAGGGGCATGTCAGAGTTTGAAGGGGCATGTCAGAGTTTGAAGGGGCATGTGTTGCACCTGAGGATTTGGGAATATGTACGATTCCAGCAGATTTACAGAAAATGTATGTCCCTAACATTGTGGGATCAGAAGAAACGAAAGGGCCGACAGTTTGGCGAAGCAGGAACGTTTTTAGACCCACCAGAGGACCCACAAACATACGAGAGTGCAAAAGCGAGGATTTGTAAATAGATCAAGTCCAAGTGGTATGATAGCTTGGTACTATTCTAGCACGGGACGAGAGGTCTGGAAAGTTCTCAAACTCCCAAACAAGAAAGTGGCAGACAGAAAGGATCACGATTTGCACGATTTCGCACTGGATACTGTCCGATAGGATCCAACCTCACTAGGATGCGAGATATCATGATCCCAGATGTCGACACTGTCACAGTAGAACACATCCTCTACGACTGCAGGGTGCTAAGAAACACATTCGAAGATACGAGAAGTCTTGAAACAGATAGAACTAGTGCATGCAGGGATCTTGCTCTGTACAGAGACAGTGCTTTAATATATTAAGCAGAAAGTAAGGTGTATGTATGTATGTATGTATGTATGTATGTATGTATGCATGCATGCATGTATGTATGTATGTATGTATGTATGTATGTATGTATGTATGTATGTATGTATGTCCCGCATAGAAATCAAAACAGTTTGATCAATCTTGATAAAACTAGGCAAAAATGTTTCTTACATCATGGCGGAGTTCGTGGTGTATGTTTATTGTCCTTCTCACAATCGGGGGGGGGGCGGTCTAAAAATGTAAAAAAATACCTAAAGTTGTCTCTGTTTAAGCACGAAACTTTTTAACAAAACGGGCAGACCCTTTTTCACAGTTGTTATATTTGATAGGAATATGTCGGCTTAACGGAGATGGGAATAGATATAGTGGCGAATTTATTTTATTGGTTTTTATTTTCACATGCGCAAGTTATTTTGAATGAAGGTGAAGGTCATTAACAAATAAGACTCTCACCAAGTTCTTTACGTAATGCGTTTCCGAAATTTAGCACTCGATACCTGAATAAAGTCTCGATACTTCTCGGCGAAGGCTAAAAGCAACTGATAGGTCGCTGAGAGAGAGAAAGAGAGAGAGAGAGACAAACAGAGAGAGAGAAAGGGAGAGAGAAAGAGAGAGAGAGAGAGAAAGAGATATCGTAATTGAATGCTTGGTATGGTAAAAATCCAAACAAATCGATTACCTTATCTGAACTATTGAAGTGACGCTGAACACAAGCAGACAAGATGGCGACCAGACTGGATGCAAATAAAATACCAAAATATATAGATCGGTGAACTAGCACAGTCTAGCAGTATAGAATTTGTGTAACTATAAACAGAAACAGTATGACATCACAAGAGTCGATGACTTGTAAAAGAACAGCTGTTTGAGTTTGATAACTGAGAGTTACCTCTGGGGATGAAACAATACACACACAATTTCAATAGAAATCATTTCCTATTGACTCTGAACATTATTCTAAGTTATTTTATTTTTAGTAAATAGTAATGTCATTAATATATGACGGTATATTGTGGCCAGCACAATACAAAACTGCTTACATCTTTAAAGTATGTTGATAAACTGCTGGTGGGAACATAATTATTTTATTTGGGGTATGAGATTGTCATCTGCAGGCAGCAAGAAAGGAAATTTTATTTGGAGAATAACAGAGAAGTTCGAAACACAGTGCTAGTTCCTGAGCACAATTATTTCAAAATTTTTTATTTATTTTAAAATTGTAAGTTACTGTGTTATAGTTAATAAACAAATAAACACACTAAAAGAAAAACAACAACAAACAAACAAACAGATTTTGTGTCAGTTCAATAAGGATCCAGCTCCCTGGAATCTGTGGGCGTTCAAAATAAATGATTTCGTAAAAACTATTTTTAAAAAAATCAAAGTATAGGTTTATTTTATTCATTTTATTTTATTTATTATGTTTTTTTGTTTGTTTTGTTTTGCTTTGGCCTACCAAGTGTACTAGTGTATTTATTTACTAAGCGAGTTTCCACTAAAAACAGTTTGTTTTGCTAATTAAAATGTTCCCTAGCTCGTGTCTAAACTTTGTTACGTCATCAAGTTCTGCCTAAAATAGAAGAGATGGAGTAGAGAGTATTTTTTTTCTTTTTAATAGCGTCCTAGTCTTTCACAAGTGAAACCGGTTGCCGGTTGTTTCATGCAAGAGTGCAGCCGGTTGTTTCATACAATAGTGAAGCCGGTTGTCCCTAGCAGAAGTGAGGTCATGAAGATGACTCCCAACCGGATAGCCAAATAGAAAAAAATGTCACCTTTAAATAATGTGCCCTTGCTTATGGTATTAGCGAAGTGTGAGGAAGTCAGCTAATCACAAAACGCCCAAAGCAGCCTTGACCTTTTGTAGTTTTGTATTCAGTAAATTCCTATGTATATGTACTTTTACCTGTCTGCAAACACATTAACATTTTTTTTCTGGAATACCTGTATAATAGTTACACAAATCTTTTATTTTATCAATAGATAAGTAAAGCATAGGAGCATAGTCTAATATAAAAAGAAATGATATTCAAAGTTCAAGAGCCATAATTTTTTCAATGAATGAATTCAAGTGCTTGCTCCCTTTATCAAACTGTGACGTCTCAACGACCAATTGGCCATAACTGCCCATAGGTTGTGATGTCGCAGGTAAGTGTTCAGGACTTCTAATAACGATTGATCTTAATCCAAGTCACACATTTGTACTTGTGGGTGTGTGTGTGTGGGGGGGTGGAAGCCTTTTGAGCAAAGCCTGGGTGAACGCTGCTCTCGAAAACGGCTTTAACAATTTTCCTAGAAATGTATCAATTGATTAAAATCATTGGAAAAAAGGAAAAAGAATTACTAGCCTGTTGTCCAAAGTGGGAATACGCTAGTTAGACCGTTATCTGTTTTCGAAGTATAAATAAAAAATAAATTAAATTTAGTAAGAGGACTAGAAGATGTTTATCTTGAACAGACTACGACGTCGTGGGGTATTTCCAAATGTAGGCCCTTTTCATTCAAGAGTTAATATTCAGGATCCTTTTGCGCACCGTTTTCTAAGACTAGATCTAAATCCTATCATTAGAATATTATAAAGACTAGAAGATTTATACATTTGCTTAACTGGGACTTTTCTAGGGGGGGATGGGGTCGGGTAAAACGTTTTTTTTTCTTTTTTTTCAAATTCTAAAATTTATTATTTATTAAGAGCAAAATACTCGCTTTTATAAGCTGTATAACGAAGGTATTGACTTTATAAAAAATATTTTAGTTTTATATAGAAATATTTATTATAATACACTTTTACCAAATTAAAAAAAAAATAATTTCATGACATTTAATGTCGTCTATAGTTTGAGTAAAGCAATCATCACGTGACCTCACTTTGTCATCACTATCTCCTTTTCTCGCCTCATTTCCCTTTCATCTTTTTATTATCACTTTTTTATTTTGGTTACAAAAAGTTTTAAACTACAGAAACAAACATCGGAAATTAATTCTTTTTTTGGTCAATTTTCTTCAGAGCAACAAGGCCCAAGCAATTAGCGTCAGGGAGTCTTTGAGTAGAACAGTCACACAGTTGCTGGAGTGTCAACACACAAGCCAATCAAATTACCAGGCTAAACTAACTCTGGAGCCATTTCCTGTTTTTATTGGACCAATAAACTTCTGAACACTTGAACACTAGTTTTTGTCAATGACATAGTACTTCATTCAAGTGGGGGCTATGTAAAGCTGCTTGATTCAGTTTCATTCTTCTTTAAGTAGATTGAGGTGTTTGTAAAAGTAGACTGAGTTTGGTGTTGGTAGTTTGTAAAGAAAGGCTAGATATTTTTTTGTATAACAGACTAGATAAGGTGCATTTATAAAATGTGTACCACTCACTGTTAATTCGAAGTTTAATATTTTAATAAGTATTTTTATTATTAAAATAAAACATTGATAAAAGCTGTTTTATTTCATCATCGAAAGGTATACTTTTTCTGTGATTAGGATCAATCAATATACCACAAACACAAAGCCCTAAAATTTTGGCCTTTGAAAATCATTGTAAGGTTTGCAGTTCTATCCGTTTACCCGTCTCAATCCCAACCTATCCCAAACCCAACAAACGTAACCCAAACAAATCCAAATGTAACCCAAAACAAAGACTACCAAAAACTAAACTGATAAAAGTCCAAATCTAACATAAACCCAACCCAAAAATAGCCCAAACTTAACCGAACCCCAACTAAACCTAAAGCAAACCCAAACCCAATCCAATTCCTATTCTAAGGACAAAATTCTGACCGTTTACATTCAATTGGTGGTGGACGACCAAGTTAGTTGTGTTCTTGTCATTCACCATCTAGGTCAAGGTCAAAAGGATCTTAGAGAGATTACATTTCCAGCATCCACTAGGAAGTTATTAGTCATAGAAATTGTATTACTCCGGTAATCTCCTAGATTTGTGTGTTGTTTTTTTTTTTAGTGTTTTTTTTGTCTGTCTCATCTCAGAACATTTTTCTTTTGATGAAAGATTTTGGTCATAGGCGTCACAACAAGGCCTCACAACAAGGCCTCACAACAAGGCCTCACAACAAGGCATCACAACAAGGCGTCACAACAAGGCGTCACAACAAGGCGTCACAACAAGGCGTCACAACAAGGCCTCACAACAAGGCGTCACAACAAGGTGTCACCATAAGGCCTCACAACAATGTGTCACCACAGGGCCTCACAACAAGGCGTTGCCAATTAGCGTCAACACAAGACGTTGCCAATTGGCGTCACAAAGGCCTCACCAACAGGCGTCACAACAAGGGTCCCAATAAGGCGTCACAACAAACTTACAAAGGCGTCACAACAAAGGCGTCTCAAATACAACTTCGGTAACATTTAAACATTCGATTTTTAATGAACTGTATATTATATAAAGGAAGACGAAATGTATCTTTACTTTCACCATATTTAATTCACATTTTCTCAGAATTAATACTGCACCTAGTGCGGCCATAAATGAGGTTAAAAACCAGCAGTTTAGTTAACTAATTTTTTGTTAGCATTGCTAGGCACTCCCTCTTGTCTCAATATGAACTTTCAGGCCTTGTTAGGACGACATTTTAACATTTCCCGTAGATTTCTAAGTGTTACTTATATATGGATGGCTGCCTGGTCGTGCGGTTTGCGCGGCGCTGGATTGTCGTTTGGATTTATCGATGGTCCCGGGTTCAAACCCTGCCCGCTCCCATCCCCCGTCGTCCTGCGGGAGGTTTGGACTAGGAAGTAAACTATCTTCAACTCTGAAGGAACATCCGAAATATGTAAAACATTTTACAAACATTTTATTCAAATCTGTACTTATACAGATTAATAAAATGAAACGCACATTATTTTTTTTTTTCGGTCAATGCACATCTCACCATTTGGGAAACCTTTGAATGTAAGCATGTAGGCGTCTCTTGTTACGCAACTGTCTTCATTGTTACCTTTCGTGACATACACTTTTCAGTTTCTATAGTAGAATTTCAAATAGCATTACAAAATATTTCTTCTATTCCCTTTACACATACACACACGCACACACTCTCTCTCTCTGTCTGTCTCTCTCTCTCTCTCTCTCTCTAACATAGAACACACTATCAGGCTGAAACTGATTATAGCTTAAAAAGAAAATTATGCAGATAACTTCTGTCTTACATTAAAGAAGAATTATCTTCCCCTGAAACCAGGGCTGAACTAGAGATCTCGCCATTGCTCCAGTAGCCGTTCGAGAAATTGATTTCATTTGTCGGCTGATTGGACTATTAATACCATGGATACAAGAGATTGGACTCCGAGGCTCAACGAGGACGTCCTCCCAAACTGTCCGAGTCCGAGCGGAAAGACGAGGACGTCCTCCCAAACTGTCCGAGTCCGAGCGGAAAGACGAGGAGGGGAGTAAGAACAAAAGTAGCGGGGGGTTAGGTGGGGGGGGGAATTTCGCAGCAGAAGAGATTGAGCGCTAAAACGAAGACTGCGTAGTCCTGGAATACTAATTAGCTGGTCTCGGAAGATCTCTGTCAGATCGAATTCTGGGAAATATGAACAGACTTCCATAGATATTCAAGCCTATATAACTTAGTTCTAATGTCTGTGGCGGATGTAAGGAGATTTGAGAGCTGGATTCAGAGCAGACGTTTTTCTGTCCACATTCTAATTTTTGAATGATTTTTGTTTGAGAGAGGGTGAAGGTATAACTGAAATGCAAGAAAATCCTTGGATTGATCTGACTTGTGAATTGATATTTTTTTGTTCATTAAATTAAGTTAACATCTTAATTTGTTAAATAAATATTTTAAAATGCTAGAACAGAAGTTATGTGCAGTTTAAAAAAAGCATCTCCCATTGCGCCGTCCCTTCCGTCTTACACCTCTACCGTCTTACACCCCTTCCGTCTTACACCTCTACCGTCTTACACCCCTTCCGTCTTACACCTCTGCCATATTGCACCTCTGCCGTATTTTACCCCTGCCCTCCCCTGTCGTCTTATACCCCTGCCGTCGTAAACCTCTGCCCTCCCCTACCGTCTTACACACCTGTCGTCTTACACCCCTGCAGTGTTACACCCCTGCCCTCCCCTGTCGTCTTACACCCCTGCCGTCTTACACCCCTGCCGTCTTATACCCCTGCCGTCTTACACTCCTGTCCTCCCCTATCGTCTTACACTCCAGCTGTCTTACACCCCTTCCCTCCCCTGTCGTCTTACATTCCTGCCGTATAACACTCCTGCCCTCCCCTGTCATCTTACACTCTTGCCGTATTACACCCCTGTCCTACTCTGTCGTCTTACAGCCCTGCCGTCTTAGACTCCAGCCGTCTTACACCCCTGCCGTCTTACACTCCAGCCGTCTTACACCCATGCCGTCCCCAGTCGTCTTAAACCCCTGCCGTATTACACCACTGCCCTCCCCTATCGTCTTACACCTCTGCCGTCTTACAACTCTGCCGTCTTACACTCCGCTGTCTTACACCCCTGTCGTCTTACACCCCTGCCGTCTAAAACTTCTGCCCTCCCCTGTCGTCTTACACCCATACCCTCCCCTGTCGTCTTACAGCCCTGCTCTTTCGTGTCGTGTTACAGCCCTGCCCTCCCCTGTCGTGTTACACCCATGCCCTCCCCTGTCGTCTTACAGCCCTGCCCTCCCCTGTCGTCTTGCAGTCCTGCCCTCCCTGTCGTCTTACAGCCCTGCCCTCCCTTGTTGTGTTACAACCCAGCCCTCCCCTGTCGTGTTACACCCCTGCCGTCCCCCTGCTCTGCCCTAAACGTTGTTTCGCTCTTTACTTAATGACCAGAAGCCAATCAAACACATGGAGAACTAAATGAAACACATATAGAACTAAATCAAAGAAATGTTATTTCCGTTAGTAGAATACCATTAAAAAAGAAGAATGCCCATCTGTCGTGTAGCATCTTTGACCTCACAAGAACACTTCCACAATGATAATTCTTTAGTATCAGAAGCTAAGCCAAAATCTTCTTCTATTCCTCTTTAAAAAAAAAACTAACTATAGAACTCTTTCGTCTTAAGGGATTGGGTCTATTGACAGACAAGCTGTCTTGAACGATAATCAGTAAATCCCAAGGTAAAGTCAAGTCATTTATGACTCCAGTCATGTACACAGCCGTTTTGTCCCTAGACAAGACATTCACAATGATGCTCTCTGTATGCCTTCACCATTCGAGGGATGAGTTACATAGACTACCAATCAAAATGACGAAGTCTCGTAGAAATTCAAACCACGAATATTCTCGTTCTCGTGTGTCTGAGATTTGGACTTTGAAATAATGGAAAGTAATCCGAATCATCTTTTCTGACCAGTTGTTTTTCCTCTTCATATTGTCTCAGTGTTTTTCTTTATCTGTTGTATTTTTTGTTCCTGAAACATCTTAAGTCCAACTTTTGTACGTAAATGTTGAGAAGTTTTGTCGAGATCTCCCCCCCCCCCCAACCAAAAAGAAAAGAAAAAGAAGAGATATTTTCTTCTAGATGTGGTCAGAGAAAACTCGATAAGTCATATTCAGAAGAATTTTGAAACATATTTTGACAAAGCGATAGGATCATAGTAATAAAAAGATCCCTGCCCGCCTTCATCCCTGCCCGCCTTCATCTCTGCCCACCTTCATCTCTGTCCGCCTTTATCTCTGCCCGCTTTCACCTCCTTTACTCTTGCATAAGGTTTGGGCTATGACTGTTAATCTTCATTTCCGAAGAATCAAATATTATATGTAAGAGAGATTTTTTTTCTGTGTAACCTGCGCATCGTAATTTCTCCAACATAGACTTTTGACTTGATTTTGAAAACACCCGCTTCATTATGCGCCCCCGACACATACAAGCAGTGGACACGCACTCCTATGACTTTTCTTCGGTTTCTTAATTCAATCTTTATTACTTTTCTATTGTGAGCCCCCTCCCCTTTTTTGGTTCGTTTTAATTATTTATGTATTTTATTTTTTTATTATTTTTTAACTTTTAATATTAATGCAAGCAATGAACGGTATAAGACACCGAATAAATTTATTACATCAGTTTTAAGCCTGAGTGGAATTGACCTATGTTCCCTGATAGCCATTATTGAATGTCATGTTCCCATTTCTACTTTATTTTTTGTTGCTATTTTGTTCTCTGAATAAAAAGAAATAATTTGGTTTTATTATCAGTTTATCTCACTTCTTTTGAATGTAGAGAATAGACAATATATCTAGATTTATCTTTTTAATGCTAATAAGATTTAGTTGTTGTTTTTTTCACAGTGTTACAAAGTACCATTGCTTGCTCTCTCTCTCTCTCTCTCTCTCTCTCTCTTTCTCTCTCTCTCTCAAAAAAGAAACAGACCATAAAGAGTGGAAATGATATTGAAAAAAAAAGTAGACTTAGGGAAACAAAAATTGCTTTAAAGTACAATTTTTTAAAAATGTTTAAAGTTGTACGTTCTATATATAGACTGTGACCTTTTTGGGAAATACCGAAAATAGAATACAAAGGTCAGATACCGCATGCGGCGTTTCGTAAATAGGAGTCTTCAGGCTGTCAAACCCGATTCTTAGCAAGATCATAGTTTTCAATTTTATACATAATTTAATTCTTATTTTTATTGGTAACTTGCTTGACTGGTGAAGCGTAGCTGATGGACTAGTGTATTTAATGATTTTAAGAATCGATAATGAAATGATGTTTTAATCAAGTTGATGATGAAGAAGATGTTGATGATGAAAACAAAATGCTGCAGGTGATGATGATGTTAATAATGAATAATGATGATGAAAACAAAATGCTGTTAATAATGAATATTGATGATGAAAACAAAATGCTGCAGGTGATGATGATGTTAATAATGAATAATGATGATGAAAACAAAATGCTGCAGATGATGATGATGTTAATAATGAATATTGATGATGAGAACAAAATGCTGCAGGTGATGATGATGTTAATAATGAATATTGATGATGAGAAAAATTCCATAGGATAGAAATTTTGAACATAAAAAAGAACATGACTAGCTCGCTATAAAAAATATCAAAGTATTTTAAAGGGTCAGATATTTTTGTGTTTGCTCTAGACTTGAATGGAAACAATGGCGCAGTGAAAGAACCAACAGCAACAAAAACACATTTGAGAATCTGATCCATTTCATTCAACGCCTTTTTTTTTCTTTCAGTTCCATTTTATTTTCACCTTTTCTTAATGAATTGAAATTTGATCATATAAACATATGAAGCTTAAAATATTTGGCTTTCAGTTAAGTCGTGGTGGGATCTTGTAGTCACAATAACGCCACATTTCACTGAATCACCTCTGAACTCAAATAGTTTAGCTTTAATGGCGTCACATTTCCCTAAGTTGGCTCTGAATACAAACATGTATGACTCAAAAGTTTTACTTTTCAAATTGAGGCAGGGCGCGCCTTCATAGAACCCAGTACACGCCCTTGTCTGGATAAAATCTCGCTCACGTCTCGAGGGTAAAACGAGAGATTCGAGTCGTTTGAACCACTGAGCAAGACAGTGTAATCTTTAAGAGCTTCATTCACCCGGCAGTTCCTTCTGACAGTTAGGGAACTCGGAGCCTTAGCCCTCGACATCGGGGCTCGCATACAAAACATTATCTCCATCCAGAAGGACTCTACTATAACAGTCTCTTCTACTGAAATCTATTTTTTTTTTTTCAAAACGTTTTTCTTCCTCCTGTTTCGTTTTTCGTCTTTATTTCAACTCCGACTTTTACTTCCACCCAAAAAAAATTCTATTACAATTTTTTTCCCCTCGTTATCAAAAGACATCGGTATTCAGGCGTCGAAAATATTCCGCGTTCTAACCGGGACTGAGCCCCTACAATGAATTATTGATGAGACACTGGTTCTTATTTTACTCACAAATAAGTGTAATAGTTTCTCAGAGTCAGGTCGTTATAGCAGGCGACAGAAGACCGCTTTCAAAAGGAAGGCAAGAATGGCTGGATCGAGCAAGATGGCTGCCATACAAAGGGTAGAGAACTAGCACACGTTGTTAATGATACTTGCGGCAAGGAGCGGTGTTTGTTGGGATTGAAACTCATACTGATGTCTGGTGTTTGCTGTCTCCGGATGGCAGGTTTACAATACTCGAGGTCAAAATATTTCCATAAAATAAAAAAGTAGTTTCTGCTTTGTATCCTGTCAAGAAAAACTACAACAGACTTAAGAAGTACTACAGAAAAATAGTTTGCTACTGTTTGCTGTATAATAATGCTTTTGTGTGTGTCAGAGAACTAACTATGTTGTACCAATGTCATAACCAAAATTAAAACATAAAGACAATTAGGAACATTATCATATCAAATAAAATGGATCACTACTGTGTAAAATCGCCATGCCGGAATTCGAGTATTGAGCACTGTTGAGTAAGATTGAACTCTGCTGAATAGTTAGGTAAGTGATGTACGCTATTGGACAAACAAACATTTACAATGCTAGAAAACTCATTGGTCGTCAGCTAGCAAGAAGGGGACATAGAGAGAGAGGAAGAAATAGAGAGAGAGATAAAGAAATAGAGAGAGATGAAGAAATAGAGAGAGATGAAGAAATTGAGAGAAAGATGAAGAAATAGAGAGAGATGAAGAAATAAAGAGAGATAGAGAAATAGAGAGAGAGATGAAGAAATAGAGAGAAAGATGAAGAAATAGAAAGAGATGAAGAAATAGAAAGAGAAGAAATAGAGAGAGAAAGAAAGAAATAGAGAGACATGAAGACATAGAGAGAGATGAAGAAATTGAGAGAAAGATGAAGAAATAGAGAGAGATGAAGAAATAAAGAGAGATAGAGAAATAGAGAGAGAGATAAAGAAATAGAGAGAGAGATGAAGAAATAGAGAGAGATGAAGAAAAAGAGAGAAAGATGAAGAAATAGAAAGAGAGATAAAGAAATAGAGAGAGAGATAAAGAAATAGAGAAAGATGAAGAAATAGAGAAAGATGAAGAATCAGAGAGAGAGATGAAGAAATAGAGAGAGATGAAGAAATAGAGAGAGAGATAAAGAAATAGAGAGAGATGAAGAAATAAAGAGAGATGAAGAAATAAAGAGAGATGAAGAAATATAGAGAGATATGAAGAAATAGAGAGAGAGATGAAGAAATAGAGAGAGATGAAGAAATAGAGAGAGAGATGAAGAAATAGAGAGAGATGAAGAAATAGAGAGAGATGAAGAAATAGAGAGAGATGAAGAAATAGAGAGAGATGAAGAAATAGAGAAAGATGAAGAAATAGAGAGAGAGATAAAGAAATAGAGAGAGATGAAGAAATAGAGAAAGATGAAGAATCAGAGAGAGAGAAAAAGAAATAGAGAGAGATGAAGAAATAGAGATATTCATTATAAAAAGAGAAAAATAGAAAGAGTGCATGTGAAATAGAGAAAGAGAAGGGGTATAGAGAGAGAATGAGAAGGGAAAATAGAGAGAAGGGGAAATAGAGAGTAGGGGGAATAGAGAGAAGGGGGAATAGAGAGAAGGGGGAATAGAGAGAAGGGAAATAGAGAGAAGGGGGAATAGAGAGAAGGGGGAATAGAGAGAAGGGAAATAGAGAGAAGGGGAAATAGAGAGAAGGGGGAATAGAGAGAAGGGGAAATAGAGAGAAGGGGGAATAGAGAGAAGGGGGAATAGAGAGAAGGGAAATAGAGAGAAGGGGAAATAGAGAGAAGGGGAAATAGAGAGAAGGGGGAATAGAGAGAAGGGGGAATAGAGAGAAGGGGGAATAGAGAGAAGGGGGAATAGAGAGAAGGGGGAATAGAGAGAAGGGAAATAGAGAGAAGGGGAAATAGAGAGAAGGGGAAATAGAGAGAAGGGGGATTAGAGAGAAGGGAAATATAGAGAAGGGAAATAGAGAGAAGGGGGAATAGAGAGAAGGGGGAATAGAGAGAAGGGGGAATAGAGAGAAGGGGGAATAGAGAGAAGGGGGAATAGAGAGAAGGGAAATAGAGAGAAGGGAAATAGAGAGAAGGGAAATAGAGAGAAGGGAAATACAGAGAAGGGGGAATAGAGAGAAGAGAAATAGAGAGAAGGGAAATAGAGAGAAGGGGGAATAGAGAGAAGGGGGAATAGAGAGAAGGGGGAATAGAGAGAAGGGAAATAGAGAGAAGGGGGAATAGAGAGAAGGGGAAATAGAGAGAAGGGGGAATAGAGAGAAGGGGGAATAGAGAGAAGGGAAATAGAGAGAAGGGGAAATAGAGAGAAGGGGAAATAGAGAGAAGGGGGAATAGAGAGAAGGGGGAATAGAGAGAAGGGGGAATAGAGAGAAGGGGGAATAGAGAGAAGGGGGAATAGAGAGAAGGGAAATAGAGAGAAGGGGAAATAGAGAGAAGGGGGAATAGAGAGAAGGGAAATAGAGAGAAGGGGAAATAGAGAGAAGGGGAAATAGAGAGAAGGGGGAATAGAGAGAAGGGAAATATAGAGAGAGAAAGAGAAAGAGTGCATGTGAAATAGAGAAAGAGAAGGGGTATAGAGAGAGAATGAGAAGGGAAAATAGAGAGAAGGGGAAATAGAGAGTAGGGGGAATAGAGAGAAGGGGGAATAGAGAGAAGGGGGAATAGAGAGAAGGGAAATAGAGAGAAGGGGGAATAGAGAGAAGGGGAAATAGAGAGAAGGGGGAATAGAGAGAAGGGGGAATAGAGAGAAGGGAAATAGAGAGAAGGGGAAATAGAGAGAAGGGGAAATAGAGAGAAGGGGGAATAGAGAGAAGGGGGAATAGAGAGAAGGGGGAATAGAGAGAAGGGGGAATAGAGAGAAGGGGGAATAGAGAGAAGGGAAATAGAGAGAAGGGGAAATAGAGAGAAGGGGGAATAGAGAGAAGGGAAATAGAGAGAAGGGGAAATAGAGAGAAGGGGAAATAGAGAGAAGGGGGAATAGAGAGAAGGGAAATATAGAGAAGGGAAATAGAGAGAAGGGGGAATAGAGAGAAGGGGGAATAGAGAGAAGGGGGAATAGAGAGAAGGGGGAATAGAGAGAAGGGGGAATAGAGAGAAGGGAAATAGAGAGAAGGGAAATAGAGAGAAGGGAAATAGAGAGAAGGGAAATAGAGAGAAGGGGGAATAGAGAGAAGGGAAATAGAGAGAAGGGAAATAGAGAGAAGGGGGAATAGAGAGAAGGGGGAATAGAGAGAAGGGAAATAGAGAGAAGGGAAATAGAGAGAAGGGGGAATAGAGAGAAGGGAAATAGAGAGAAGGGAAATAGAGAGAAGGGAAATAGAGAGAAGGGAAATAGAGAGAAGGGGGAATAGAGAGAAGGGGGAATAGAGAGAAGGGGGAATAGAGAGAAGGGGGAATAGAGAGAAGGGGAAATAGAGAGAAGGGGGAATAGAGAGAAGGGAAATAGAGAGAAGGGGGAATAGAGAGAAGGGGGAATAGAGAGAAGGGGGAATAGAGAGAAGGGGGAATAGAGAGAAGGGAAATAGAGAGAAGGGGGAATAGTGTATAATAGAGAGAAGGGGGAATAGAGAGAAAATGGGAAAGAGGGAGGGTGGGGGAAAGAGAGAGAAAGAAAAGATGGGAGTTAGTTAGAGAGAGAGAGAATGAAATCCACTCTTTATGTCATACTACTTGGAATGAACTTCTAAATAAGACCTTTTAAAAGGCAAACACATTGTTTTTCCTTGGAGCTAGAGAGACACAGATTTCTTGTCTGTAATTATCAATTTCAAGACATTCCCAGACATTCTTGGTGAAATTATTCATGATTTTTCTGAAATAGATTCTTGATGACTACATGATCAAAAACCCAGCCCAAAGACCTCACTTGACCATATTCGTTTTGCTTCGTTTGCCAGATTCTGAATCGCCATGTTGATATGATGTTTATGATGCGATGTTGTTGAACTGTTAATGCAGTATATATACTAATATTGGAACGATACAGTGAAGATTAGCATGTGATGTTTTTGATGACGTTATGTTGTTGTTGCTGGAGTGATGTTATTCCTTTGCACGATGATGTTGTCTCTGATATGATGTTGATATTTTTGTTGATGTAATGTTAATGTGTTCAATTACCCCTATTTATATAATTCTTTACGTCGCCCAACCATGCAGGACACAACGCACGCACGCCGACTCTCCTCCCGCCCGCACACGCGCCTTCCTATCTCTCCAGACACGCGCACACAGTCGTTAACCCAAACCCACCCCGTTTGGACAATTGTGGCCTTCAGGAACTGTTCACCCGTCACTAAATAGCGGCGTATGCTACGTCGCGGGTCGCTAGTTAGATTTACAGCAAGTTTGGTGAGCTCTGGTCTCATCTCTTTTTGAGGACATTTGGGGCGAGGTGGTTTCTGGTTGAAGTTTTTTTTTAATTTTTGCTTCTTCAAGCCATTCAGCAAACTCATCGCGAGTCGGGTTTCGAACTCAAGTCCCTTGATAAGTAGCCAAGATGCTAATATCACTCATCCACACACGCGCACGTTGTTATTGTCGCCAGATCATGCTACTATGTTGATGTTTGTTTAAAGATGTCATCATGGTGTTATGGTGATGCTGTGGCAAACTTTGGGAATTCCCGCACCCCTCTAAACATTTTCCTCACGTTTTTTTCCCCTTTCGTCTTAATGAAGGGATATTCCCGAAGGATTGACCCGCTGGTCAGTGTCTTTCTTTGTGGAGACGTAGGAAAAGGTCAGAGGTACATCTCCGGGGGGGGGGAAGGGCCAGAGGAGCTGAAGAGTAGACAATGACTGATTGACGGCGGAGTTTCCGTAGAGATTGAAACCATTCAGTCGAACCCGCCTATGAAATATTGGATTTATTGTTTTCGTAAATTGAACGTGTGTTAATAACTACACATCACCTTTTATCGATAATTGAAGTATAAACATATTGATGACACACTAGTGATGGAAAGTGGAACACAGGATCACAAACAAACGGCGAATGATTTCGTTGCTTCACTTGTTCTCAGAGTTTCGGCTTAGCTACGAAGCTAAACGCTCTACAAGTCAAACCGGAGATAGTATCAGGATGTGACGGAGATTCTGAACTTAGATGGGGGTCGAGGCTTACACCTAGTCGAGCGAATTGCGATGACCTCAGAGAGAACATTTGGCGCCTTTTCTGTCTGAAGTTTAATCGCTGGCAAAGAGCAGAGTCAGGATCCAAACGATTTTGTCGAGACTTCATCACCTGTCTAGTTGAGTAGTGCAATTGTAATGACCGGTAGGCCAGTGTTGACAAGATGACCGACTGGACTTGATAAATTGTTTAAAAAAAAACAAAAAACAACATTAGGAAGGCTACTGATATAATAACGCGAATGCAGCTCTATCTGTAAAGACTTTTGGTTATGCAAGTCAAGCTGGCCTCTAGAAGTTGCTGAGCGAATGCAAGGAGAATTTTTTTAAAACAATATAACAGATGTGGAATATTGTCGAAATTCATGATAGTCAGAGACTAGACGCTTAACATTCTCACAACTAATATAGTCATAAACTAAATTTTGAATATTTTCATCATTAATGTAGTCGTGAATAAATGCTAAATGGTCTCATCAATAATGTATTTAGTGACTAAATGCTAAATATTCTCATAACTAATATAGACTGTGACTAAATGCTAAATAGTCTCATAACTAATATAGTCTATGACTGAATGCTAAATAGTCTCATAACTAATATAGTCAGTGATAAAATGCTAAATATTCTCACCACTAATATATTCAGTAGACTAGATTCCAAATATTCTCACTACTAATATAGTCATTGACTAGAAGCTAAATATTCTCATCACTAATATAGTCTGTGACTAGATGCTAAATAGTCTCACCACTAATGGGTTAATGACTAGATGCTAAATAAAAATCTTATCACAAATATAGTCATTGACCAGATGCTAAATAGTCTCATCACTAGTATAGTCATTGAGTAGATGTTAAATATTCTCACCACTAATATAATCAGTGACCAGATGCTAAATATTATCATCACTAATATATTCAGTGACTAGATGCTAAATAGTCTCAACACTAATATAGTCATTGACCAGATGCTAAATATTATCATCACTAATATAATCAGTGACCAGATGCTAAATATTATCATCACTAATATATTCAGTGACTAGATGCTAAATAGTCTCAACACTAATATAGTCATTGACTAGATATCACTAGATGCTAAATATTCTCACCACTAATATAGTCATTGACTAGATGCTAAATATTCTCACCACTAATATAGTCATTGACTAGATGCTAAATATTCTCACCACTAACATATTCAGTGACTAGATGCTAAATAGTCTCATCCCTAATGTGTTAATGACTAGATGCTAAATAGTCTCCTCACTAATATAGTCAGTGACTAGATGCTAAGTAGTCTCCTCACTAATATAGTCAGTGACTAGACGGTCTGCTAGTCAGTAAGAGACGAATGTAGTAGCACTGTTAGTTCAGCCTGAAGTTAGTTCCCATCAATTTATGAGACCTTTCACTTGCTTGCTCTGGTCTTAATGAGATCAGTCTGCTGTGAACTACAAGTGATTCATGTACGCTCTGCCTTGCCAGTCACTTAGATTAGTTGTGGACTCGACATCAAGGTCTCTCTCACTCTCTCTCTCTCTCTCTCTCTCTCTCTCTCTCTCTCTCACTCTCTCATTCTTTCTTTCTTTTGTTCGTTTCCGTCAGTTTCTCCTCCATTCATCCCTTCACAAACACATTCTACTGTCTTAATGGAGCTCTCTTTTAATTATCTCGGGTTTTTTTTTAAATCTCATATTTCTCTCTCCCTTGGTCTCTCTCTATCTCTTTCTGTCTTTCTCTGCTTTAGTCTCTCCTTCTCTCACTCCCTTAGTCTCTAGCTCTTTGTTCTCTTCCCTCTCTCTATCTCTTTCTGTTCCCTTTTCTCTCCCCTTCTTGTTCCACCTCTCTGTCTTTCTGTCTCCCTCTCTCTTTCTCTATCTTTTCCTGACTCTAACTCTTGCACATTGAGAAATAGCGGTAGGGTCCATTATTCATTCTGAATTCATTTCTTCTTTAGTCATTCATTTGTCTCTCTTTCTCTCTCTCTCTCTATGCTCTCCTTACTGTATTACTTTTTCTGATTTTTTTTCTCTCTCTCTTTCTCCCTTTGCCTCTTTCTCGCTCTCTTACTTTTATTTTTCCATCTGCCCAATATTCCCTCCTTTACTTCTCCTAGTCTTGGAAGGCATCCGTCTCTCTCCCGCTCACCGTTTCTCTGGTGAGCTTCCCAAAGTACTCAGCCAAAGACATATTGTGTTGTATGCATGGGAGCGGCAACATTGACAACAAAATGAACAAGATCCGAGACTTTTTTTTTTGGGGGGGGGGGGGGTCGCCATTCTCTTTGTGTGTTCTACATCTGTGGATGGGTGTCAGTGTGTTCTACATCTGTGGATGTGTGTTAGAGTGTTCTACATCTGTGGATGTGTGTCAGTGTGTTCTACATCTCAGAATGTTTTAATGTGTTTGTGTGAATCAAGATGTGAGAGTTAAATTAAAATAGTTATTAGCTACTATATAATAAGAACAGGTTGAAAAACACGAAGCTAAAAAGAAAATTGATAAAGTAAAATTTAGGTGTAAAGCTTTATGAATACCATCTGTAACAACTACAGATAGATCTTTTGCATTGTCAATAACAACATCTATAGCAAAATATGTAAGGTCATGTAAAAGAACATCTATAATAATATCTACAATATCTACAACTACAGAGAAAAACTACATCATCACCTCTATCATCATGTACAGCAGTAACGTAGACACCATCTAAAGCAGCATGTACAGCAGTAACGAAGACACCATCTAAAGCAGCATGTACAGCAGTAACGAAGACACCATCTAAAGCAGCATGTATAGCAGTTACTAAGACACCATCTAAAACAGCATGTATAGCAGTAACTAAGACACCATCTAAAGCAGCATGTACAGCAGTAACGAAGACACCATCTAAAACAGCATGTACAGCAGTAACTAAGACACCATCTAAAGCAGCATGTACAGCAGTAACGAAGACACCATCTAAAACAGCATGTATAGCAGTAACTATGACACCATCTAAAACAGCATGTACATATAACTGTGCTCTCAAAAACAAAGCCACTAATTCGTTTATCGATTTTTATCTTTGACTTTGACTAATTATCACCCGAAATATATTATTTGACTAAATGAGACATGAAGAACTCTCTTTTTTACAAAACCTCTATTCAACTCATACTTTCGAAGAAACAATAACTTTCTGGGTGGAACCTGACCCCAGTTTTAGAAAACAGTTGTGACGATTCTCTTAGAAAGTTGACAGTGGATGTATCTCGTTTGGAAAAGAATAGTTAGCTCGTTGGCCACACTAGCAAAAGTCTGAGAGTAATTTGTTTTTTTAATATAAAAAGAAATTAATTTAAATTTAACTAGAGAACTAGAAAATATTATTTTTAAACATACTAGATGTTTTCGGGTAATTCCACAAATAAGCCATATTCGTTCAAGAATTTTTATATATTAATATTTAGGAACATTTTGCGCACCGTCATCTTTAGACATATCATTGGAATATTATAAACTCTATTGCATTTTAACATTCGCTTAACGAGTATTTTTTTTCTCGTTGGAAAAGGGTTAGGTTAAAACATGTTCTTTTGTGTGTGTGTGTGTGTAAATGTAACATTCAATTAGTTATTAAGTGTGTAAACTAATTTGCTTTATAAATTGTATGAAGTAGAAACAAAATCCTTTTTTTTAAAAGTATTTTTGTATATTCTTTCTTCTTCTTTCCGTTTCCTCCTAGTATTAAGACAATGTGAACATGATAACAACTTACAGACAATAAATGATCAGGTAAATGACAGATTTTTGAAACTGTCCCCAGCTTGTCCAACTAGTAATTACATTTTTAACTAACGGCCGCGAGCCGTTGTCTTATGACGTCCTGTTAAGTTGACCAGGCCTTTGGTCATATTTCATCATTAACGTGCCGTCAGATCCTAGTACAAGCCATGAATCTCATTAAAGATTCCAAGCCTGGATCCATTAACTTGCGCTGGCTTCGTTGTTTTTTTGTTGTTTTTTTTGTAAACTTAAAAGGAAAATCTTCCGCGGTTTATTTACGAAACAATATTGTCAGGAGATTTTAATTAGTTCCATTGTTTATGAGATGATTCCGTTCGAACAATTTCATGTTTAAAAAGTGAGATTCAAACAGCGCTGGTTTATGGATTGCCCATAAGTTGAACCGCGTGCTGAATACATTATGATTGTAATGAACTGATTTCAATGTTATAAGCGGATGTTACAATATGGATAGTTACAAGAAGTAGGTCACTTGGCATGGTGAGATCTCATGGTCTGGATACAAAATTATGGTCTAATGATATAGTCTTGTTAATTGATATATTATACTATGACAGAGTTTCCCAAAGTGTGGTACGCGTACCCCCAGAGTACGCGAAGACTTTGGAGAGGGTACGCCGTTGCACGTCATTAACTAGGCTGATTTGTTTTAAATACCCAGTTATTTGTTCTGTTAAAAACATTAAAGTGTGGTGCTGTGGGGGCGATGGGTACTCGGCATTACACAAATTATAAAAGGGGTACGCATAGGTCAAAAGTTTGAGAAACACTGTACAGCTGAGACACTAGTGTACAATGATATAGTAGAGTCAAGTGAAATAGTCCAGTCAAAGGTTATGATGTGATCTAATAGTATCGGACGGTCAAGTGATTTGTATTTGTTCTCAAATGTACAGTAAAAAAAGATTTCTTTGGGGGCCAATACTGTCCAGCTCGTCCGTTTTTATGGCCGACGGTCATGGCCATATTGCTTGTGTTGATCATGTGATTACATGCACACCTTTGTCAATGTTGGTATTGTCCCGTGTCTCGTGTCTCGTGTCCCGTGTCCCGTGTCTCGTGTCTCGTGTCTCGTGTCCCGTGTCTCGTGTCCCGTGTCTCGTGTCCCGTGTCCCGTGTCCCGTGTCCCGTGTCTCGTGTCCCGTGTCTCGTGTCTCGTGTCCCTTGTCTCGTGTCCCTTGTCTCGTGTCCCGTGTCCCGTGTCTCGTGTCCCGTGTCTCGTGTCCCGTGTCTCGTGTCCCGTGTCTCGTGTCCCGTGTCTCGTGTCCCGTGTCTCGTTTCCCGTGTCTCGTTTCCCGTGTCTCGTGTCCCGTGTCTCGTGTCCCGTGTCTCGTGTCTCGTGTCTCGTGTCCCGTGTCTCGTGTCACGTGTCTCGTGTCCCGTGTCTCGTGTCTCGTGTCCCGTGTCTCGTGTCTCGTGTCTCGTGTCTCGTGTCTCGTGTCCCGTGTCCCGTGTCTCGTGTCCCGTGTCTCGTGTCTTCACCTTTCTTGTTAAACAAAATGGTGTTAAAATAAAGTTTATATTGAAGAGTACAGCCCAGACCAAACGTTTGTGCATAATAAAGTTCATATTGAAGAGTACAGCCCAGACCAAACGTTTGTGCATAATAAAGTTCATATTGAAGAGTACAGCCCAGACCAAACGTTTGTGCATAATAAAGTTCATATTGAAGAGTACAGCCCAGACCAAACGTTTGTGCATAATAAAGTTCATATTGAAGAGTACAGCCCAGACCAAACGTTTGTGCATAATAAAGTTCATATTGAAGAGTACAGCCCAGACCAAACGTTTGTGCATAATAAAGTTCATATTGAAGAGTACAGCCCAGACCAAACGTTTGTGCATAATAAAGTTCATATTGAAGAGTACAGCCCAGACCAAACGTTTGTTCAAAGTAATATTAAACTTAATTGACTGAATGATATTTTTATATTCAAATGTTTTGTTTTTATTTTGACATGCTTTGGATGTTGCTCCACAATTAAATATTATTACACCCTAGCCAAAACCTCCCGCAATACGGCGAGGGAAGGCGGCAGGCAGATGTAAAATGGTATACTGTTGTACGGTCAAATAATGTGCAATGCTAATAGACTGTAGTAGTTTTGTATGTCATATACTATAAAACAGTCTTTTTTCTTGAGCTAAAAGGTGGTCGATGCAACAGAGGCGCCCCATGGAAACGCTTTAAAGACCATCTTAGGCGTCAACTTTCCTTAGCTGACGTAGAAGAGAGCACCTGGATGCATGCGGCCTCAGAACGAGACAGCTGGAGGTCACTCACGAAGGACGCGGAATACACATTTGAGACCAATAGAAAATCCGCTGCCGAGGACAAACGCAAACGGCGAAAAGAAAACCTAAATCGGCCACCTGCGGACAATGGTTTGGCTTGCCCTGTCTGTGGCAAAATATGTAGGACACAGCTGGGGTTGCGCATCCATGGAAAATACTGCATTCCTCGCTAATCTTCGGACTCTAAGACAAGCCTTATTATTATTATTATTAATCTTTCGTAATGGCCTTTCATAAATAAATTGAATATTTAAATATGAATTCGAAATTCCAAAGATCAACAATAAGAGTCTGAGTGTTCAATTGTTACGTATCTAGGCGTTGTTTTTTTCTTTCGTTGACCTGTTGCGGTCGAGAGACGGGTAGGTTGTCTGCCCCTTGTGTAATAAGTTTTTTTTTTCTTTTTTATTCGTCAAGCCACACAGACAGTGACCGGTCCTTGACCTGTGTGTGTACCTCTGGTTGAAAGGAGGGTGTTTTTTTTTCTGCCTCTTTGAAGAGCGTTCTAGATCTGGGTGTTGATGACTTTCTAGAAATTACGAGATATCGACGCGCGGTAGATTATATAAGACCGCTCGCGTAACGTTGACAGACAGACATACGGAGACAGCCGTGAGACAGAATAGCGGAGACATTGCGTGACCCGTGCGTGGTTAACCACTTGATCGTGTAAGTTAATATTTTTTTATGTAAGGCCTTGCTTGCTTGTATTTGTAATTACATTTTCAAACTCTTGTATTGTAATATTTTTACATGTCATTTTTGTAAAAGGGTTTTGGTCAACACATCAATTCTGTATTGAGTAAATGTTTATTTTTCTTTCTTGTAACTTTATATTTGATTAAACATTAAGTTGATAGTTTACCTTCCGATTTCTTGTGTCATTTTTTTTTGTTATTCATTGTAAGTCTTTGATTAAATTCAGACTTAAGATAAGTGACACAACTCCTTTTCTATTGTCACGTTCCCCTAGGCAAGCCATTTTAAAAATTAGAATTCAATTCGTAATACGTGACAAAAGAAGTTTGAGGGCTTTCGTCCCGGATATTTTTCTGAACCTATTTTCGTCTTACTTGAGTAATTTTGTAAAGGCGAAGTTGACTTTAACAAAATTTTTTTGTTTGTTCAAAGAGTCGGAAGTAAAGTATCAATAGTATTGACCAAACTCTCTTAAGGTTTTTTGTTGTACTGATTTTGTACTGTATATTTACATTGTATACATTTTTTGCTTGTAATAGTTGTTAGTTAGTCATGGATATTCAGGTTTTTCTTTCAAATCCCTCTGTGGAAGAGCTTGATGCTTTTACTAGGAAGGAACTGGTCCTTATTTCTAAACATTTAGGGTTAAAAATAAAATCAAATGCCCTTAAACAAGAAATCAGAGATAACATTGTAATCCATTATGTAGACGAGGAAGTGTTTTCTGAAGACCTTTTAGAAACCCTTAGACCCGATGAGGGTAAATCAGATTTAGAACTTCAGATAAAATTAAAACAAATGGAAATAGAAGCCCAGAAGGAAATTAAACAAAAAGAATTAGAGCTTGCAGCGGCTAGAGAGCAGAAAGAAATGGAAATAGAAGCCCAGAAGGAAATTAAACAAAAAGAATTAGAGCAGAAAGAAATGGAAATGAAATTACAAATAGAGTTAAAAAAATTAGAGTTAGCTGCTAATGTAAGACCAGATTCTTCCCCTGCCAGTCATACTGCTGAAGCAACAAAATTTTTGAAAATAATTCCACGCTTTAATGAAGCCACAATTGACAATTATTTTCCACAATTTGAACTTGCTGTGAAAAATTTTAATGTACCTGAAACTTTGTGGCCCACTTTGCTGCAAACAGTTTTGACTGGTAGAGCTGCAGAGGTATTTTGTTTCTTTGACCATTGAACAACAAAAAGATTATAATGTTGTTAAGGCCTTAATTCTTAAGGCATATGAACTTGTTCCGGAAGCTTACCGAAAGCAGTTCAGGGATTGTCGCAAATCGGATGGTCAAACCCATGTAGAATTCCTGCGGGAAAAGGAGCGACGCTTTGAGAAATGGCTCACTTCCAGGGAAATCGGCACCGACTTTGCAAAATTCAAGAACCTAATGCTGATGGAAGAGTTCAAGAGTTGTGTGCGGCTGGACGTCCGTACGCATATAGCTGATCGTGGCGAGGAAGATGTGCACAAGGCTGCAGTGTTGGCAGACGATTATATAATATCACATCAATTTGCCAAGTATACGACGGATGTCAAGCCAAAACAAGTCAAACAGCCTGAGTTCATTGCTAGCAACTCCATCAAGAACAGCAGTACAAACGACAGAAAACCTACTACAAGTAAAGCTACTTGTTCCTACTGCAAACGAGAAGGCCATAAAATTGACGATTGTTGGAAATTGAGGAAGAGAAACGAAAAAGCTCCTTCAAAAGTCAGCGCTTGCACAGTACAGTGGTCGTCGAGGTTTACTCCCTCATCCTCAAGTCATATCAAGAATACCTCGACACCACCTGTTTCAAATGTATTGACTGTACAAGACTCTCCGAAAATGTCTCCACGGTGTTCAAATGACTCAACAGTGAGTTCTTCAAATTCATCTTTACGATGTTCCAATGACTCAACCAAGAGTTTTTCAAATACATCAAGCCGATGTTCCAATGACTCAAACAAGAGTTTTTCAAATACATCAAGCCGATGTTCCAATGACTCTATCCAGAGTTCCCATAATACATCACACCGATGTTCCAATGACTCTAACCAGAGTTCCCATAATACATCATCCCGATGTTCCCATGACTCTAGCCAGAGTTCCCATAATACATCACCCCGATGTTCCAATGACTCTATCAAGAGTTCCCATAAGACATCACCCCGATGTTTCAATGACTCTATCCAGAGTTCCCATAATACATCATCCCGATGTTCCCATGACTCTATTAAGAGTTCCCATAAGACATCACCCCGATGTTCCAATGACTCCATCAAGAGTTCTCCAAATACATCCACAAGATGTTCTACTGACTCAAGAAAGAGTTTCTCCACTGCGTCTCCTAAAGATGTCAATGACTCCAGCGAGAGTTCGACCCAAGTCCAGTCTGCATCAACCAAAATTGATGTTTTATTAGAGGATTTTAAGCCTTTCATTTCGGAAGGATTTGTATCACTACCCGGTGATTCTACAAGTCTACGACCTATCACCATTTTGAGAGACACAGGTGCCTCACAATCGTTACTTTTAGAGGGTATCTTGCCCTTGTCTAAATCATCATCGACTGGGAAGAGCATCCTGTTACGAGGCGTAGAGCTTGGATGTATAGATGTGCCTCTACATCTAATTGACATAAAGTCAAATCTCATTACTGGACCGGTTGTTGTAGGTGTCCGACCAACATTACCATTGGAAGGCATCTCGTTGCTGTTAGGCAATGACTTAGCAGGTGGAAAGGTGATAGCCGAACCCATCGTCACTCAAACACCCGATTTATCTGCCACACCCGAGGAAGACCTAGAGTTATATCCAGCGTGTGCAGTAACAAGGGCAATGAGGTTGAAAGCATCTCAAGAAGAGAACGTCGTCAAGGCCAACAGTAACCAAGATGATGTGGACTTGAGCACCACATTCTTTGCTTCTCTTGAAGAAGAACCAACGCCAAATTCTGAAAAGCCGGCATCAACTCGAAAACAGTTGATTGAGGACCAAAAGAAGGATCCAGAGCTCGCCAAACTCCGAAAAACCGCAATGACATCACAAGAGGCAGAGCTAGCATCAACGTGCTACTACATCCAAGATGATATGCTCTTCAGGAAATGGAAACCTCCAGACGCATCCAACGAAGAAGAATGGAGAATATGCCATCAAATCGTGTTACCAGAAAGATACCGAGCGTACATCATGAATCTGGCTCATGACACACCAATGTCAGGTCATCTCGGCATCCACAAGACATACCACAAGATTATGACACACTTCTTCTGGCCACGTTTGAAGAAAGATGTCATCCAGTACTGCCGATCATGTCATGCCTGTCAGATGGTTGGCAAGCCAAATCAAAAGATCCCTGTTGCTCCTCTGAAGCCGATTCCAGCCTTTGAAGAACCTTTCAGCAGAGTACTTATTGACTGTGTTGGTCCTCTCCCAAGGACAAAAGCTGGCAACCAATACCTGTTGACCATTATGTGTGCTTCAACTCGTTTTCCTGAGGCTATTCCTCTAAGGAACATAAAAGCATCAAACATTGTGAAGGCCTTAATCAAGTTCTTTACTCTATTTGGTCTACCAAAGTCCATCCAATCGGACCAAGGAACGAATTTCACGGCCAATCTTTTCAAGCAAGTCATGACTCAGTTGGGCATCAAACACTGCATGTCGAGTGCGTATCATGCCGAGTCGCAAGGCGCTCTTGAGCGATTCCATCAGACTCTCAAGAACATGATCCGAACCTATTGCTTTGAGCACGAAAAAGACTGGGACGAAGGAATCCACATGCTGCTGTTTGCAACCCGTGAATCCGTCCAGGAATCGTTGGGATTCAGCCCTTTTGACTTAGTCTTTGGCCATTCGGTGCGCGGTCCCTTGAAATGTATAAAAGAGACTTTGTTGTCACCAACAGCCACTGAAGGACTTTTAGACTATGTAATTAAGTTTAAAACTAGACTTTATGATGCTTGTGTTCTGGCCAAAAATAACTTACAAAACACCCAATCCAGCATGAAACGCTGGTATGATAGAAAGGCCCGTGTTAGAGAATTTTCTCCCGGGGATAAGGTGCTTGTATTTTTGCCCATACCAGGTCAACCCTTGCAAGCCAGATATTTTGGTCCCTATGAAATTGAGACCAAAATTAGTGACCTCAATTACACAATCAAAACCCCTGACCGTAGGAAAAAGACTCAGTTATGTCATATAAACATGCTGAAGCCTTATGTATCTCGGCCAGATCACTCAGAGAAGAGTAATTGTGTTTTAAATACAGTCAAAAGTTGTTCAAATAGCCATGTTTCTCCTATTGATGATGATATTGTAAAGGAGAAATTTGGACAATACAAAATACCTAATTCTGTTGTATTACAGAATTTGGATGTAAAACTGTCTCATCTGTCTTCGACAGAAAGGCCAGTTATCATGAAACTCATTAATGAATTTAATGACATTTTTTGTGATGTACCAAAACAGACTAATGTTATAATGCATGATGTAGATGTTGGCGAGGCTACTCCAGTCAAGCAGCATCCTTACAGGGTCAACCCTGAAAAACTTGCTATACTTAGGTCAGAAATCAAGTATATGCTTGAAAATGACCTCATTGAACCAAGTTCCAGTAGCTGGAGCTCCCCATGTGTCTTGATACCTAAACAGGACAAGACTTATCGTTTTTGTACAGACTACCGTAAGGTAAATGCTGTCACAAAGACCGATTCGTTTCCTATCCCTAGGATAGACGATCTCATAGATCGTATTGGTGATGCTAAGTACATCACCAAAATAGACCTACTTTCAGGTTATTGGCAGGTTCCCCTGACTGATAGGGCAAAGGAAATCTCCGCCTTTGTCACCCCTGATGGTCTGTACCAATACAAAGTGATGCCATTTGGCATGAAGAATGCTCCTGCCACTTTCCAGAGAATGATAAATGCCCTGCTTGCTGACATGGAGAATTGCCACGCATACATAGACGATGTAGTGATTTTTAGCCAAGATTTTTCTAGCCATTGTAAACAACTGCATTGTCTTTTTACTAAACTGTTACATGCAAAAATTACTGTAAACCTGAGTAAGAGTGATTTTTGCCAGGCTTCAATCCAATACTTAGGCCATATTGTAGGACAAGGCCAGGTGAAACCTGTAATGGCCAAAGTAGAAGCTATCCAAGCTTTCCCTATCCCTGCTGATCGGAAACAACTCCGAAGATTTTTGGGAATGTCTGGATATTATAGAAAATTTTGCGAAAATTTTTCTGTCATTGCCAGTCCTTTAACAAACCTCCTGAGAAAGAATGTCCGATTTACTTGGACGGATGAATGTCAGAAAGCCTTTAACCAGATCAAGCAGATATTATCTAGCTCTCCCATTTTGATGGCTCCTGACTTCGGAAAACCTTTTAGGTTAGCTATTGACGCCAGTGACACAGGTGTTGGGTCAGTCCTTTACCAAGAAGATAATTTCCAAGTAGAGCATCCTATTTGTTTCTTTTCCAAGAAATTTAATAGACATCAAAGAAATTATTCTACTGTGGAAAAAGAATGTCTTGGGTTGATTCTTCTATACAACACTTTGATTTTTATATCAGTGGGTCCAGATGGCCACTGGTTGTATTTACTGACCACAATCCCCTTACATTTATCCACAAAATGTCTGGCAAGAACCAACGACTTCTCAGGTGGAGTTTATTTTTACAAGAGTACAACCTAGATCTTATACACATAAAAGGCAGCGAAAATGTTATCGCCGATGCCTTGTCTAGATTGTAAAAAGTATTTTGATGTATATTTTTTTTTATATATATATCATGATAAATACATTCTGTAATGTAAATATTTTTTTTTTTTAATTCTAAAAAGATTTCCATTTCGTGGAAATGTAAACTTTTTATTTTTAGGGGGGAGGTGTTACGTATCTAGGCGTTGTTTTTTTCTTTCGTTGACCTGTTGCGGTCGAGAGACGGGTAGGTTGTCTGCCCCTTGTGTAATAAGTTTTTTTTTTCTTTTTTATTCGTCAAGCCACACAGACAGTGACCGGTCCTTGACCTGTGTGTGTACCTCTGGTTGAAAGGAGGGTGTTTTTTTTTCTGCCTCTTTGAAGAGCGTTCTAGATCTGGGTGTTGATGACTTTCTAGAAATTACGAGATATCGACGCGCGGTAGATTATATAAGACCGCTCGCGTAACGTTGACAGACAGACATACGGAGACAGCCGTGAGACAGAATAGCGGAGACATTGCGTGACCCGTGCGTGGTTAACCACTTGATCGTGTAAGTTAATATTTTTTTATGTAAGGCCTTGCTTGCTTGTATTTGTAATTACATTTTCAAACTCTTGTATTGTAATATTTTTACATGTCATTTTTGTAAAAGGGTTTTGGTCAACACATCAATTCTGTATTGAGTAAATGTTTATTTTTCTTTCTTGTAACTTTATATTTGATTAAACATTAAGTTGATAGTTTACCTTCCGATTTCTTGTGTCATTTTTTTTTGTTATTCATTGTAAGTCTTTGATTAAATTCAGACTTAAGATAAGTGACACAACTCCTTTTCTATTGTCACGTTCCCCTAGGCAAGCCATTTTAAAAATTAGAATTCAATTCGTAATACGTGACACAATGTTTCCCATATCAACAAAGAGATGTCTGAGTGTTACAATGTTCCCATGTCAACAAATGCCAATGTCAGTGACTTGTCTTTGACGTTGCTTCTGTGTGCGCTCCTGATGTGCAGAGCCTTGACCATAAGGACAGAGGCGAGCAGTAAAGGCCAGCGGACTCAGCATTGAGTTTTGGGGGGAAACCAGTCGATAACTGGGATATCAATCAGTGGCCTGGCTAAGGGAGACACTCGGCTTCCGGTCTCTGTCTGATATGTCTAGCTGTGTCACTGGGACTCGCACTATGTCATTGTCATCTGGCATTACAAGACTCAGGGTATTGGTGGGTACTGGAAGGGATGGGGGGGGGGCTCCATTATGTTGTTTCACGATGAACTCAGGGAGCCAATGAGAAGCTTACTAATACTGGTCACTTTAAGCTTGCAAGGAGGGGGATGTAAACTTAGGCCATTAATGAAACAATTATGTAAACGTTGTGGCCGAAAGAGTTCTCTGTTGAAATCATTGTTCTGGATATATAAACTATAACTTTGGTGCCAGGATGTGAGTCTATTGAATGCCGCTTATACCTATAAGAAAGACAAGACAAGGGGCAAGAATAGATGGAGGACTAGAAGAAGACTGGGAGGAGGTGTAGATTATATAGAGGTCTAGAATGGATAAATGCCCAGGTTAGATGGATGTCCAGACTAGGTAAGGGTTAAAGCTTGGATTGGCTGAAGGGGCTATACTAGAACTAAGAGTCCTAGAAAAATTGACTACAGTAGGTTGGGGCCTTAAGTAGGCGGTGGCCTTGACTCATTGAAGGCCTAGACTAACACAAGGCCTGGACTAGACGAAGGTCTGGACTAGAAGATAATTGCCGGATGCCTAGAATGGGTGTAGACTAGCTTTTATGATTGTCTATCTATTTATTCCTTGATCTGGTCAGAAAGAGAGATATGTAGAGAGAGAGAGAGATAGAGAGACAAGACATGGATAAATACACAAGTGAAAGAAACAAAGGGTAATAGATGTTCACTCCGCTGGTGTGCTAGGAAAAACAATTGTTTGTGTTAGAAAAAGGACGAGAGAGAGAGAGAGAGAGTGAGTGAGTGAGTCAGAGAGAGTGTGTGTGGCTGAGAGAGAGAGAGTTTGAGTAATAATGACAAACCATACTGCACATTATTCCTAAATGTAAGAAAGAGGTGGGGGCATGAGAGAGAGAGAGAGAGAGAGAGAGAGAGAGAGAGAGAGAGAGAAATAAAGAAACAGAAATTGTCGAAATGTTCAAACGCAAACAAAATGTCAGAAAAAGATAATTATCCTCTATATTTTCTAAAAGGACATTGCATTAATGTCACCAAACGTCATCGATTACCGTGTAGCCAAGTGCATGAGTGGAAGGCTTGTTTAAAGACTACACGAAGAAACAGGCATCTATGTACAGAATTACCTATATTAAAACTAACCACTTTACTTAGAGAATTATCTTTGACGAGAATCTCGCAATTTTCATACTTCCGGAAAAAAAAAGAATTATGGGAAGTTTTTTTTGGGGGGCACTTGGCGAGTATGTTGTGACGTAATTTGAACAAAGGTGAGGCTGTACAGCTCACAATACAAGAAACATGTTTTTTTTCCTAGATTTCATTATCAAAGCTGTCCACACGGGTTTTCTAATCTTAGCTCAACTCATTTGGGGTTAACTTCCAGTACAAATTTTAACCATAATTTTGGTTTTGAACCAAATGCTGTTTTGATTATACTCTCTAAACTTAATATTGGGGTGGGGGGGGGGGTGTTTACGAAAAGCTAATTCGTATTCACTTGTGTTCTAACCACTCGCTGCCTCGTTCTGAATGAATAAGAGATATGACATACTTTGTTGAAGTGTCGATGACATGGCTTTTTAAAAAGGTTTTCTCTTTACAGTTTGGTTTCGCAAGCGCCCTACCTCTCTGTCATCATTCAAGCCCAAACATTGGAGTATTTGAAGATTCATTTCTTGTCTTCATCTAACATTGACCACGACAAGTTGAGACCAAAGACACGATGTCTTGTAGGTGTAACAGATATGTTTTTATTTCTTTTAGATGTCCGAAAGCATGACCTGTTCACTTGTGTCACGTACACAGTGTCTATATTTAGCTCGTCAGCAACCTCGGGTAATTTCTCACGTGGAGATATGTTAATTAGTGTAACTTGGGCTGCATTTATTGGTTACAATGAGCTACGTTGGACACGTGACTTCGCTTGGGCCCGGGAAGATTCTGGTTTATTAGTCAGTCATTGTATGGAACTTGGAAGTGAAACATCTACTAAAGCTTTGTATTAGAACTCAGTTATATTATTGTGTAGATCTATCATTTTATTCAAGTACTTTTAACCATTGTAATTATTTGTGAATAGCTTTTTCAAGTTCTGAATTAAAGTAATTGTTTTAGACGAAGAGAAGTTTCTTCATTGAATATAGTAACATACTTAGATCGGTTTAGCGAATGACAACTTCTAGATGATCAACTGGCAACATTTTGAATGATCGTATTATCAACTAGATCTAGCTACTTCTATACGATCATCTTATTAAAAGAAGATTTCAAGATCCTCGGCAATCACGATCATCGTTAGTGTGATACAGGTCAAGATAATCTTCAACGTGACATCTATCATTGCATCTTCATAGATCTTGACATCTGACATTCACATTAATTGATGATTGTGATAACTTGAAACAATGTTTCTTGTTGGACCTTTAGGAGAATCCGAAAATTTGAAACAATTTAAAATTTAAGACTTTTGAAAAATTGAGATACTGATTTCACTTGGACCAAGCAGCCTATCTATCTTGCTCTCTCTAAATGTCTATATCAAGATATTTACATGTCTCTATAACAATACATAGTGTATATTAACAATTAGGTGAATGTGTCTGCATCTTTTTTTTTTTTGGTGTATAAAGAAAGAAGATATAAAGAGAATGTCGATGTGGGGAGGAATGAAAGATAAAATATCAAATGAAGGGAGAAACATTAGTACTTAGAAATAGAAAGAGACGGAGAGAGAGAGACAGAGGGGGTAGTGTAACAATCCTAAATCAATGTCATTGCAAACGAGAAGATTCGACAGATTGACTAAAGTCATACGTCAACAAAAGTCATAAATGAAGACTAAATATATGCTAGAGGACAGCTACCAATTCTAGTCAGCTCTAAAACACACATACATTCTCAGAAAATGTTCTGAAGATAGAAGATTTTTCCCGGGCCTAGAACGCATAAGATTTGTTCGTGAGCTTCTCAAATCTACACTACAAACTGAAATGGACTCACTTTTTTCTTCATTTCGACGAACAAAATACTTTCTTTTTGTTCTTGTCAAGAGTGAAGAATAACTCACTCAAGGAAAGAGGATTCTCTGCCCCTGGCTAATCTGAAACTTGACTGGTGTTGACAGGAAGTTAAGTCTCTATCTCTGTCGTCTGCCAAATTGTCCAACCAATCATAATAAGAGCGCTGCACCTGGCTCATTATGACCTAAGCCAGAAGCAGACTTCAGAAGAAACAAATGGCAGTTGGGTGAGCTACTACCCCACCCCCCCACAGACACACACACAGTAGAGTACTTTGTATTTGTCTCACGTCTGCTGTTCAGGTATCTGAACATATGCATGGCAAACACGTTTACAACACTCAAGAAAAAAAAATGTTCACAAATTTTACAGAACTCTAAGAAAATTGAGGGGGCGCATTTTTTTTTCAAACTTCAGCATTTTGAGACGATTTTTTGTTTCACTTAAAAATGAGAAGAAAGAACTCTGGAAAGACAAGGGCATGAGGAATGCAACTTGGTCAAAAAACCAGAGATCATGATTCTTTGAATTGTGTTCAATCTCGAAAATTGTCTCTCTCTTTCTTCTTTCACTCTCTTGTCTCTTTCTCCTTGCATTCTCTCTTTCTTCTTATCGTTATCTGTTTCTCTCAAGTTCTTTTTCTCACATTCTCTTTCTCTTATTAAAACGTTCTCTCTCAATCCCTCACTCTCTGTGTCCATTAATCTGTCTTTCCCTTTCTTTCACTTTATCACTCAGTCTCTCTCATTCTTTTTTTTTTTTTTGCCTCCTTCTGTTTTCTCCTGCTCACACACTCGTTCTCTTTGTTGTTTTCTTTCTGTTGTTTTCTCTCTGTGGTTTTCTCTCTGTTGTTTTCTCTCTGTTGTTTTCTCTCTGTTGTTTTCTCTCTGTGGTTTTCTCTCTGTGGTTTTCTCTCTGTTGTTTTCTCTCTGTTGTTTTCTCTCTGTGGTTTTCTCTTTGTGGTTTTCTCTCTGTTGTTTTCTCTCTGTTGTTTTCTCTCTGTTGTTTTCTCTCTGTTGTTTTCTCTCTGTTGCTTTCTCTCTGTTGTTTTCTCTCTGTTGTTTTCTCTCTGTTGTTTTCTCTCTGTGGTTTTCTCTCTGTAGTTTTCTCTCTGTTGTTTTCTCTCTGTTGTTTTCTCTCTGTTGTTTTCTCTCTGTTGTTTTCTCTCTGTGGTTTTCTCTCTGTTGTTTTCTCTCTGTGGTTTTCTCTCTGTGGTTTTCTCTCTGTTGTTTTCTCTCTGTTGTTTTCTCTCTGTTGTTTTCTCTCTGTTGTTTTCTCTCTGTTGTTTTCTCTCTGTTGTTTTCTCTCTGTTGTTTTCTCTCTGTTGTTTTCTCTCTGTTGTTTTCTCTCTGTGGTTTTCTCTCTGTGGTTTTCTCTCTGTTGTTTTCTCTCTGTTGTTTTCTCTCTGTTGTTTTCTCTCTGTTGTTTTCTCTCTGTTGTTTTCTCTCTGTTGTTTTCTCTCTGTTGTTTTCTCTCTGTTGTTTTCTCTCTGTTGTTTTCTCTCTGTTTTTTTCTCTCTGTTGTTTTCTCTCTGTTGTTTTCTCTCTGTTGTTTTCTCTCTGTTTTTTTCTCTCTGTTGTTTTCTCTCTGTTGTTTTCTCTCTGTTGTTTTCTCTATGTTGTTTTCTCTCTGTTGTTTTCTCTATGTTGTTTTCTCTCTGTTGTTTTCTCTCTGTTGTTTTCTCTCTGTTTTTTTCTCTCTGTTGTTTTCTCTCTGTTGTTTTCTCTCTGTTGTTTTCTCTCTGTTGTTTTCTCTCTGTTGTTTTCTCTCTGTTGTTTGCTCTCTGTTGTTTTCTCTCTGTTGTTTTCTCTCTGTTGTTTTCTCTCTGTTGTTTTCTCTCTGTTGTTTTCTCTCTGTTGTTTTCTCTCTGTTTTTTTCTCTCTGTGGTTTTCTCTCTGTGGTTTTCTCTCTGTTGTTTTCTCTATGTTGTTTTCTCTCTGTGGTTTTCTCTCTGTTGTTTTCTCTATGTTGTTTTCTCTCTGTTGTTTTCTCTCTGTTGTTTTCTCTCTGTTTTTTTCTCTCTGTGGTTTTCTCTCTGTGGTTTTCTCTATGTTGTTTTCTCTCTGTTGTTTTCTCTCTGTTGTTTTCTCTCTGTGGTTTTCTCTCTGTTGTTTTCTCTCTGTTGTTTTCTCTCTGTGGTTTTCTCTCTGTTGTTTTCTCTATGTTGTTTTCTCTATGTTGTTTTCTCTCTGTTGTTTTCTCTCTGTTGTTTTCTCTCTGTTGTTTTCTCTCTGTTGTTTTCTCTCTGTTGTTTTCTCTCTGTTGTTTTCTCTCTGTTGTTTTCTCTCTGTGGTTTTCTCTCTGTGGTTTTCTCTCTGTTGTTTTCTCTCGTTGTTTTCTCTCTGTTGTTTTCTCTCTGTTGTTTTCTCTCTGTTGTTTTCTCTCTGTTTTTTTCTCTCTGTTGTTTTCTCTCTGTTGTTTTCTCTCTGTTGTTTTCTCTCTGTTGTTTTCTCTCTGTTTTTTTCTCTCTGTTGTTTTCTCTCTGTTGTTTTCTCTCTGTTGTTTTCTCTATGTTGTTTTCTCTCTGTTGTTTTCTCTATGTTGTTTTCTCTATGTTCTTTTCTCTCTGTTGTTTTCTCTCTGTTTTTTTCTCTCTGTTGTTTTCTCTCTGTTGTTTTCTCTCTGTTGTTTTCTCTCTGTTGTTTTCTCTCTGTTGTTTTCTCTCTGTTGTTTTCTCTCTGTTGTTTTCTCTCTGTTGTTTTCTCTCTGTTGTTTTCTCTCTGTTGTTTTCTCTCTGTTGTTTTCTCTCTGTTGTTTTCTCTCTGTTGTTTTCTCTCTGTTGTTTTCTCTCTGTTGTTTTCTCTCTGTTTTTTTCTCTCTGTGGTTTTCTCTCTGTGGTTTTCTCTATGTTGTTTTCTCTATGTTGTTTTCTCTCTGTGGTTTTCTCTCTGTTGTTTTCTCTATGTTGTTTTCTCTCTGTTGTTTTCTCTCTGTTTTTTTCTCTCTGTGGTTTTCTCTCTGTGGTTTTCTCTATGTTGTTTTCTCTCTGTTGTTTTCTCTCTGTGGTTTTCTCTCTGTTGTTTTCTCTCTGTTGTTTTCTCTCTGTGGTTTTCTCTCTGTTGTTTTCTCTATGTTGTTTTCTCTCTGTTGTTTTCTCTCTGTTGTTTTCTCTCTGTTGTTTTCTCTCTGTTGTTTTCTCTCTGTTTTTTTCTCTCTGTGGTTTTCTCTCTGTGGTTTTCTCTATGTTGTTTTCTCTCTGTTGTTTTCTCTCTGTGGTTTTCTCTATGTTGTTTTCTCTCTGTTGTTTTCTCTCTGTTGTTTTCTCTCTGTTGTTTTCTCTCTGTTGTTTTCTCTCTGTTTTTTTCTCTCTGTTGTTTTCTCTCTGTTGTTTTCTCTCTGTTGTTTTCTCTCTGTGGTTTTCTCTCTGTTGTTTTCTCTCTGTTGTTTTCTCTCTGTGGTTTTCTCTCTGTTGTTTTCTCTCTGTTGTTTTCTCTCTGTTGTTTTCTCTCTGTTTTTTTCTCTATGTTGTTTTCTCTCTGTTGTTTTCTCTCTGTTGTTTTCTCTCTGTTGTTCAAATCCATACTTTCTCTTTCGTCTACACACACACACACACACGAACACACAATCAACCGCTTTATCTATTCAAAGTCCTCAGGAGCTTAGAATGAACTAAGAACACACTTCAGCACTGGAAAGACACATACGCAAATAGTTCTGTTTGTAATGAGAGGTAAGTGTTCCTTGTACCCCCAAACAACCCACACCCACACCCCTTTGTCTTTTCATCTCTGAACAGGTGTTGAAGTGCTGGCCAGGTATGTGATGACCTTGTCAGATCTTCTGAATGACCAACCACTACTTACAGATTCTCAGCCTCCCCCCCCAAAAAAAAAAAAACAACTGATAGAACAAAATCAAGATTATTAAACAAAAATATATTAACAGACTGAAGTAGAAGAATTTGTTTGGCTCTAGGGTCGAACAGTTGTGCCTAGTGATCTTTGCAACGGAGAACAGAATATGGAACATTACTCTCTACACAGAGAGTGGAAGAGAAAGAGAACGTGAAATAAAGGTAAAACAAAGTACAGAGAGAGAGAGAGAGAGAGAGAGAGAGAGAGAGAGTGGAAGAGAAAGAGAACGTGAAATAAAGGTAAAACAAAGGACAGAGAGAGAGAGAGAGAGAGAGAGAGAGAGAGAGAGAGAGAGAGAGAGAATTAGAAAAAAGGGTAATAAATAAATAAAATACTTTTTAAAAATATTTTTTATATAGTGTCTATAATAAGTTAAGAAAAAAAAAAAAGAAATATTATTTAGTGCTACTATTACTGGTACAGTATAAATGTGTGTTTTTTTACTGTAAGACCCTACAGACAAAAAAGCAACACACAGATTTGGTTGAATTGACAACTGATAGTTTCAATCATGAAAATTCAAAGAGCTTAGCTTTTCCAAGTACATTCTCAGTAATCATATTTTTGTTTCAATCACGCTGTATGAGAGGTTAGCGAGCCTTTTAGGACACCTCCACAAATAACGTCACCGATAGGATTCAAATTATTTTTTTTTTATTGTATTCTAATCTATTCCTCCCGATGGTTCAAACTGTATATCAAGGTCAAAAGGTCACGTTGATATCAGTCTGAATGGAGTGTGTCTGGTTAAAAAAGACCTCATGAAAATGTCAGACTATAATTATTTTTATTAAACCTAGACGCTTGAAGTAAATTGTTGGAGACGCCATTACTAATGGTGGCCTGTGCTTGTAAATAAAAGGGGAATTAGTTACACGTTTTTATGAAGCCAGGCTGCAGAAGCCAATTTTTGATTCGCCAAGAAACAGCTCCTTGAAACAGGCGAGACATTCACGCATTTTCTTACACAAAGAAAAGAAAAAAGTTTTTCTAGTGCTGGCAGGGCAGGCCTTGGGTAAGTGGAGGTCCTGACCGAAATGAATGAGGGGGCCCTAAACGAAATAGAAAAAAAAAAAAAAACAACATAAAATATGACCGAAAAATACTCAGACCATTATAAACCATCTTGTATCTAGATGTAATCACTGGCGGATCCAGGGGGGGGCGGTAGGGGCGATCGCCAACCCCCCACTCGGCGGACCCCCCCCCCCGGAAGGATGAATTTTAGTATAGAATTTACACAATTTGTATACGGATTTTTTTTACTTATTTTAATAATATATACCAATTATTTATATTTAAACCTATTTTTAGATTATTTGGCCCCCCTCTAGTATGTTGGTCGACATGGTGGGGTCGGGAGGGGGCGTTGGAATCAATTCCGCCCCACCCCATAAACTTTCCATTTGGGGGCGGTCCAATTTATATGTAGAAATCACAGCTTGCTAACAGAATAAATTGAATATCTATATGATTAAAACTTGTTATTGGTATTTTAATCGATCTTTATATTATGTCGTTCCCCTCTTGGCCGATGGGGTGGGGATCGAATACCTCTACTGCCCTTCCCACCTAAAACCTTTGAGTGGGGGGGGCGGTCCTACTTTTCGGAGAAATCATAGTTTGTGAACACGATTAGTTGAATTAATATATACATTTTATGTTATGTCGCTCTCCTTCAGGTGTTTTTGTCGATTCGGTGGGGGGGGGGGCGATTGCATGTACTGCCCTCCCCACACTAGCCGTCTGAGTGGGGGGGCGGTCCTATTTTTATGGAGAAATCATTGTATGTGAACAAAATTAGTTGAATATGTATATAATATAAACTACGTGAACCCATTGTATATTATGTCGCACCACACTCTTATCTCAAATTTTATCATTAGTAAATATAAAATGAAAAAAGGTTGTATAAGGTGGGAGGGGCGGTACATGCAATCGCCTTCCCCCCATGGGACAAACCAATACTTTTTCTTTTTGTATTATAGTTAAGAAATTACAAAATAAGAAAAAATCTGTCACTAATATAATATATACATGCTATAAAATTAAATTCTTATATCGAGTCGCCCCAACCCAATTCTTTAATGCCAAATGCAATCATTAGCAGAAATTATAAAAAGCACCCTCCCCTTTCCAGACAGAGTTTATGTAATTTCACATGAATTTATCTTAATTATTTTAAGAAAGACTTTGCTTTGGAAAAGTTTTAATTCAAACGAAATTTTTTCCGTATAAGAGTCACGATTGAGATGAGTTCTAAACCCAAATGATTTTTTTCCTAGTCGCCTTTTTTAAACCTTTACTCAATCTGATATTTTACTAGTTAAAAAAGTTTTGGACTATAACTCATGCTTGTATTTTATTGAATATTATTTATCGAATCATTTTTTTTCGGCGGCGATCCTCAAAGCATGAATCAAAAGATGTGGGGTATCTTATCTTTTCAAGGAACAAATCGGTTTTATTTGCAATGTATTAAGGGCGTAAAATTTATATTAGAATATTTTTCAACATTATTCAAAAGGTCCTTTATAATAGGATGAATAATGAGCTTTAGGTCAGGAAAATGCGTTTCTTCAGTGAAGAATGCAAGAAAACGCTTTTGGCGAACACTACTGATAAATAATGAGCTGTAGATGTCAGAAGGATGCGTTTCTGCAGTGAAAAATGCAAGAAAACGCTTTTTGCGTCGGGGCTCCCGAACCCCACTGGGGGAATCTTACAGCGCTCCCCCAGCCCCTCAAGCTTGCAAGAGAAAGGCCTAAACATGACTTTTGTATTTGTTCGCTGAAGGTTGAGAAACACTGCTCTATTTTATTCTCATATATATATGCTGTACGCACACGTTTATGTATAGGGTTAGGGTTTACTCGGCGTTAGGGTTAGGGTTTGGAAAAAAATCGCCCCCCTCCCTCCAAAGTACTGGATCCGCTAGTGGATGTAATCAGCAAATGATTTAAAATCATATAAGTGGTGCGCCATTGCACTGATCTGCTTTATGGACGATTCATGATCACCAGACTGGAAATAACGTTCCGACTTTTCATCTACAGGAAGAAACAGTGGTCTTCTAACATCCTGCAGTCTAACAGGCCTGGCTAGTAGACATAGAGCCTTAGAGTGCTGCTGTGTTTTGACATTTGATCCATTTTTCGCATTTTTTTCACACACACACACACACAATCTTTGAGTCCTGTGCGAGGCCCACACCAGTCGGATGCCTTAGGCGGCTGCCTCGTTTGCCTATGCCTTAGTCTGGTGGGCCCTGGTACCGGTGTTGAGAAATGTAGGTCAAAAGAGCGTGCTAATTAAGAGACAATTTAGAGCAGTGCTGCCTATTCTGTAGATGTAAAGATCAGGATGTTACTCCTGACACTGAAACGAAACCGACCGTGTTGACTTATAAATCCAGAATGCATATTATTATTCACAAAAGTGTAAACAACTTTTTTTTTTTACAAGTTTGTTATTTTTAAAGGCAAATCAGGTAAACTATAGTGTATTTGGAAAAGTTACAACGTAAATTTAAACAATATTATATATAACTTTTATTATAATATAGACAATGTTAACCTCAGATGAAACGCGATAGATATAGTAGACTTTAGTAATATTATAAAATGGTATTCAAACAAAATCTAACTCACATCAAAAACAAATCCTTTCACTCTGGCGTACTGAAGTCGTCTGTCCTACATAAGGCAGCTGACGACAATGCCACTTATCTTGCACCATTCACAACCAATCGCTAACCATTTCCCACCATCACCATAGAAACACACACAGACTCCATAACAGCCACACGCACAAACAGATTCCAGGAATATTTTCAATCATTTTTCTTTAAATAACAGCAAAAGAAAAATAGCCTTATGTTTAAAACAAGAAGCTCCAAATCTCAAAAAAAAGAAATTAATAATAACAATAACTTAGGGCCTTCTTTAGAAAGTTTAAATCCTGCCCCCCTGTATGTAATAAAAAAAAGCTCGCTACATTTCCATGACAAGATTGTGTGACCAAGATACCGACGAGACTCGATTCGTTTTTGCCCAAAGGTAAACTGTCAGTGTTAAAACCATGCTTTATTGATCTCGATCTTGTGGACCTTATCGTTACAACCAATCAATGTCAAAGGATTATCGATCTCAATGTCTGGCCTTCCTATGTCAACATTTTCTGTTGCTTTTTTTTCCGAGGTTAGATCTTCCAGGTGAAATGAAGCCGAGGAAATCATTCGTCCACGTGGAACAATGACCGCTCCAAATGACCATCGCCGAAAAAAAAATCTAAAAATCTGCCTGCCATCACCACTGTATGGCCAAGATGCTGGGCGCTACCTTCCTAGAGCTTCGCCCTTTTCTTTTCCCCTCTCCTCTCTCCGTCGCTCTCTCCCCGAGATTCAGTTGCGCCCCCCCCTCCCCTTCATTCCCACAATGCTTTTATTAATTCCCATGATGCAAAGCAGGCTTGTCACGTGTCGAGCGAGGCATGATGGGGAATGCTATTGCCAGATTGAGAGAGCTTCATCGAATTTGACCGTCCATTCGAGCGTGCGTGTTTCCGGGAAGGGGAGAAAATCGAATACAAATTTTAAGCTAGAAACATATTTCTTTCGTTTTTTTTTGTTTTTTACTTTAGTCTCCCTTTGGAGGTCTCAAACACACAAATACAAACACACAGAGAAAAGAACCTTTTTTTTGTTCGATCTGCAGACTAAACGAAAGTTGTCGACGAGACAAAGTTTCTGGACCAGTATACGGAAGTAAGAGATACAAAGAAACGTCAAGTTCCATGTACAGAAAATTTCAGACATTTGAGAGAAAACAGATATTTGAAACAGACATTTGAGAGGAACCAGATATTTGAGAGGAAACAGACATTTGAGAGGAAACAGACATTTGAGAGGAAACAGACATTTGAGAGGAACCAGATATTTGAGAGGAAACAGACATTTGAGAGGAAACAGACATTTGAGAGGAACCAGACATGTGAGAGGAAACAGATATTTGGCAGACATCAATTCTACAAAACAGATGTGCTATTATTTCTTATATTATAAATTGTAATTTGGGAGTTCGCGTTTACATTTACTTGAGAGGACGACATTATCTTTAAAAAAACAAAAAAAAACTTCACTAATAGTTAAAATATAAAGTTCATGAGAATAGAAATATAAGACTCGGCTTAAAATGTGAAGACATTCAAAACGTTTAGTTTTCTTGTTGTAAATCCCTTGGGGTTCTCTCCACCAGTCACAGAACCGCTTCAGTCCTCTCGATGACGTTCCACAGAGCAGAATACAAGGAGAAATGAACGTTTCTTTGAGGAAAATGTCACCTTGAACTCTGTTATGGTACTGAGTTGATTCGTGACCCCATCCTCCTCAACCCTCCTCGTTTTCCTTGTTATCATCATCACCCTCATCATCATCCCCGTTTTCTTCATACGTATCGTCATCCTTGACGTCACTCTCGTCCTCATCATTGTTCTCATCCTTCACCTCATTATTGTCATCCATTTATCAAGCTCCGTATCCTCATCCTTCTTTTAATTCAATCATTATCCTTATCTTAATCCCCAGCTTCATCCCAATTATCCTCACTCAGAAGCAATGAAACACAGGATAAGGTAGACACACTGCTTAACATGGTTAAGTAATTTCCAAATTAAAAATGTAAAAACCAAATCACCTTAAGGAATATTAATGCATATAAGAAATAAGTATCTAGTGACTTCTATTCGTTGTACTCAATTCCTACTATCAATTCACTCTTTTATCATAGTAAAAAATCTGAACATTTTTTGGACAACTTTTCATTCTCCTATCAGATCAAAATTTCGTACATAAGCTTGTGCTGCGTGACAACACATTTGATTGAAATTTCAGAAAAATCACTTCATTAATCATTGCGTTATTTATTTATTTATTTACTTTAAAGCCGCCGTTTTAACTGTGTAACTCTTGGAAACTAATTTTTTTTTTCTATTACTGAATAATGGTATTCCTTTTGCAAAAGGTCGCCCCCATGCAATGATAGAAAAAAAATAATGTTTTGTTTTTTAAACACTATTTGTTTGTTTCCTTTGTTGTCACTTCAATCCAAATGAAATGTTAGTAAAAACTAATGAGGCTGCAGACTTGTGAAAGCCGACCTTGCTCTGACACATCTACGAGAGAATAGAAGTGAAACCATTTCAAATGAATTTAGTCTCTCCATTAACTGAAGTATGAAGAAGAAGCCTCTGTATTACTGTGTGACTCCCTCTCTTTCCGGACTCAGGATCTGCCCCCTAGGAAGAAGATGTCCCCGTCATTATGTCCAAACAGTTGTAAGGGTTTACTAACACCGACTTCAAACAGCGCCCCTTCTCCCCCTTTCCAAAAAAATTTCTGGGTTAACAAAGGGCCAGCACTCTGGTAGAAAAAAATATCGCTTCCGGAAAGTGGAAACGCCCGCCATTTTTTTCGTCCTCCGTCTATTCTTGTTTTATTTTTGTAAATAAAAGTTGGATTTGTGTGTGTGTGTTTAGTTTGTTAGTCTGCTTATGAATAGACCGGCTGGATAAATGCTTATTTGGAGTCGTATGGTTTAAAAGCAAAAATGTTTTGCTTCGATATTTGAAATGGTTTTGTGGTGAAAAAAATAAAATACTTTTGTATAATCAATTTATCAAATAATGTAATAAGAGTTTATTAGTTTCTTCCTAAAAGATAGAATGAGAAGCACATTGTATATTCTTAGTCTGCTTTACGGACTACATGGTCTGGAGTTAACTTTTTATTTTTAAATACTATAAGATAGAAATTGACCTACTTTAAATGATTGGTAGAGAAAAATAAACAAACTCTTATCTGATTGATCACTAGAAAAACTTAAGCACCATAACTAGATCCAAACTAAATGAGCTTTTTTTTCTAGCTGTCTGAATCCTTTAGTTAACTAAACCCTCTAGCCCTTAAATCTATTTAGCTATCTTAACTTTCGAGCTATCTAAACCCTCTAGCTATCAAAACGCTCTAGCTGTCTTACTCTTCTAGCTATGTAAACCCTCTAACTATCTTACTTTTCTGGCTATATAAAACCTTTAGCTATCTTACTTTTCTGGCTATCTAAGCACTCTAGCTATCTTAAATTTCTATCTATCTAAACCCCAAACTTCTAAATTGACACATAACAAAATACAGATCACGCTGTTGTGTACATTGTGTTTTAATTCACGCCACGTATTTACGCAAGACAAACCTGAACATTAAATGACAGACTAATGGAATAAACTAAGACACATCTCACTGTCAACAAAGTATTGCCAGGGCTAATGTGTTGGGTAGATTAAACCTAAATTAAACCCATCCATCTAATGGCTTAGTGAAGTGCCACACTACTGTCGTGTTGTTGATCTACGTGACTTGGTAGTGAAACACTTAGGAATGGAGGGGACAGTGGGGAAGTGTTTAACTCTTTCTCTCCTAATTAACGATAACATCGTTGATTTGACCCCATTAAATTAAATTAATTTTTGGTTTTTGGTATAACTTGTGTTATATGAAAAGAGCATGCATTCTCCTGTTATTCTATACCGAAAGTCACGTTTTCTGATTACAAACCAAAATGTAATTTTATTTAAGTTTAATCCTAACTGGGTAGAATGTACAAATGTGAAAAATGAACAATTCTGTCAGAACGTGGAAAAATAATTTACGGAGTTCAAGAGTTAATAGTTGTAACTGAAGAGATCACTTTCTTTTTGCTTTCTTTTCATCATTGTTATAGAAACTCTTTCTGCTCATCTAGACATCCAGGATGTTGTGTGGCCATCACACGACTGAACGCCTTTTTTGTGTTCTTTTCATCATTGTTATAGAAACTCTTTCTGCTCATCTAGACATCCAGGATGTTGTGTGGCTATCACACGACCGAACGCCTTTTTTGTGTTCTTTTCCTATAGAAGCAAGTGGCTGAAAATTAGATCCAGACGTATTCAACAGAGACCCTTTGAGATGGCCAGTCGAACGTCAAAGCACTCGACCAGCAAGCCCTGTTAATGTATTTTTTCCCTGAGGAAATATCCCGGCATCAAGGTCGCAGCCACCTATTTCAAGGTCACCCGCGTAATTAAGACAAATCCTGCTCACCCTACTTAAGACGCAAGCTGCGGGTTTCCAAGCATGCTCTTGTCAAACTCATTCAAAAAATTACACTGGCACGTGCCTTGAAGTGCGCGGTATGCGGTGGGAAGGGAATGGTGGAAATGGATGGAAAGTAAAGGCATGGAGTGCGCGCCTGGAGTGGTGCTATCACCATTAAAATACACCACAACCCCAAAGCTTTAGTTTGTTTCCTTTCTTTGGAGCCATGTTGCCACTAAAGCCCTGGGAGTCATTGGGAGCTAAGAAATGAATTTCAAACCCATTAGTTGAAATCAACTGAAAGTTTTTTGTGGATCAGCAACAAGTTAACAAGCAGCCCGATACTGACAACAAAACAAAACAATTTTATGGCTACTGTAGACTACATCTTTATCTTAAAGAGGCTACACTAGATAGATAGATAGATAGATACATAGATAGATAGATAGATAGATACACAGATTGATTGATTGATTGACACATAGATACATGTATACATAGACGGACAATCAGAGACAGCATAAATATACTTAACAATTCCAAATTTATTTTTATTTTTTTGTGAAAAAAGAAAATAGCAAATAGAAAGATGATATGTAGGCTAATATTCTTTCGATAAATAAAAACAGTTGATTGTTTCGATATTTCATTGTTACAATTAAAAGTTTAATTGAATTGAGACTTCGAACAACATATACAGAGTACAGACCTATCTTACATTTCTAAATGTTTTTTTTTTCCTGGCTATAGTAGCCTTTCTGAAGGTTGAAGGTAAACTAACAACGAGATATAATCAAAATAAACTATGATGGGGCATTTATATTTTCAAGTCTCAAGTAACCTTTAATAAATTTTGTTTTAGATTGCATTCTAAAGTACAACTTACAATTATGATAATAAAGCTTGTCTTCGAGTCCGAAGATTAATGAGACGAGACAATGTCAATCGATTTGCCTCTATTTTGTTTAACCACCATTCTAAGTCTCAAAACCCAAAGTAAAGAGTTCTTTGCCTTGTCAAAAAGCTATCCACCATACAAGAGTTTGATTTCAATAAACCTCAGCACTACACGTGACCCAAGATGAAGAGCAGGGATAAACCACAATGGTAAAACGTAAAGGTATCTTGTTCAGACCTCTAGGGGACAAATGCTGTTAAGCTCATCTGGTTCTGTTTTCCATGCTTAACACATGTCATGCGGCCATCGCAAAGTCCAACCGTCTTCTCTTCCTCCACATATGTCACGTGCCCATGAGAGTTGGGTGGACTCAGGGTGTCCTTAAAATGTGGAAATTCAATAGCCTTAAATTCCAAAGCCTCACCGGTCTCGAATGCGAGACCCCTTGGTTCGGAAGCCAAGCGCTTATCATTCGGCCGCTACACTCATTACATCATAAAAACAAAGTTACAAAGACAGTTTGAGTAGAAGCAGAAACTCAAAATTGGCCCCCCAAGTGGTCTGCTCAGGCAGGTAAAAAGGCAGTTTTCAATATTTTAAGAAAGAATGAACTTCAAACTACCAACAACTACAACCCGATACTTTTGTATTGTTAGTTCGACTAATGACTTGATATCACAGTATACGGAGATTTATTAATGTTATTATTATTAAATTGTTAATATTCGTATGCATTCAATGAACTGATAGTTATGAAGATATTGTTAAATGTGAACCTGGCCTAACTGATTTTATCTAATTGATTTAATTGTTTTGTAAAATGTCAATATCTTATTTAAAGCCATAACAAAGAATCTTTTCTTATTTATTCTAATATTGCATCTCACTTCGAATGCCGCACAATTCCTTATGTGTGATATAAAACACTACTAATGAATAGTTGTTTTAAATTCGACTTATATACATACTAAATAGATTTTTTTTTTTTTTTTAAAAAGTAAAAATTTTGTTTAAAATGTCTGAAAGAAAGTACTTAATTTAGTGATACAAATTTTAAAAACATTTTTCTGACGAAAAAGTCTAAAACTGTTTGCATAAATATGTTAAAATATGCTAAATCACTATCTCCCTTAATAAATAGTCTCCTGTGTTTTTTACTATTAATAGTGAATAGTTGTAAAAAATTGTGTATTTTTATGAAACAAAAAATGCTTGAATAGTTGAAAAATTAAATTTTTCGCTTTCATAAAACAAAAAAGTAGTCGTTGCATAAGAACTTTGAAAAATCTAAAATGCTATGATATAGTATTTTAAATATGAGATCTAAACATGACGGACTAACGGTCGGACTGACAGACAAATCACACAAAACAAATAGAGGCTATTCTCCTTTTAGAGGCCGCTAAAAAGGAAAAAAAGGAGATGAAAAAAACCTTCTAAAGTACCCCCCCCCCCAAAATGTCCATGGAGAAATACTTTGTAAAAAAAGAAAAATAACATAACAAAGTACTATAACAATTGTTATAATGAACATCAAACAAAATACTTGGACAAAAGCAACTGTATAAAGATACTATGTAACAAATAATGACCTCTTCAAAACAATGTTAAAGAATGTGGATTCAAGACAGAATTATTGTGTAGCAGACAGACATTCAAACAGACAAAAGAAAAACAACACAAAAACTTCCATTGTCCCAGATTTACCCTAAAGTCTAGCAGCAGCTAAACAGAAGTTGGTTCCATCAACACACCACTGATCTAATCACTTATAGAGGATCGGATCAACCTGGATCATTTGGCTACATTCCCTCAAGTCCACCTGGAAATCAGCAAATCCCAGCACCATTACTCTCTGCTGAGCTTCTGGCATTACAGGACTTAACGATTTAATGACCGTGCTGCCTGTGGCCAGGTGAAACCTTGTAGGATGTGTATTTGGGAGACCACAGCAAAGGGAAGTAAAAACAACAAGACAAGACAAACTTGACAAAGTGCCAGATTTTTATGACGCAATGTATTTGCATAGTGAAATTCGATTAATAGTACATACTATAATTTCATGATATAACATAGTCGAATCAAAATATATAAATAAATAAGCATAGACATACTTTGCTTATTAGCGTTGTATGCATAATCGCAAAAGCAAAGTTTGCTAGGGAGCTCATTGTAATTAAATAGGTGCCAGATTAATGGTGTTGCCCTCTCCGCTATTTATACTATATGTTTAATTAAATCACTGTACCCCTTGTTATTACGTAGTCTGTAACTGCTGAAAGAAGGACATTTACTTCTGAGGGTTATATCTAACTAATGCCACAGTTCTAGAAACACAACACAGCTTAAAAAACACAATTCAGCTTAAAAAAAACACATCTCAGCATAAAAAAACACAACTCAGCTTAAAAAAACACAACTCAGCTCAACCGATACTAATCGTTGCAGAAGGCCTGAACATTCCTTGCCACGTCACAGATCTGTACGAAGTGGCCACCAGCTATTGGTCTAACTAACCACAGCTTGTGACGTTACAGGTCACTGTTCAGGCCCTCTATAACGAACGGTCTCGGCTCAACAAACACAACTCAGCTCAACAAACACAACTCAGCTCAACAAACACAACTCAGCTCAACAAACACAACTCAGCTCAACAAACACAACTCAGCTCAGATTTTTAAAAAATGCAAAGACACCTTCTGGATTAGAACTCTAGCCCCCAAAGTTAGACATCAGTTTATGCAACTCAGCCACATGTGTGTGCACACATAAAAAAGGTAAACAGTTTGATATAATATGCAAGCAGATTCTTATGTGGTTATTAAAGTTAAAATAGAACTCGACACAATTATCAACTATTTCCATAATATTTCCATAGGTTAGATCTGATTAACGAAATATATCTCAGGAATTTTAAGCCACACATGTAATTGTATTATACCAGTGGTGTATTAGACCATTTGTGTATTAGATCAGTGGTGTATTAGACCAGTGGTGCACATCTTTTCCGGCCTGTGGACAATGTTATAACGGACCAAAAAGTCATCTAGTTGAGGGGAACTGCGTCTCTACAGCTTCATTAAGCACTACGGGCAGACATTACAAGGGACTCGATGGAATAGTGTCGCATGCCAGATACGGCCCACGGGCAGTAGTTTTTGGCACCAATGTATCTGGCTCACACCCACGCAAACTATCTCCATAACGGAAAGCAATTGATTGATTGAAGACATACGGCCCTCGACAGACCACCTTACACCGCACCACCGGCCCTGCTACCAACCAATTAACTTATTAAATCACCATTCATGACAGCTCATTAAGTTGAGATGAAGGTTTATGAGAAGGCAAGCTGCTAACACTCCAGATTCTTGGCACCGACCGAAAAAAAAGAGTCAATAATGAGAGGTTTATTCTACAAGATCTATGTTTTTTTTAAATTCTGAAGACTTAGCCGTGCCGTACAGATGTTAAGTTATTGAAAGTCCAGAACTTTCCATGTGCGTCAAGGTTCTAGAGCAGTGATGTCCAAATAATGGCCCGTGGGCTATCTCCGGTCCGTGACCCAGTACTATCTGGCCACTTTCAAAACTCCTGCCCAATAAACATACACCAAAATAGGTTAAGCACAACAGTTCTAGAGTATGTTCTCAATCGCCCTCATCTTGACCCCATCTTGGCCTTAATTTGATCCAAATTTTATTCCAACTTGACCCCATCTTAGAAATAAAATTGGAAATTGGGCGATTGCGATTCAGCAAGCATACATTCGATTTGATTGATGCTAAATCCTTCGCACTAAAATGAATTAGAGTTATAATTGTCATTAATATAATCCTTACCTTTAGATAAAGTATCATCATAGTACCACGCCCATTGATGTATTAATACGCCTGCCATTAACAATGCAACGCCCATGGTAATGATAAGTCATTTTTCTACGACCTTCCACGGTATAATGACTTTAGATGCCTAATGAGAATAATATTATGAGTCACGCCTAATTCAGGAGATAAAACGCCCAGTAAAACATTCCTATGATGGACAGACCTACTCCCAATATCCTAAAACATAAATATTTTTTTTTTAAATGCGCAACGCCCATGAGGCATACACAAGGCATGGGTGTTCACTTCAAAAAGAGTATGACAGAACTTATTAAACTTAGCAATACATTTGTAAATAAAATGTTCTTTTTACAAAAATTCGAAAATCGTTTTCATAAATGTGGTAAATACAAGGTCAGTCTATACTTCCCTTATTAAAGAGTCTCCCATATTTGTTACGTTTAATAGTGAATTGTTGTAAAAGTGGTATATTTTTATGGAAAAAACAGCTTGCATAAGTGAATGTCTAAAAATTCGATTTTTCGCTTTCAGAAAAGAAAAAAAAAGCCGCTGCATCAAAACTTTAAATGGTCTAAAATATTATGATGTCGGATTTTCACTATCTTTTCTAGTTTACGAAATCTAATTGGTTCGGACGGACGGACGGACAGGCAAACCACACAAAACTAATAGAGTCTTTTCCCCTTTCTTTAGCGCTAAAAACATTATTTTTGATAAAGCAAGAAAAGTTTATATACTTAATTAATTAAACATAATTATAGAGAAAAAAATGTATTAAATGTACAACAAGTATAACTTATTACACACGGCATATATCTCTCATATTAACCAAATGATAAACTATTATAAATGGTGTTATATTGCGTACATTGATTATATGATAAACAAATGTACGTGTCCATATATCTAGTACATTGATCCAATGATAGTCACTAGAACATTGATCCAATGATAGTCATATAGCTAGTACATTGATCCAATGATAGTCATATATCTAGTACATTGATCCAATGATAGTCATATATCTAGTACATTGATTCAATGATAGTCACTAGAACATTGATCCAATGATAGTCATATAGCTAGTACATTGATTCAATGATAGTCATATATCTAGTACATTGATTCAATGATAGTCACTAGAACATTGATTCAATGATAGTCATATATCTAGTA
>JAZGLO010001610.1:215000-218252 GCA_036873155.1 Biomphalaria sudanica
AAATATCCCATTTTTACTCCGTTTTGTTAACTGTTATGGTATATTAACCAGCACTCGAGCTAAATCACTCCTATCTTCTGGTTCAAACACATTATCTCATTCATTAATGATGTACTTTGTTTTACATTTATATGGAGGCCAATTTGAGTGTCTCTGTCTAGGACTATAGGGCGCTAGGCTCTCCTTCGTAACGTGTATGCATTGACTTCTATTTCTTTAGTTTTTAAAGTTAATCTTTTTTTTTTTTTTTTTTACAGTTCCTCTTATTAGCTTGCAAACGATTCATGGCTTAAAAAAATTGAACACGGATTTACAAAAACAGACTCTAACAAATCGACAGTGTTTGTATGTCAATACGAAAAGAAAAAAAAAGCTATTTGGTCTTACTAGGAAAACTCTTGACTAACAGTGATAATTATTCAAACATAATCTTAAAATTAAATTAGGTCTGGAGGCTAGACAATCTATATGTTGGACACACATAGGTCATCGGGTATTCCTGCATGTCTTCATTCAAATTTTTTACGCACCGTTTTCTAAATCTGCATCTCTAGGGCTATCGCCAATCTAGCTCTACAAATTCAGAACAGCCTTTTCTTGTCACGAGTTGAAATGGGATTTTAGTAACCTTTAATACGAAATCAAGCACTCTATATTTTAGAATTAGATAAAATAAGCAGTGGCGTAACTAAGGGGGGGGAGGGGGAGAATTTTAAAATCCCCCCGGGCCCCCACCTAGGGGGGATTTTATACATAAATTAATATATTTGATTGACAAATAGTGTCAATGGGTGTCTTTTTTTTTCAACATTTATGGATTAAATTTATCACAAAGACTAAACCTAGATCTGGGTCTATCAGTACGTTGACTTTGTTGACATTTTAAAAATATTTTTTTCCCACAGAGATAAAAGTTTTTTTTAAGTTAGTTTTACATTTTAAACTTTGTTGTCACGAATAAAACTGGATGATATACAGCGAATTCCAAGTATCTTGTTACCTTTTACTAATAATAGATCTAAATGGCGAGTATTATATGGCTACACTAATTAACCTTGAAGCAAAATTTACAGAATCGAGTATAACAGATCCAAAAGTTATTCCTAATATGCTAGAATAGTCCATTTTCGGCTTAGGCGTCTATAATTTCAGAATTAAACTTCACACTCGAGTTATTACCCCTGTATTCATCTTTGCTCAATCCAATGGAAACTCTATTTTTATTTCCATCTAATCCTTTTGCTTTCGCATAAAACATAAACAACAAACAATGACGTAATATCATATAATATTAGCACATCCTTCCTTTTGAAGTTAGTATCACACCCTTCCTTTTAAAGTTCTTAAGAGTGATATCGTACTAGCAGGGCCGGCCTTAGCTAGCATTTGCGGGCCTAGTCTGGGTAGGGATGAGCATAATGTCAATATTATTTTTTTATAATTCAGAAAAAGTTCAGGACTTTATCGTATATTTTGCCTTTTCATGAGATTTTCTGGAGGCCCTGGAAAATCAGGAGGTCGCGAAAACCCTGTTATTTTATATACGTTATAATGGTTTAATTTAATAATGTACACTTAGAATTAGCGCGGGTCCTATGAAACCGTCGGGCCCACTGCGACCGCATTATCTGCAGTGGCCTAAGGCCGGCCCTGTTTGAGTAGGAACTTTAACAATTCGTCCGCTTCTGGTTGTCTTGACTGGCACAAAACAGTTCTAGACGTTGGTCTATAACTGTCTGTTTCGTTTGTTCCAACAGTTTGCAGTTCATTGTCTCCATCGGTATCATAGTACCCAGAGATGTCTTCATCGAAACTCTTATTGAAAAAGCGTTGATTTCTTCTGTATGTTTTTCCGTTTGTCTTTATGATGTAAGATCTGCGTGCTGAATGATTTTTATGACAACTGCTTTCTGCCATGTTTGACCTAGACGAACTCTTCGACAGAATAATCTTTAGGTAGTTTTGCTTTTGCATCGTATTTCACTTTGCTTTTCATCTGTCGTTCGTTGAGTAATGTCTCTGCATTTTCAGCTACCGATGGTTTCAATAGATTGGAATGATTCCCTGAGTCTTCTACTCGTCAGCAGATGTGATGGTGAATACGGCAGTCCACTTATCGAAGTATTTCTATACTCGAGCATAACGAGATATGGATCTTTCCCACTTTTGTATGCTCTGAATCCTTTTGCTTGCGCACAAAACATAAACAACCAACAATGACGTAATACCATATAATATTAGCACAGAATTTTCTTCATGCAGTGCAAAATTAAATTTTTTTTGCCTATCTTGAATTCTGGTCAAAGCTCCTGCGCCCAATTAATATAGTTCAGAAGAAACTACAAAAGTGTGGACTGCATATACGGGAAGCTGCTGAAGAAATTAGTACCCTTTCATGCTTTCTGCAAAATGATGAGAAACTGACAAAAACCCAATCCATCGAAAAAGCAAAAGAAGGTAGTGAATACTATGGATTCCCTGTAATCAAAACAACCAGAAGAAAGAAAAGACTTGATGGGAAATTGAGTTCTAATGTAGGACTGTCAATAGAACTGCAATTCAAACGTGTTGCGACAGAAGTGCTGGACAGATTTCAAAGGCTGGAAAGAAAATGGATACCTTTGGGTTTCTTCTTGAACCAAGACACCTGTTAGATGAAGACCTGCTTATGACAAACTGTGCTACTGTTTGTATGATGAAATAAATGGCAAATCGCTTTTTCAATGATGTCATAGATGCACGAGCACTTTTCATCAACAAACCAGTAATACAATCACAAATAGACATATTGAGGAAACAGGCTTCATATGGTAATTACGTGTGCTCAAACTTTGCAACCTCCTCCGAATACCGCTAACTCAGGCCACTTCCATTACGTCATGTGAGAGATCATTCTCAAAGCTCAAGTTCATCAAAAACTATCTCAGGAGCACAATGACGCAAGAAAGGCTTATCATGACTTTAATGTCAGTGAAGTCACAAATACTAGAAAGTATCGATGTAGTTGATGTTATATATGTCTTTGCTGCACAGAATGCACGACGTGAAGCGATATCAATTTAGATTTGTCACTTGTGCATTATTTAACTAATAAACAAAGGTATTATTCATTAAAAGAGTCTTGATTACTTTTTGTTAAGTTTAATGATATACTGAACCAATTTGATTTGGGGCTTATATATTTTGCGTACATTATCCCATGTCATATGTCGAATGTCAAAATGCAAGGGCACCCAAAGAGGTCAATCCCCC
>JAZGLO010001611.1:0-36111 GCA_036873155.1 Biomphalaria sudanica
GCATATAAGATAATACATCTGGAATACAGTCAGTCTTGTAGATAGCTCAACATACTTTGGTATATAAGATAATACATCTGGAATACAGTCAGTCTTGTAGATAGCTCTACATACTTTGGTATATAAGATAATACATCTGGAATAAAGTCAGTCTTGTAGATAGCTCTACATACTTTGGCATATAAGATAATACATCTGGAATACAGTCAGTCTTGTAGATAGCTCAACATATTTTGGTATATAAGATAATACATCTGGAATACAGTCAGTCTTGTAGATAGCTCAACATACTTTGGCATATAAGATAATACATCTGGAATACAGTCAGTCTTGTAGATAGCTCTACATACTTTGGCATATAAGATAATACATCTGGAATACAGTCAGTCTTGTAGATAGCTCAACATACTTTGGCATATAAGATAATACATCTGGAATACAGTCAGTCTTGTAGATAGCTCTACATACTTTGGCATATAAGATAATACATCTGGAATACAGTCAGTCTTGTAGATAGCTCAACATACTTTGGCATATAAGATAATACATCTGGAATACAGTCAGTCTTGTAGATAGCTCTACATACTTTGGCATATAAGATAATACATCTGGAATACAGTCAGTCTTGTAGATAGCTCAACATACTTTGGCATATAAGATAATACATCTGGAATACAGTCCGTCTTGTAGATAGCTCAACATATTTTGGTATATAAGATAATACATCTGGAATACAGTCAGTCTTGTAGATAGCTCTACATACTTTGGCATATAAGATAATACATCTGGAATACAGTCAGTCTTGTAAATAGCTCAACATATTTTGGTATATAAGATAATACATCTGGAATACAGTCAGTCTTGTAGATAGCTCAACATACTTTGGCATATAAGATAATACATCTGGAATACAGTCAGTCTTGTAGATAGCTCTACATACTTTGGCATATAAGATAATACATCTGGAATACAGTCAGTCTTGTAGATAGCTCAACATACTTTGGCATATAAGATAATACATCTGGAATACAGTCAGTCTTGTAGATAGCTCTACATACTTTGGCATATAAGATAATACATCTGGAATACAGTCAGTCTTGTAGATAGCTCTACATACTTTGGCATATAAGATAATACATCTGGAATACAGTCAGTCTTGTAGATAGCTCTACATACTTTGGCATATAAGATAATACATCTGGAATACAGTCAGTCTTGTAGATAGCTCAACATACTTTGGCATATAAGATAATACATCTGGAATACAGTCAGTCTTGTAGATAGCTCTACATACTTTGGCATATAAGATAATACATCTGGAATACAGTCAGTCTTGTAGATAGCTCTACATACTTTGGTATATAAGATAATACATCTGGAATACAGTCAGTCTTGTAGATAGCTCAACATACTTTGGTATATAAGATAATACATCTGGAATACAGTCAGTCTTGTAGATAGCTCTACATACTTTGGCATATAAGATAATACATCTGGAATACAGTCAGTCTTGTAGATAGCTCTACATACTTTGGCATATAAGATAATACATCTGGAATACAGTCAGTCTTGTAGATAGCTCTACATACTTTGGCATATAAGATAATACATCTGGAATACAGTCAGTCTTGTAGATAGCTCTACATACTTTGGTATATAAGATAATACATCTGGAATACAGTCAGTCTTGTAGATAGCTCTACATACTTTGGCATATAAGATAATACATCTGGAATACAGTCAGTCTTGTAGATAGCTCTACATACTTTGGCATATAAGATAATACATCTGGAATACAGTCAGTCTTGTAGATAGCTCTACATACTTTGGTATATAAGATAATACATCTGGAATACAGTCAGTCTTGTAGATAGCTCTACATACTTTGGCATATAAGATAATACATCTGGAATACAGTCAGTCTTGTAGATAGCTCTACATACTTTGGCATATAAGATAATACATCTGGAATACAGTCAGTCTTGTAGATAGCTCTACATACTTTGGTATATAAGATAATACATCTGGAATACAGTCAGTCTTGTAGATAGCTCAACATACTTTGGCATATAAGATAATACATCTGGAATACAGTCAGTCTTGTAGATAGCTCTACATACTTTGGCATATAAGATAATACATCTGGAATACAGTCAGTCTTGTAGATAGCTCTACATACTTTGGTATATAAGATAATACATCTGGAATACAGTCAGTCTTGTAGATAGCTCTACATACTTTGGCATATAAGATAATACATCTGGAATACAGTCAGTCTTGTAGATAGCTCTACATACTTTGGTATATAAGATAATACATCTGGAATACAGTCAGTCTTGTAGATAGCTCTACATACTTTGGTATATAAGATAATACATCTGGAATACAGTCAGTCTTGTAGATAGCTCTACATACTTTGGTATATAAGATAATACATCTGGAATACAGTCAGTCTTGTAGATAGCTCTACATACTTTGGTATATAAGATAATACATCTGGAATACAGTCAGTCTTGTAGATAGCTCTACATACTTTGGTATATAAGATAATACATCTGGAATACAGTCAGTCTTGTAGATAGCTCTACATACTTTGGCATATAAGATAATACATCTGGAATACAGTCAGTCTTGTAGATAGCTCAACATATTTTGGTATATAAGATAATACATCTGGAATACAGTCAGTCTTGTAGAAAGCTCAACATACTTTGGCATATAAGATAATACATCTGGAATACAGTCAGTCTTGTAGATAGCTCTACATACTTTGGCATATAAGATAATACATCTGGAATACAGTCAGTCTTGTAGATAGCTCTACATACTTTGGCATATAAGATAATACATCTGGAATACAGTCAGTCTTGTAGATAGCTCTACATACTTTGGTATATAAGATAATACATCTGGAATACAGTCAGTCTTGTAGATAGCTCTACATACTTTGGCATATAAGATAATACATCTGGAATACAGTCAGTCTTGTAGATAGCTCTACATACTTTGGCATATAAGATAATACATCTGGAATACAGTCAGTCTTGTAGATAGCTCTACATACTTTGGTATATAAGATAATACATCTGGAATACAGTCAGTCTTGTAGATAGCTCAACATACTTTGGCATATAAGATAATACATCTGGAATACAGTCAGTCTTGTAGATAGCTCTACATACTTTGGCATATAAGATAATACATCTGGAATACAGTCAGTCTTGTAGATAGCTCTACATACTTTGGTATATAAGATAATACATCTGGAATACAGTCAGTCTTGTAGATAGCTCTACATACTTTGGCATATAAGATAATACATCTGGAATACAGTCAGTCTTGTAGATAGCTCTACATACTTTGGTATATAAGATAATACATCTGGAATACAGTCAGTCTTGTAGATAGCTCTACATACTTTGGTATATAAGATAATACATCTGGAATACAGTCAGTCTTGTAGATAGCTCTACATACTTTGGTATATAAGATAATACATCTGGAATACAGTCAGTCTTGTAGATAGCTCTACATACTTTGGTATATAAGATAATACATCTGGAATACAGTCAGTCTTGTAGATAGCTCTACATACTTTGGTATATAAGATAATACATCTGGAATACAGTCAGTCTTGTAGATAGCTCTACATACTTTGGCATATAAGATAATACATCTGGAATACAGTCAGTCTTGTAGATAGCTCAACATACTTTGGCATATAAGATAATACATCTGGAATACAGTCAGTCTTGTAGATAGCTCTACATACTTTGGCATATAAGATAATACATCTGGAATACAGTCAGTCTTGTAGATAGCTCAACATACTTTGGCATATAAGATAATACATCTGGAATACAGTCAGTCTTGTAGATAGCTCAACATATTTTGGTATATAAGATAATACATCTGGAATACAGTCAGTCTTGTAGATAGCTCAACATACTTTGGCATATAAGATAATACATCTGGAATACAGTCAGTCTTGTAGATAGCTCTACATACTTTGGCATATAAGATAATACATCTGGAATACAGTCAGTCTTGTAGATAGCTCAACATACTTTGGCATATAAGATAATACATCTGGAATACAGTCAGTCTTGTAGATAGCTCTACATACTTTGGCATATAAGATAATACATCTGGAATACAGTCAGTCTTGTAGATAGCTCAACATACTTTGGCATATAAGATAATACATCTGGAATACAGTCAGTCTTGTAGATAGCTCTACATACTTTGGCATATAAGATAATACATCTGGAATACAGTCAGTCTTGTAGATAGCTCAACATACTTTGGCATATAAGATAATACATCTGGAATACAGTCAGTCTTGTAGATAGCTCAACATATTTTGGTATATAAGATAATACATCTGGAATACAGTCAGTCTTGTAGATAGCTCTACATACTTTGGCATATAAGATAATACATCTGGAATACAGTCAGTCTTGTAGATAGCTCAACATATTTTGGTATATAAGATAATACATCTGGAATACAGTCAGTCTTGTAGATAGCTCAACATACTTTGGCATATAAGATAATACATCTGGAATACAGTCAGTCTTGTAGATAGCTCTACATACTTTGGCATATAAGATAATACATCTGGAATACAGTCAGTCTTGTAGATAGCTCAACATACTTTGGCATATAAGATAATACATCTGGAATACAGTCAGTCTTGTAGATAGCTCTACATACTTTGGCATATAAGATAATACATCTGGAATACAGTCAGTCTTGTAGATAGCTCTACATACTTTGGCATATAAGATAATACATCTGGAATACAGTCAGTCTTGTAGATAGCTCAACATACTTTGGCATATAAGATAATACATCTGGAATACAGTCAGTCTTGTAGATAGCTCAACATACTTTGGCATATAAGATAATACATCTGGAATACAGTCAGTCTTGTAGATAGCTCTACATACTTTGGCATATAAGATAATACATCTGGAATACAGTCAGTCTTGTAGATAGCTCTACATATTTTGGTATATAAGATAATACATCTGGAATACAGTCAGTCTTGTAGATAGCTCTACATACTTTGGTATATAAGATAATACATCTGGAATACAGTCAGTCTTGTAGATAGCTCAACATACTTTGGCATATAAGATAATACATCTGGAATACAGTCAGTCTTGTAGATAGCTCTACATACTTTGGCATATAAGATAATACATCTGGAATACAGTCAGTCTTGTAGATAGCTCAACATATTTTGGTATATAAGATAATACATCTGGAATACAGTCAGTCTTGTAGATAGCTCTACATACTTTGGTATATAAGATAATACATCTGGAATACAGTCAGTCTTGTAGATAGCTCAACATACTTTGGTATATAAGATAATACATCTGGAATACAGTCAGTCTTGTAGATAGCTCTACATACTTTGGCATATAAGATAATACATCTGGAATACAGTCAGTCTTGTAGATAGCTCTACATACTTTGGCATATAAGATAATACATCTGGAATACAGTCAGTCTTGTAGATAGCTCTACATACTTTGGCATATAAGATAATACATCTGGAATACAGTCAGTCTTGTAGATAGCTCTACATACTTTGGTATATAAGATAATACATCTGGAATACAGTCAGTCTTGTAGATAGCTCTACATACTTTGGCATATAAGATAATACATCTGGAATACAGTCAGTCTTGTAGATAGCTCTACATACTTTGGCATATAAGATAATACATCTGGAATACAGTCAGTCTTGTAGATAGCTCTACATACTTTGGTATATAAGATAATACATCTGGAATACAGTCAGTCTTGTAGATAGCTCTACATACTTTGGCATATAAGATAATACATCTGGAATACAGTCAGTCTTGTAGATAGCTCTACATACTTTGGCATATAAGATAATACATCTGGAATACAGTCAGTCTTGTAGATAGCTCAACATACTTTGGCATATAAGATAATACATCTGGAATACAGTCAGTCTTGTAGATAGCTCTACATACTTTGGCATATAAGATAATACATCTGGAATACAGTCAGTCTTGTAGATAGCTCTACATACTTTGGTATATAAGATAATACATCTGGAATACAGTCAGTCTTGTAGATAGCTCTACATACTTTGGTATATAAGATAATACATCTGGAATACAGTCAGTCTTGTAGATAGCTCTACATACTTTGGTATATAAGATAATACATCTGGAATACAGTCAGTCTTGTAGATAGCTCTACATACTTTGGTATATAAGATAATACATCTGGAATACAGTCAGTCTTGTAGATAGCTCTACATACTTTGGTATATAAGATAATACATCTGGAATACAGTCAGTCTTATAGATAGCTCTACATACTTTGGTATATAAGATAATACATCTGGAATACAGTCAGTCTTGTAGATAGCTCTACATACTTTGGTATATAAGATAGCATATCTTGTAGATAAACAGATTACCTTAACTTCATCTGCTCTATAGATCGTAAGGTCTGTAAGGGGAACTAAACTTTTTAACATGTATACATACAATTTTGTTAATTGGAAGAAAAGTGTATAAATAAATAGATATATTTATTTATTGTTTTTTCTTGTTCTGTGCAGTGGCGTAGCTTGGGTGGGGGAGGGGGGGTCCAAATATGAAAATATTGAGCGAACCCACAAATGAGTGTTCGAAATCTGTTTTTACATTAAATATTACGCAATTATTTCATATGAAGATGTCGTATGTCAAAAATGCAGGGTCTCCTAAAGAGGTCAAGCTCCCAGGACCCTCAAACCCCTAGCCATACTACTGTTTCTGTGGTATAATAGCTACTAAATTGCTAACAGAAAACATTATTTTTTAAAATAAAAACTAAGAATGCACAGATGGAAATATCAAACACATTTTTAAGAATCGTGTTTTTAATTAAACGCATATGAATTTACCACTTTTAGTTTCGTAGTGGTCTTGTTGTCAAGTTCATTACGTTTATAAAGATTTTATCATATTTTGTGCCGTGCCAAGTTTTTTTTATATTGCTCTTTTGAATTAGTTTACACTTTATTCTCTTGTCAAAACGTCCAGAAATCTCATTATCGATAATAGGCTGTTTCGAATTCTTTATATAAAAAAAAGTAGCGCCTAAGATTTTTTAAATCCCTCCCATGGTTTATACTACATTTAATTTTCTAGTCGAAACGTCCAGATGTCTCATTTTCGTTAATAGCTCGTTCAAGGTTGTTTAAGTAAAAACAATCATGCCAAATGGTTGTTTGAAATCTTACATTACTGCTTACATTACTTAAAGTTTTCTTGCCCAAATGTTATGATTTCCCATTATGATCAATAGGTTCATATGTTCCTTTCAACTGGAAAAATCAAAGATTCGTTAGGGCCGCTTCTGTCTCATTGCAATCTTTTTTTTTAAAAATAATATACACATGGTATATCTTTTAACTTCGTTAAATCTTTTATAAACAATGAGTTTACTATCATAATCTCTAAATAGTTGCAAACAAACATAAAGTTTCTAAAACACCATCTAACTTTTGTTCAGATATTTAAAGACTTCTTGATATATATCTAGATCGTCCAGCGCTGTTCTGTACATAGGACGTCTAGCTCTCTCAACAGAGATCTGTCGTGGGCGACTTCTAGCGTCCCTTCCTAACTGGCTTCGCCTCAGCGTGGCCCTCCTGTGGAAACGTCCGACAAGGGAAACGGATAGGCTAAGAACGGTAGCGCACACAAAGCTCTCACTGGGCTACCACACGTACGGTTGAGAGATTGTACATTGCACGTGGTAGGGATGTAACAAAGGCTCGCTAGTCAGTCCAACCCCCCACCGATTCATTCCCTAAAGGGGGCCATACACGCTGTGATGGACCCTCGCACGGGTTCGGTGGGACATTATAGGCATAAGAAGGGCCCCCACGTAGCTCGGCCTCCGGCCTCACACGGGAAGGGGAACCCGTGCCTGGCTCAAGGTGGCCGTGTCCAGGGACACACCGAGTGTGAATACATGATCACTTCGGATAAGGTGGGACTTCGGACAGAGGGATGAGTAAAGAGCTGATGCCTCATCCTGGCCATGGATAAAAGCCTTTCCTTGGTCAAGAGGTCCATAATAGGGAACGGGACGTTCTCGCACCTTAAGGACATCTGAATCAGGTGTCCACGGGTTATAGTTTTTCTAAAAAGGTGACAGGGTTTGAACCCGGAACCATTATGACTGTCAACTAACAGCCCAGAGCAGGTACCCAGTAACAATAGTTTGCAAACATAGATTCAAAGGTAAGCTTTCAAATGATATAGTAGTAGTAGGTGTAGTTACCCTTTTAGGCCTTGCGGTCTATAGGGCAGATAATGTCATCTGTTTCTGTGGCCTACGGTTAACCAGGGTCTCATGTGGCCAACACAAAGACCTACCGACTTAACTTTTCCCCAACTAATGTCAGGTACCCATTAGAGCTGGGTGAACTCATTCCTAGTCTTCACCAGGATTAGAACCCGGGACCTCCGGCTCAGAAGCCAACTTAACAATGTTGCTTTTGCTTTCCTCTGTTCGGCTTCCATGTTATGGCTAACTTTGGTGAACGTGTATTGTCTTGCCTACGGTCTCGTGAATCTCAGACTTCTTTCTTCTTCGTCGCTCTCATTGTTATCTTGGAGCGTTCAGACGACTAGACCAATACTTGAGATGAACTGCGCAGTGGTTTCCAAATCAGGGAGCTCTCCGTATAGTTTCCTTCCTAGTGGGGTGGTTAGGGGCCAGTGTCTTATACGGGCCTCTTGGTAAAGAGAGCCGTTTTGGAGGACGTGGTCGGCATTCTTTGGTGATACTCCACATGGGCAGATTTCACTGGTTCCAATTTTGAGCTTCCGGTACATGTGTTGTTGCATTCTGTAGTGTCCGGTCCTGAGTCGAAAGATTAGACGTTGGTCTTGTCGGGATAGTTTATAGTAAGCGTCATCTTTCTTGTGATTTGGATGAGAGCTCGTCCATTTCTCATTTATTTTATTTACAATTAATTTCTTTGTTACGTATCTAGGCATTGTTTTTTTTTTTTGACCTGTTGCGGTCGAGAGACGGGGAGGTTGTCTGCCCCTTGTGTAATAAGTTTTTTGTTTTTTTTTTATTCGTCAAGCCACACAGACAGTGACCGGTCCTTGACCTGTGTGTGTACCTCTGGTTGAAAGGAGGGTGTTTTTTTTTTCTGTCTCTTTGAAGAGCGTTCTAGATCTGGGTGTTGATGACTTTCTGTTCTAGAATATACTGGATATCGACGCGTGGTAGATTATAAAAAGACCGCCCGCGTGACGTTGACAGACAGACATACGGAGACAGCCGTGGGACAGAATAGCGGAGACATTGCGTTACCCGTGCGTGGTATACCACTTGATCGTGTAAGTTAATATTTTTTTTAAGGCCTTGCTTGCTTGTATTTGTAATTATATTTTCAAACTCTTGTATTGTAATATTTTTACATGCCATTTTTGTAAAAGGGTTTTGGTCAACACATCAATTCTGTATTGAGTAAATGTTTATTTTTTCTTTCTTGTAACTTTATATTTGATTAAACATTAAGTTGATAGTTTACCTTCCGATTTCTTGTGTCATTTTTTTTTTGTTATTCATTGTAAGTCTTTGATTAAATTCAGACTTAAGATAAGTGACACAACTGCTTTTCTATTGTCACGTTCCCCTAGGCAAGCCATTTAAAAGTAGAATTCAATTCGTAATACGTGACAAAAGAAGTTTGGGGGCTCGTCCGGGATATTTTTCTGAACCTATTTTCATCTTACTTGAGTAATTTTGTAAAGGCGAAGTTGACTTTAACAAAATTTTTTTGTGTCAAAGAGTCGGAAGTAAAGTATCAATAGTATTGACCAAACTCTCTTAAGGTTTTTTGTTGTACTGATTTTGTACTGTATATTTACATTGTATACATTTTTTTGCTTGTAATAGTTGTTAGTTAGTCATGGATATTCAGGTTTTTCTTGCAAATCCCTCTGTGGAAGAGCTTGATGCTTTTACTAGGAAGGAACTGGTCCTTATTTCAAAACATTTAGGGTTAAAAATAAAATCAAATGCCCTTAAACAAGAAATCAGAGATAACATTGTAATCCATTATGTAGACGAGGAAGTGTTTTCTGAAGACCTTTTAGAAACCCTTAGACCCGATGAGGGTAAATTAGATGTAGAACTTCAGATAAAATTAAAACAAATGGAAATAGAAGCCCAGTTAGCTTTAAAAGAGCAAGAAATTAAACAAAAAGAATTAGAGCTTGCAGCGGCTAGAGAGCAAGAAATTAAACAAAAAGAATTAGAGCTTGCAGCGGCTAGAGAGCAGAAAGAAATGGAAATGAAATTACAAATAGAGTTAAAAAAATTAGAGTTAGCTGCTAATGTAAGACCAGATTCTTCCCCTGCCAGTCATACTGCTGAAGCAACAAAATTTTTGAAAATAATTCCACGCTTTAATGAAGCCACAATTGACAATTATTTTCCACAATTTGAACTTGCTGTGAAAAATTTTAATGTACCTGAAACTTTGTGGCCCACTTTGCTGCAAACAGTTTTGACTGGTAGAGCTGCAGAGGTATTTTGTTCTTTGACCATTGAACAACAAAAAGATTATAATGTTGTTAAGGCCTTAATTCTTAAGGCATATGAACTTGTTCCGGAAGCTTACCGAAAGCAGTTCAGGGATTGTCGCAAATCAGATGGCCAAACCCATGTAGAATTCCTGCGGGAAAAGGAGCGACGCTTTGAGAAATGGCTCACTTCCAGGGAAATCGGCACCGACTTTGCAAAATTCAAGAACCTAATGCTGATGGAAGAGTTCAAGAGTTGTGTGCGGCTGGACGTCCGTACGCATATAGCTGATCGTGGCGAGGAAGATGTGCACAAGGCTGCAGTGTTGGCAGACGATTATATAATATCACATCAATTTGCCAAGTATACGACGGATGTCAAGCCAAAACAAGTCAAACAGCCTGAGTCCACTGCTAGCAACTCCATCAAGAACAGCAGTACAAATGACAGAAAACCTACTACAAGTAAAGCTACTTGTTCCTACTGCAAACGAGAAGGCCATAAAATTGACGATTGTTGGAAATTGAGGAATAGAAACGAAAAAGCTCCTTCAAAAGTCAGCGCTTGCACAGTACAGTGGTCGTCAAGGTTTACTCCCTCATCATCAAGTCATATCAAGAATACCTCGACACCACCTGTTTCAAATGTATTGACTGTACAAGACTCTCCGAAAATGTCTCCACGGTGTTCAAATGACTCAACAGTGAGTTCTTCAAATTCATCTTTACGATGTTCCAATGACTCAAACAAGAGTTCCCATAAGACATCACCCCGATGTTTCAATGACTCTATCCAGAGTTCCCATAATACATCATCCCGATGTTCCCATGACTCTATCAAGAGTTCCCATAAGACATCACCCCGATGTTCCAATGACTCCATCAAGAGTTCTCCAAATACATCCAAAAGATGTTCTACTGACTCAAGAAAGAGTTTCTCCACTGCGTCTCCTAAAGATGTCAATGACTCCAGCGAGAGTTCGACCCAAGTCCAGTCTGCATCAACCAAAATTGATGTTTTATTAGAGGATTTTAAGCCTTTCATTTCGGAAGGATTTGTATCACTACCCGGTGATTCTACAAGTCTACGACCTATCACCATTTTGAGAGACACAGGTGCCTCACAATCGTTACTTTTAGAGGGTATCTTGCCCTTGTCTAAATCATCATCGACTGGGAAGAGCATCCTGTTACGAGGCGTAGAGCTTGGATGTATAGATGTGCCTCTACATCTAATCGACATAAAGTCAAATCTCATTACTGGACCGGTTGTTGTAGGTGTCCGACCAACATTACCATTGGAAGGCATCTCGTTGCTGTTAGGCAATGACTTAGCAGGTGGAAAGGTGATAGCCGAACCCATCGTCACTCAAACACCCGACTTATCTGCCACACCCGAGGAAGACCTAGAGTTATATCCAGCGTGTGCAGTAACAAGGGCAATGAGGTTGAAAGCATCTCAAGAAGAGAACGTTATCAAAGCCAACAGTAACCACGATGATGTGGACTTGAGCACCACATTCTTTGCTTCTCTTGAAGAAGAATCACCGCCAAATTCTGAAAAGCCGGCATCAACTCGAAAACAGTTGATTGAGGACCAAAAGAAGGATCCAGAGCTCGCCAAACTCCGAGAAACCGCAATGACATCACAAGAGGCAGAGCTAGCATCAACGTGCTACTACATCCAAGATGATATGCTCTTCAGGAAATGGAAACCTCCAGACGCATCCAACGAAGAAGAATGGAGAATATGCCATCAAATAGTGTTACCAGAAAGATACCGAGCGTACATCATGAATCTGGCTCATGACACACCAATGTCAGGTCATCTCGGCATCCACAAGACATACCACAAGATTATGTCACACTTCTTCTGGCCACGTTTGAAGAAAGATGTCATCCAGTACTGCCGATCCTGTCATGCCTGTCAGATGGTTGGCAAGCCAAATCAAAAGATCCCTGTTGCTCCTCTGAAGCCGATTCCAGCCTTTGAAGAACCTTTCAGCAGAGTACTTATTGACTGTGTTGGTCCTCTCCCAAGGACAAAAGCTGGCAACCAATACCTGTTGACCATTATGTGTGCTTCAACTCGTTTTCCTGAGGCTATTCCTCTAAGGAACATAAAAGCATCAAACATTGTGAAGGCCTTAATCAAGTTCTTTACTCTATTTGGTCTACCAAAGTCTATCCAATCGGACCAAGGAACGAATTTCACGGCCAATCTTTTCAAGCAAGTCATGACTCAGTTGGGCATCAAACACTGCATGTCGAGTGCGTATCATGCCGAGTCGCAAGGCGCTCTTGAGCGATTCCATCAGACTCTCAAGAACATGATCCGAACCTATTGCTTTGAGCACGAAAAAGACTGGGACGAAGGAATCCCCATGCTACTGTTTGCAACCCGTGAATCCGTCCAGGAATCGTTGGGATTCAGCCCTTTTGACTTAGTCTTTGGCCATTCGGTGCGTGGTCCCTTGAAATGTATAAAAGAGACTTTGTTGTCACCAACAGCCACTGAAGGACTTTTAGACTATGTAATTAAGTTTAAAACTAGACTTTATGATGCTTGTGTTCTGGCCAAAAATAACTTACAAAACACCCAATCCAGCATGAAACGCTGGTATGATAGAAAGGCCCGTGTTAGAGAATTTTCTCCCGGGGATAAGGTGCTTGTATTTTTGCCCATACCAGGTCAACCCTTGCAAGCCAGATATTTTGGTCCCTATGAAATTGAGACCAAAAGTAGTGACCTCAATTACACAATCAAAACTCCTGACCGTAGGAAAAAGACTCAGCTATGTCATATAAACATGCTGAAGCCTTATGTATCTAGGCCAGATCACTCAGATAAGAGTAATTGTGTTGTAAATACAGTCAAAAGTTGTTCAAATAGCCATGTTTCTCCTATTGATGATGATATTGTAAAGGAGAAATTTGGACAATACAAAATACCTAATTCTTTTGTATTACAGAATTTGGATGTAAAACTGTCTCATCTGTCTTCGACAGAAAGGCCAGTTATAATGAAACTCATTAATCAATTTAATGACATTTTTTTCTGATGTACCAAAACAGACTAATGTTATAATGCATGATGTAGATGTTGGCGAGGCTACTCCAGTCAAGCAGCATCCTTACAGGGTCAACCCTGAAAAACTTGCTATACTTAGGTCAGAAATCAAGTATATGCTTGAAAATGACCTCATTGAACCAAGTTCCAGTAGCTGGAGCTCCCCATGTGTCTTGATACCTAAACAGGACAAGACTTATCGTTTTTGTACAGACTACCGTAAGGTAAATGCTGTAACAAAGACCGATTCGTTTCCTATCCCTAGGATAGACGATCTCATAGATCGTATTGGTGACGCTAAGTACATCACCAAAATAGACCTACTTTCAGGTTATTGGCAGGTTCCCCTGACTGATAGGGCAAAGGAAATCTCCGCCTTTGTCACCCCTGATGGTCTGTACCAATACAAAGTGATGCCATTTGGCATGAAGAATGCTCCTGCCACTTTCCAGAGAATGATAAATGCCCTGCTTGCTGACATGGAGAATTGCCACGCATACATAGACGATGTAGTAATTTTTAGCCAAGATTTTTCTAGCCATTGTAAACAACTGCATTGTCTTTTTACTAAACTGTTACATGCAAAAATTACTGTAAACCTGAGTAAGAGTGATTTTTGCCAGGCTTCAATCCAATACTTAGGCCATATTGTAGGACAAGGCCAGGTGAAACCTGTAATGGCCAAAGTAGAAGCTATCCAAGCTTTTCCTATCCCTGCTGACCGGAAACAACTCCGAAGATTTTTGGGAATGTCTGGATATTATAGAAAATTTTGCGAAAATTTTTCTGTCATTGCCAGTCCTTTAACAAACCTCCTGAGAAAGAACGTCCGATTTACTTGGACGAATGAATGTCAGAAAGCCTTTAACCAAATTAAGCAGATATTATCTAGCTCCCCCATTTTGATGGCTCCTGACTTCGGAAAACCTTTTAGGTTAGCTATTGACGCCAGTGACACAGGTGTTGGGTCAGTCCTTTACCAAGAAGATAATTTCCAAGTAGAGCACCCTATTTGTTTCTTTTCCAAGAAATTTAATAGACATCAAAGAAATTATTCTACTGTGGAAAAAGAATGTCTTGGGTTGATTCTTTCTATACAACACTTTGATTTTTATATCAGTGGGTCCAGATGGCCACTGGTTGTATTTACTGACCACAATCCCCTTACATTTATCCACAAAATGTCTGGCAAGAACCAACGACTTCTCAGGTGGAGTTTATTTTTACAAGAGTACAACCTAGATCTTAAACACATAAAAGGCAGCGAAAATGTTATCGCCGATGCCTTATCTAGATTGTAAAAAGTATTTTGATGTATATTTTTTTTATATATATCATGATAAATACATTCTGTAATGTAAATTTTTTTTTGTAGTTCTAAAAAGATTTCCATTTCGTGGAAAGGTAAACTTTTTATTTTTAGGGGGGAGGTGTTACGTATCTAGGCATTGTTTTTTTTTTTTGACCTGTTGCGGTCGAGAGACGGGGAGGTTGTCTGCCCCTTGTGTAATAAGTTTTTTGTTTTTTTTTTATTCGTCAAGCCACACAGACAGTGACCGGTCCTTGACCTGTGTGTGTACCTCTGGTTGAAAGGAGGGTGTTTTTTTTTTCTGTCTCTTTGAAGAGCGTTCTAGATCTGGGTGTTGATGACTTTCTGTTCTAGAATATACTGGATATCGACGCGTGGTAGATTATAAAAAGACCGCCCGCGTGACGTTGACAGACAGACATACGGAGACAGCCGTGGGACAGAATAGCGGAGACATTGCGTTACCCGTGCGTGGTATACCACTTGATCGTGTAAGTTAATATTTTTTTTAAGGCCTTGCTTGCTTGTATTTGTAATTATATTTTCAAACTCTTGTATTGTAATATTTTTACATGCCATTTTTGTAAAAGGGTTTTGGTCAACACATCAATTCTGTATTGAGTAAATGTTTATTTTTTCTTTCTTGTAACTTTATATTTGATTAAACATTAAGTTGATAGTTTACCTTCCGATTTCTTGTGTCATTTTTTTTTTGTTATTCATTGTAAGTCTTTGATTAAATTCAGACTTAAGATAAGTGACACAACTGCTTTTCTATTGTCACGTTCCCCTAGGCAAGCCATTTAAAAGTAGAATTCAATTCGTAATACGTGACATCTTCAATTCTTCTGGATAGAGTGCAGAGTTTATTTGTGAGTTAGTTCTCCCACTCTTGGTGATTTTATCGAGGAGAAAAGTACCATTGCGTGAAAGAACTTATCTATAAGAAGGACTCCTTGAATGGCATTCCTTGAATTTTATTAAAGAAACGGCAGGAAAATGTTCAAAAAAATTTAACGACGAGTGTTAAGTTTCCTTTTTCAGACGCTGCAAACCATAGGGCAGATGTTTCTGTCATCAAAGGTCTTCAGTTTATGTGACCCACGGTTAACGAGGGTGTCATGTGGCCAGCACAACGACATGCAGCCTTTACTTTTCCCCGACTAATGTTAGGTACCCATTAGAGCTGAGTGGACTCAGAGGCGCCCACAAGAGCTGGCGCCCATAGATCCCGAAATTACAAAAAAAATTCTCGTCATCACCTTGATTTGAACCTGGGGCCTCCAGCTCAGAAGTCAAACGCTTTACGGCTCTGCCACGGCGCTTACTACGTTTAGAGAATATGTATAAATATACTCAAAAACAAACAAACAAAATGCTTCCTTTTTAAAAGCTATGAATGTACCTTTCAAAGACATCACAAAAAGCAAATCCTTAATCAGCAGCAGCAACAGCATCAAGATATTCACAAATTGTATGTTACATACGTTAAAGGTCTATTCGTATCTCAGCGGCATAAATGTGCACCAACTTTAGAGACGCTTTTAACAATAGATGCTGATGGTAATCTATAACTGCTCATTTTATTCTAGTCGTGCGTTAATATTGTACGGAGTCTTTCCAGTGAGATCTGAACAATCTAGTTCCTCTATTAACATTCCAGTCAATGATTACTACAGAAAACGGTGTAAATGAAAGTCTGATTTATTTATTTATTACTAAATAGAAAGAAAAGATAACTACTATCGATTTGTGGGAGAGAACTAGACAAAAGCCCATAGCCCAAGACATCACAAAACGAAAATGGAGCTGGATAGGACACACCCTGCGAAAACCAGCTACCAATGTTGCAAGGCAGACATCACAAAACGAAAATGGAGCTGGATAGGACACACCCTGCGAAAACCAGCTACCAATGTTGCAAGGCAGACATCACGAAACGAAAATGGAGCTGGATAGGACACACCCTGCGAAAACCAGCTACCAATGTTGCAAGGCAGACATCACAAAACGAAAATGGAGCTGGATAGGACACACCCTGCGAAAACCAGCTACCAATGTTGCAAGGCAGGCACTTGACTGGAACCCACAAAGAAACAGGAAAGTGGGTAGACCTAAGAAAACCTTGAAGAGGTCAGTCATCAGTGAAGCTGAGGGTACTGGAATGACATGGGAACAGATGAAGAAAGCTGCTCAGAACCGAGTTTGGTGGAGAGGTGTGGTTGCGGCCCTATGCTCCCCTGGGAGTGCACAGGATTAAGTCAGTAAGTAAGTAAATAGAAAGAAACATTTGAGCTGAGTGTGGGAATTCTTTCCGAAAGCTTGTTCAAGATGTTTAAAATATAAAGGCGTAATTTTAAGATGATTTTATTTTGAAACACTCTAACTGTCGAACCAGAGTTTTCATTCACTGAGTGGCCAATTAGGGAATCATTTTCGTCCCAAAGATATAGGCCTATATGAACTACAAATTTCTAGGACAATTATTAGAGCCTATTTCTACATACCCGTCCAGTGCCCACCCATCGAATTAAACCCAAGAAGAACTTACAAGCTGATAGGAGGAACCATTGTTTAAGAGAATAAATTACCTTAAATTTATATTGTTTTTATTATGTTATTAGGGTCTGGAATAAATAGCTCACTAACACTTTTGTAGACTAATATTTGTTATTAACATTTTAAAAAAAAGACTCTGAAATACAAAAATCTCAATCGTAGTGAGTCCAGAATAAAAAATTTTGTTAAGCTAGTTTTATTAAAATATTACATAAATTCATATTTACATTACCAATGCAGTACGCAGTTAACTTTTGGAAGTCTATTGTACTTTATTTCCTCTTGCAACAACACAGTCAATAAAAAGAATTTAACTACATGTATATAAACAGAATTTTCCTATAACCGGCGGTATAGAAATTGTTGATTGGTAAGAGTTTAAGAGCCTTACATTTTTAAGCGAGATCCCAAAATTAAAAATCCCAGTCTTCATCATGATTAGAACCCGGGACCTCCGGCTCAGAAGCAAATCGCTTTGCCGCTCAGCGAGCGAGCTCCGACTGGCTGCGACTTTTAGTCTCCAGGCCGATCGGCAAACTGGCTTAGATTCGTGGCTGCTAGGCGATGTTGTAGATTTTAATAGCAATTAGCTCACACAAAGAGAGAAGATCGATTTTATATTCCAATATTACATTTGTTACATTTTAGATTTTTTTTTATTCTGGTTTTGTTCAAATTATTTTTGTTACATCTCTATCATTTCAGGAAGTGCGGTGGCTGAGCGGTAAAGCGATTTGCTTCTGAGCCGGAGGTCCCGGGTTCTAATCATGATGAAGACTGGGATTTTTAATTTTGGGATCTTTGGGCGCCTCTGAAACCACTCAGCTGTAATGGGTACCTGACATTAAATGGGGAAAGGTAAAAGAGGTACGTCGTTGTGCTGGTCACATGACACCCTGGTTCACCGTTAGCCACAGAAACAGATGGCCTTTACATCATTTGCCATATAGACCGCAAGGCCTGAAAGGGGAACTACTACTATATCATTTCAAATCTTACCTTTGAATCTATCATTCTACACTATTATTACTGGATGCCATGATATTAATTTGCTCTGGGCTGTTAGTCGATAGTCATGATGGTCCCGGGTTCAAACCCTGTCCCTCGCTTTGTCCTGACGTCCTGCGGAACATCCGAAACATGCAAAATAAGCTAAATAAAAAACTCTGTTGGTTATGGAAAACTGTAGACATTTTTTAGTGTATTGTCACTTCTTTAAAAATACTTTGCCCAGACTGGACAGACGTAGACGGTGAACAGAAAATCTAAATCCACCTCCGTCGGTCAATGGTTATGCCTGCGCTGGTTGTAGCAAAATATGTAGGTCACAGCTGGGACTGCGTATCCACGGGAAATAATGTATTCCTCATTGATCTTCGGACTCGAAGGCAAGCCTTGTTATTCCTGTTTCACATTTCAGATTTGAGAGATCTCACGTTTACACCGACAAATAAACAATGTCAAAAAAAAATGCATATAATGGACGGTGTAGAAGCACTACGTACCACTCGCCAGTTCCGTTGGGTCAGACACCTATTATGTTTGAGGGATGACCGCTTAAAGCTTAAAGGAGAACGGCGTAACAGAGGTTCCCCAAGGAAGATCAATACAGGCGCCCTTATGTTCCCACTGGCATATAAGAAAGCACTTCTAAGAGAGACCTGCGGAGCTCTCAAGAAGATCGCGGGACAAGCATTTCAGACCCCAAGACAGGCCCTTGACTAAGACAGACGCAAACAATAGGATGAAAACTTATATAAACCACAAAGACAACGGTTTTGTCTGCATCAGATGTGGAAAAATATTTCCTGGACGAAACTGGTTTTGCATGGTTGCGGAAAATATTGCTCTCATTCTTAATGTTTGGAATAAAGACAATGTCTTATAATCAATACGTCCAAAACACTTGGAAGTGTAGAAGTAATGAACCTATGGTTGTTCGTTATTTCTTCTTTATCGTGTATTTTTTGGTATTTCTTAATCGTTGAATGTATTATTTATTGTAGTTATTATGTATTGGGTGTCTTATTTATTCAGTTATGTACCTTATATATTGTGCTCCTTTTTTTTATTGTGCTTCTAGTTTATTATGTAGGTCACAGCTGGGGCTGCGCAGCCACTGGAAATACTGCATTCCTCACTAATCTTCGGACTCGAAGACAAGCCTTATTATTATTATTGTTTATTGTATTCCGTATATATTTTGTTACGTGCATATACATATATATGCATGTATGTGTGTATGTGTCTGTGTGTGTGCGTGTGACAAGTCTAACTGTTCCAACTATCGTGGCATTTCACTTCTGTCAGTAGCAGGAAAGATCTTTGCTGGAGTCTTGCTCGACCGACTAACCCAGTCTTTAGTGGACGAGGGCCAATGTGGCTTCAGAGCCGGTAGAGGTACACCTGACATGATATTTGTTCTGCGATAATTACAAGAAAATTATTAAGAGCAGAACCTAAACCTATACGCTGTCTTTGTGGGCCTCATCAAGGCTTTAGACACGGTCAGTTACAATGGTTTGTGGAGAATTTAGGCTAGGCTGGGATGCCCACTTACGTTCCTATCCATTCTCAGGCAGTTCAACGTGGGGCATAAAGGCCAGATTAGACACTATGGTGACCTGTAATGACTTCCCAATAGAAAATGGCGTGAAGCAGGACTGTGTACTTGCCCCTACTATATTCGCTTCTTTGGCGTAATGCTGGGTCAAATGAGGCAGCGATTGCACGAAGGCATCTACATCCGGTTTCTTCCGGATGGCAATGTGTTGAGGTTGTGGCCGCCTGCGTGCGAAATTAAAAATGCCGCCCTTCCCCCCCCCCAATTTTTTTTCCTCTAGAAAAAAAAATTCCATTAAGACTGAGCTGGACACTGTTCTAAAAGTGCCCTTTGATTTAAATCCATTTCTTTTTTTTTTTTTTTTTTGTAGACCATTCCATTTTCCTTTCATGTTCGCACCGTTGTCTTATCCCTCAAGTACAACTATGATCCATGCACTAGGAACAATTTCGGATAATACATGCCTACAGAAATCTTGGAACTTGGAACATTATGATCCATACTAGGAACAGATCTCGTTCTGACTACTCGCTTAAGCTCCTGTATTTGCGAGGATTATAATTGATGAGCTGCGGCGGCTATGTAACAATGAACAGAGTAATTGATCATGATCTATATAGAATATCTCGATAACTTTACTCAACAGTGTTATATAGGTCTGGACGTGGATAGGTTCACTTGTTTCTTATTGTACGTTGAAGCACAATCCACACGAAAAAAAAAATCTCGAAATGCAAAAGCCGTTGGCAGTAGAACATTTTCAACATTCTGTACACTTTCGTAATAATTATCACGATTGTATTTTAGAGAGATGTGCATTGTATCCACAATCATGTGACATACACGGATTCAAAGTTGCCTACAAATGTATCCAACAAATGGAGCAACTCAGCTGAATATTTTTTTACTGAGTTTAAAACAAAAGTAAATAATACACATTACAAGTCAACAACGACTTGCAACAAAACAGAGTAAGGCAGTGTTCCTCACATTAGCGGGTGACGACTCCCTAGATAACATTTTCTTTCGAGCACCCTTTAGAAGCTGGAGCCCAGAGGAGCAATGTAAGCTTATGCAGTGAGTTTTTTTTTTTTTTAATAGAAAAGAAACTTAGTCCCAATTTTTAGGTTTTATTTTAAGCCTATATTAATTGAACACTGTGTGTAGAATCCACATTAACGTCATCAAAGCTCACTATAATTCTTAAGCTTTGTAAAAAAAAAAGTTCTTCCTGGAGGTAGAATTGAAGATAAGGCAGGTTTCCGCTCAAGTCCGAAAGGGGTCTGAACATTCTTTTCGCCACGCCCCCCCCCCCCAAATGTTGTTAGTTGGTTGTTGGCTTGTAGCTCAAGACAGCTAGTAGAGCTGAACCGATGTAAGCGTTTTATATATTTTAAATAACTAAACTTGAAATAACTTGAACAAATGTTTTGTGAGCAAAAAATCAATACAATTGTTATTATTTACGAATTAACTTGGAGATAAAATATAGATCTAATAGTAATGAAATAAACTGATATTTAAACAAAATCTAGCTCACAGTAAAAATAAACTCTTTACTCTTTGATAACCTCCAATCAATCGCTTAAACTCTTCTTACCGCGCCTAGGAAAATCATACACTCCATAACACCCCATTAGTAAGGACGTTGCGCCCTCCAACCCCCCCCCCCCCCATCAGTGATTAAATTTTTAAAATTGACTTTTTAATTACCAGTAATAGATCTACTTACAGTGCGGGCTATTCGACTTAAAACACATATTACAAACAAACCACGAAAATTCAAGGCCAAAAATGAGTAGGCGCCTATGGAAAAAGCCGTGGGAATTCCTAGTACGCTGCTCTATTTTTTTTTTTTCTAGTTTCCGAAATCATTTCTCATGTACGAATATTGTTATATTTTCAATGGTAATGGAATAATTAGAATTTATATAAAATATTTAAGTAACTTTTTTTTATTTTCCTAATTTTTTTTTAGTAACCTTGGAATAATGATTTGGCCGCCCCCTAAAGTCGGCCGGCTGCGTGCAATGCACACATTGCACAATAGGTAGCGACGGCCCTGAGGGTAGTATCAAATGACGCCTCACTTTCAATGGAAGCTGTAAACCTTCTGGTCAGGGCCAGTAGCGCTTTTGGACCTCTTTAGGCGAGAATTTGGCGGAATAAATCGCTCCGTCTACCTACAAAAATCAATGTCTATAAGACTGTGGTTAATTAATTGACTAATTGGGTATTTTTGTTTATTGATTTATGTTTTGTTAGGTGCAATAAATAATTGTTTAAAGTATCAACTTGATCGGAGAATGCGTGAGGGAGAAATAGCGTTAACAATTATTTAAGGGGACTAAACCCAACAAATTTAGCCATATATGTGAATACTGAAGTATTCGTTTTCTTTGTTACTGTTAAACAAAATTATGAATCATCAATAATAAATAGTCTCATTGGTTACTTTTATTTATCGATACGTGTCTTGTCTATGTCGATGAATAATTGTGTGAAGTTTCAACTTAACCCAAGAATGGATCTGGGAGAATTACGTGTACACACTTTTTTACCAGACAGAGTTGATGGAAGCTTTGTAAAAAAAAAAAAATACTTTAAAAATTTATTTTTTAAAATGTTTTTCTTGTTTTTACCCATTGCACTACGTAGGTTCTATTGTTCCTCATAGTTTCCGAAGTTCAATGCTCAATTTCAGTAAAATAAAAGAGTTGTCAAAATCTGAATTCACATGTCATCACCTTTTGTTGTGCTTATGCTCCTAATTTAGCATGTTCCTTACAGTCCACTTTATTCATAGTGTTTTTTTTTACAAGCCTACAGCAAGAACAACAATAGCTATTTAGCCTACTTTTGTCTCTTTTGTCATATTGTAATATTGTTTTGTTTGGTGTAGTGCACAAATTATAATTCCTTATCGATAATATCAGGGGCGTAGCTAGAAATTTGCCATCATTTGGGGAGCCCGGGGGACTTGACCTCTTTGGAGTCCCTTGCATTTTGTGTAATATTAAATATTTATAGTAAAAATACACATTTGGGGGCACTCCTCAAGTTGGGGCTCGGAGAGATTTCCAAATTCTCTCTCCCTTCACTTTTGCTACGCCACTGGATAATAAAGATTATAATTATTATTATTATGTTAGTAACGAAAGAGTATTCATTCTCTGGCGCTGCCAGGCAGTCAGGGTCGAGTTTTGTTAAAAAGAGAAACAAAATTCATCGTAGTCCCAATATCAGCTCCCAATGAGGAATTTTCTGGTGATGCGGCAGGTCTGCAGCAGTGCCGCCCTCTGACAGGCAGCGAGAATGCTCCTAGTAATTTTAAGGGCCTTCAAGGTATTTATGAAGTCAGTTGTTATTATCCCCTTAGTTGATATAACTTATAAATTTTATTACTTCATTGTTTAATGTTATGTTGTATGGCTACACATTTGAGACCAAAAGAAAATCAGCTGCCGAGGACAAAAGAAAATCTAAATCGACCACCTGCGGACAATGGTTATGCTTGCCCTGGATGTGTGGCAAAATATGTAAGTCACAGCTGGGGCTGCGCAGCCAGGGGAAACACTGCACTCCTCACTAATTTTCGGACTCGAAGATAAGCCTTATTATTATTATAAAAGAACGAGTATTCATTCTCTGGCGCTGCCAGGGTCGAGTTTCGTTAAAGGGAAACAAAATTCATCGTAGTCCCTTTATCAGTTTCCACCGAGGAATTTTCTGGTGATGTGGCAGGTCTGCAGAAGTAACGCCCTCTGAAAGGCAACGAAAATGTTTCTAGGAATGCCAAGGGCCTTGAAGGTATCTGTGAGGTCAGTTGTTATTATTCCCTCGGTTGATATGACAATGGGGTATATTGTTATTTTAGATAATTTCCATAAACGCTTAATCTCCAAGCCAAGGTTCCCATATTTTCGTTGTTTTTCCAGCTCATTTTTTTTAAATTATGAGATAGTGGTACGGCGATGTCAATAATGATAGCGGCCTTATCTTTTTTATCGATGAGCAGCAAATCAGGGCGATTAAAATCTACCGTTTTGTCAGTCAAAATAGGCCTATCCCAGTACAGTAGATGATCCGTAGACTCGAGAACCTCTTGTGGTGAGTATTTATAATATGGAGGAGTATCCTTACTGATCAAATTGTGTGTCAAAGCCAAGTGCTGGTATATTAGCTTTGCAACTTGGTTATGGCGCCCTAGGTAGGCAGATTCTGATAGGGCTGAACATCCCGCCATTATGTGTTTAATTGACTCTCCCACATTTCCACATTTTCGGCATTTGTCAACAATATTGAGTTTTAGAATATGTTTCTCGTAATTTTTTGTTCTAATTACTCTGTCCTGTATTGCTGTGACAAAGCCTTCAGTTTCAGGGTAAAGATGACCTGCTTTTAGCCATGCTAAGGAAGCAGCCTTGTCAATGTTGTCCCCATGTAATAAAGCCGGAAATTTTCCGAGGAGTGTTTTTTCTTCCCAATGGCGAATCTCATGCCCGACGTCGTCCAAACCGACATTAACATCAACACTGTTTAGGTTCAGAGGGGTTGCATCATAGTCATATTTGCGTAGGAAGGAAACTAGTTCATTGCTGGAGGCGTGCAGTTTTGATCGTATTTTGGAAACTTGCGTCTTACACAGTTTGAAGATGTTCTGCAATCCACGGCCTCCATCCTTCCGGGGCAGGTATAGCCTTATGGTGGAGGACTTGGGGTGTAAACATCGGAATTCGGTTAATAGTTTCCTCGTGAGTCTGTCAATGTCATGTACGTCGGTATCTGTCCATTTGATGACACCGAACGTGTAGAGGAGCACTGAGACGGCCCAGCTATTTATTGCCGTGATGAGATTACTGCCAGACAGTTTTGTGTTGAGAATTTTATTTACTCTCTGCTTGTATTTGCCAAGAAAGTCCTCTTTTAATTTTTTATGGTTTATCGTGGCATTCTGGTTTATTCCAAGATATTTATAAAGGGAGGCAGAGTACAGCCTGATTACCTTTACCGTTTACCTATCCTTTAGTTTGTTGGACCGTTGGGGCACCATGCAAGTTTTGTCTCCATTCATCTCTGTCTTTTTTCTTAGTTAGAAAATTTGTCAATGTTCGAACCGTCCATTATTTTATGTTGTCTTCCCATCGCGTTCACTGTCTGCCTCTTCTTCTTTTTCCTGGTACTGTTCCCTGAAGGAAGATATTTGCGAGCCCCGAAGACTTTGTTATATGGCCACAGATTTTTTGCTTGCGTTTTTTTTTACGATAGTTAGCAGGTCATCATTGAGTCCAATCGCTGCAGTAACTCTGTCTCTAATCTCTTGATTTGTGATGCGGTCTTAGACTGTAGTAACAGAACAACAAAAAAATGCCATAAATGTATTCATAAAAAAAAAAGCAATAAAAGTGATATAAAAATTATGTGGGTTTTTTTTAACGACCTGAAAAAGGGAAAAAACCGCAACTGGATAAATGTTTTCGTCTATCACGTTTAGAATTCAAACACAAATAAAATAAAATAATAACATAACATAAATCAGTCATCGTCTGTGTTTTGTCTTCGAAGAGACAACCCTGGTGTATGCAAAAACATATAAACCATTATTTTACAATACCTCTTTTCATCTCATACCTTCGTGGAAAACTCGTGGAAATATATAATGTACAGGCTTAAAACTCTTGATCACCGATCTCAAAAACGGCTCTAACGATTTTCCTAGACATTTGACAGTTGGTGTATATCGTTGGGAAAAGAATTACTAGCTCGTCGGCCACACTGGGAAAACTCTAGTTTGTATTGTACACTCTTTACACTAATGACATAAGAAGCCTCTATGACTCAAATAAAATTTCATTAAATTCTATGATGATACTGCTGCGTCTTTTGCCCTGGATAGAATCTTGTTCAATGGCTGGCCCGTCCATTCTTACTATCACTTTCTCTGCCTCTTCTTCTTTTTCCTGGTTCTGTTCCCCGAAGGATGGCCTTTGCAAACCTTGAGAACTTGTGATAAGGCCGTAGAGCTTTAATTTCCGTTTTCTGACAAAAGTTAACAGGTAATCGATGAACTAATCCTTTCTCTAATCTCTTCATTTGTGAAGCGGTCTTTGTATGTGATACCTAGGATCTTTCTGTAACACAGGATTCTGTGATACAGAATACACGACAACATTTCCCTTATTGCATTCCATTTTATTACGGGACTATTCTACTAGTTTATACGAGTGTGAGATATGTGGCTGAATCACCTGAATGGCAAATAATTCTTAGCAACCTAATGGCAGATTAACATTTCGCGATTTAAATTCTACACTTCTCATACTTCAATGGCTTATATCATGGAATGTATTTATATGTTAATGAAAATTTTTTTGTTTTAATCTAACTTTGTTTTTTTAACTTAAATATAACATACATTGTAGTAAGATCTCATATATTACAGACGTTACCTAAAAAAAAAAAGAATATAATTAGATCCTGCGTACTTCATGTGTCAATCTAGTCATGCATATTAATCAATGGATTAAACTCTCCTAAGTCCTGGCTGAATTAGGCCACCCATTCCAATCCCATATATATATATATATATACGTCACGTATTGCACACTTGTGTTGATCTCCTTCAGTCGTAGAAAGTCTTTGGTTCATCCGAAACCATTCGTTATAGATGGCCTGAACACTGACCAGCAACGTCACAACCTGTGGGCGGTTTGGACCAAAGATATATATTGCTCTAAGCTGCCCACAGGTTGTGACGTTGCAGGTCAGTGTTCAGGCCTTCTTTAACAAACTGTCACGGTTCATCTCGTGGAACACCTTTTCGTGTGATTGTGGAGCCATAGACGCGAGAGACACTCCCGTCCACGTGTGTCACAGTTACTTAGCATTCGCTTTTGGTGCTAGAGAAGCCGTACGTTCGGCACGCTTTTCTTCCAGAGCTGAGCCCCATGGGTTTTTTTTTTTCGCTGTCCATAGCGTTCTTGGTCCCCATCGCTGTCCACGTAGTGCCGCGGTCTAGGGGTTATGCCTTCTCTCAACATCCACGTACGCTGCTTTGAGGTCTGTTTTTGATTTCATTGACATTTACGAAGACCAGCTTTTGTTTGTTTTTACACCTGTTGTCCATAAAGGATGACCTTTGGGATACAATTCTCCACCATCCCCAATGGACATGACCAAGGAAGCTCAGGAGGCGCTGTTTGAGGATTGTAATGATGCTGGGATTGTAAAGATGTTACACACTTTTTTTTTATGTACACTAAGCATAAAACTAAAACCTTTGAATATTGTAACTGTAAATTTATTGAGATAAATTTCCTTTATAAAAAAACAAACACAAAATTCATTTTATAAAAGACTTAAGTAACAGTATTTGCATTTTTTTAAATGACAAATTGTGATCAGATCGTTGAACCATGCCAAGAAAGGAAATTCTGGAGAACATCAAATAATGATATAGCACTAATGAATTCAGACAAAGTTTGCTAAAAGTAGACTTAATGCAATTGAAGAACTGACAACTCTACTTCTCTCGTAGTTTTAATATGCAATGTAGTCTCAAGGCTCAGAGGCAAATACAATGAATCACCTAAAGTGAAAATACATTCAATGTTTGAGTTGTATCGATATGAAATTTTGACTATAAAATAAAAGAGGGCAATTTATTTCGTGAAGATTCAAAGCTCCAGGGTGTAGTTCAATCAACTTTTTATTTGATATCAACTAGAGTCTGTATCTAATATGACAAAAAACAAAAGTTTCTCTATTAAAAGCAAGAAACTCATTGTTGTCTGCCCCTGAACCAACTCTCCCATTCTAAAATAAACACCAGTGGCATGTTGCCTACCTCAAGTAATGTAGTAAATGTACAGGACATTTTATTTGCACCAAACAATGTACAATAATATCATACACTGGCATAAATAGGCAAAATATTTCCAAAGTGCTTGAACGAAAATATTTACTAGAAAAAAAACAGTTACAGTGCAAAGAAACACTATAGCCTCATGTTTCAAGTCAAGCTGTGGGGATGTGGCTTTAGATGAAGTGTATAACCCTAGACTTAGAATAGATTAATCGATTGTTAAAACAACCCACACTTGTTTCTCTATATCACCAATACAAAGTACTAACTAATCTATAGCATTGAAGGGAAAAAAATGGAATCATTAATGAAAACATGCATTATATACTTCTAATGAAATTTAATAAAGTGGCTTAAAATGAATCGAACAAAATTTTGTGTAAATACATGACACAAACCAAAACTTTATGGCCATATCAAAATTCTTAGGGACCGCCATGACCTTCCTTCAGGAAAAAGACGAAGAGGCAGACAGAGAAAGTGATGGGAAGACAGCATAAAATAATGGACGTGCCTGAAAGACCTTCTATCAAAGGCAAAATCAAAGAGGAATTGAGAAAGACCGTCAAAGGTCTTGTGTGGTGCCTTAACGGTCCAACAGACTAAGAGATAGGTGAAGGTAAATGGATAGAACAAGACTTCATAGAATATTTACAGCATTTAAAACATCATTAGGTGAAGTACATTTGTATTCTTTAATTTCTTACCACAAATTTCAATACAATTTTACAACATTCGCCCACTTACATGTCATGGATAAATAACTTTTGCATGAATTAAAAAAATGTCAGATTTGTTCCTAAATGATCAGTCTTAAAGTGTGCAAGGTACACAAATACATTAATAAAATGTTACCAAGCAAGAACACACAAAACGAAATCTCTGAAAGTTGACATCTAAATCTGATCTTGTACTACAACACAGACAGAACTGAATCTCTGAAAGATGACATCTAAATGTGATCTTGTACTACACAACACAGACAGAACTGAATCTGTCAATGTCAACATTTTATATTTGAGAGGATGTTACAATGTGAAAAGACCCACATCAAGTTCACAAAACTGATTTAATGTGGTATAGAATACCTGCAGAAGTTTTTAATTTTACATCTGAGTATCATTTATTAATATATTATATCAAACCTATATATATATTTATATATATATTTATATACATAAGTAGGGTATGTTTAAACAAGAGGAAACATTAAAAGGTAATTTTTTATAAGTTTTATTGCCGAAATTGAGATATTTGTAAAAAAAATTCATTTTGTTTTGTAAAATGTTTTACATATTTCGGATGTTCCTTCAGAGTTGAAGATAGTTTACTTCCTAGTCCAAACCTCCCGCAGGACGACGGGGGATGGGAGCGGGCAGGGTTTGAACCCTCGACCGTCGATAAATCCGAACGACAGTCCAGCGCGCAAACCGCACGACCAGGCAGCCATCCAACTCAGTACTTGTTAGCTAATGAATTTTTGTTAAATTCATCAATTTAAAAGTGAGTTACTTAAATTCAATAAAAAAGTCTCTAACAAATTTTTTTCTGACAATTCCTTTGGACATCATCACAAAGGGCACCCCCCGACCCCTGATACATGAAAACAAAAAATCAAGAGTGAGATTAAGATTTGTGCTTGAATCAAGAAAATAAAAACATGATCAAATACAAAGTTTAATACATTTCAAAGGGATTATCTAAAAAATATATGACAAGATCAGGCTACTGTCAGGCAAAGTCACGGATGAATGTGTGTATCATTGTAGAGTAAAATGTTTACTTTATGTGTCAGTTGGAATGTATGAGTGAATGACCAGAAGGGACAATTTTCATGAGGACAGTCGCCAATGTGAGAGTCATGAAGAGACAATATGGTTTGGGTTTTAGTGATCCAACCGAGTTATTTAAGTGGGTTATAGATGCAGCAACAACTCAAGTGACGACTAGATGATTGGTGAGAGACTATTAAACTCCCAAGGGGCAACTAGATGATTGGTGAGAGACTATTAAACTCCCAAGGGGCAAATAGATGATTGGTGAGAGACTATTAAACTCCCAAGGGGCAACTAGATGATTGGTGAGAGACTGTTAAACTCCCAAGGGGCAACTAGATGATTGGTGAGAGACTGTTAAACTCCCAAGGGGCAACTAGATGATTGGTGAGAGACTATTAAACTCCCAAGTGGCAACTAGATGGTTGGTAAGAGACTATTGAACTCCCAATTGACAACTAGATGATTGGTGAGAGCCTAGTTAGCTTCTAATTAAAGCAAATTTAAAACTTTACAGGAAAACAAAAAATACAACCAGTGAGATCAAATAAATGAAACAAAACGCCATTATAGCAAACACATGCTCAATGGGTTACTATCAAAACAAAATTTAAGTAAAATATTTTTTTTTTTAAATTGTGGTCGAGTGATGAATTAAATTGCAGTAAAGAGAGAGATGTTAAGGAAGTGATTATGAAAACACTCATCTATCTATCCAGCTCAAATAGGTATTAGACATTTGAAATGTTGTTCCTTTGCCCATCACAAACTGTTTGTCACAAAGCTTGGTTTTAAAAACATAGAAGTACATCTCGAAGGAAATACTTTACTTGTGCTTTTTGAAATTATGGGCTGTCTTTTGTTGTCTTTTTTTTAAAAGAGTCAGAGGTTCACGATCATTTAGAATGGTGTTTCATGGTAATTTCAGGTGTGACACAAACATACCCCCCCTCCCTCCTCCCTCCTGTCACAGTCTTAGTTGACATTGCATGATTTAAAGTTCACATCATGCTAAGAGTTTAAAAGACACGTGGAATTCCGGATGTAGAAAACAGGAAGTAGAAGGAATAAAGTTGACTTTGTGTTCAGTCAAGTCAAGTCAGTTAAGTCAAGTGAGATACTTTGGACCGTGAGGTCAAGTAAAGTGTTATCCTCTGTACGAGGCAGTCTAGTATATTTTGGTCCGCTATGGACAGTAGTGACTTAGAAAAGTCGGTAGTAATTTCAGTTAGAAAGTAACTTGTGGGGGGTTGTTGCCAGTGCTCCTTTTGAGATAGGTATTATTATTATGGATTATTCTGTACAGTGTTACCCGCTGAGATGTGGACGTGATTTGTAATCTAGAGACTCTAACATATATTGGATACATTTGATACCGCTGTTATGCGGAAAGGATTGTTTATTATTTCTTGACTAGTAGCACTCACAAGGAGTGCAGTATTATTATTATTGTAGTAAAATAAACTTTATATTTGTCTGCTGAAACGGACTTAAGTCAGTTTGTAGTATTTGTCTTGTCACCTGTCAAGAGTACTTCAGGAGGCAAGAACCCAGCATTACACGACATTGGCATTCTGCAACGTTACACCATTCAACGTCATTTACACCCCCCCCCCCAATAAAAAACCAAGACTTGGTTGAAACAAGATTTTTTCGCTGAGATATCATCCTCACAAAAAAAAATATTTACACTTGATATAAAATTATTCTATAAAAGTGTTGTTTTTTTTCTAACATTATTTTGTTTTTGTTTCTTTTAAATATAATTTAAGATTAGTAAATCCGACAAAAACCTACAATGGACCACAAGGCAGCAGTCGGGGTTTGAATATGGGACCAATGAGATGACAGTCCAGAGCCCTTACCACATCACCAGGTAATCAGCCCTATTGTAAACTAATAATAAAATCATTTCATGAAATAATAAACAGAATTATTGAGGGGGCAAACAGTTTAGTTGGTATAAAAAAATATAAAATTATCACAAAGGTTTTGTACAAAATGTCAGGTCAAGAGAAAATGAGATTATAGTTATGAAGCATTACAAAGTTTCAAAATGCCAATAACTTAAATAAATATGATAGTCCAGTGTAATTTTGTAATAACAATAAGGGAAAAAAAATAATATTAATATTATATGCAATTAACAAAAATATTTTTCCATGTTAGTAATTAATGAATATTGCTTTTAGTTATCTTAGAAGAATTTCATCTTAATTTTTAGGGTATTATGAGCATAAAAAAAAAACTAATTGGAAGTCTTAATATTTCTTGTAACTCAATGTAAAAAAAAAAAAGACATTTTGTCAAATTAGATGATTTGTTTATGATTAGTAGTGTATCTTATAATACCAGTTTCATTCCTATAGAATTAGATATCAACATTTAATTCTAATGAAATCACAATACCATGTATTACATTTCAAAGAATACTTTCAGCTAGAACCATTGCCCGAATAACTGAGATTGCAATTGAAAAAATCAACATATAAAAAAAAATCATTAAAAAAAAACATAGTCAAGGAATAGCTTCTGTACAAAAAAACAAACAGATCTCTGGTTGATGTCCCAATGATATGTCATCTATCATACCCCTTCATAGTTCCTCACAGTTGACTGGAGTAATCTTGAGTGTTCTATGAATAAATAAAATATGCATGATAAATAGAATACATTTCTAAAGAATAATCTTCATGTCAATGGGGGCACCTAATTGTAGAGAAATCAATTGTAAACTCCTCCTTTAATAAAGCTGCTGACTTGATGTAGGAGCAATACTTGGCTCTAATGAATGATTTTAAAAAAAGGAACATTCATTTATAACTCCTTAGTTCTTTATACCCATTTAGATCCTATGCTTGTGGAGACCATTCATTTAATTCATTTATAACTCCTTAGTTCTTTATACCCATTTAGATCCTATGCCTGTGGATACCATTCATTTAATTCATTTATAACTCCTTAGTTCTTTATACCCATTTAGATCCTATGCCTGTGGATACCATTCATTTAATTCATTTATAACTCCTTAGTTCTTTATACCCATTTAGATCCTATGCTTGTGGATACCATTCATTTAATTCATTTATAACTCCTTAGTTCTTTATACCCATTTAGATCCTATGCTTGTGGATACCATTCATTTAATTCATTTATAACTCCTTAGTTCTTTATACCCATTTAGATCCTATGCTTGTGGATACCATTCATTTAATTCATTTATAACTCCTTAGTTCTTTATACCCATTTAGATCCTATGCTTGTGGATACCATTCATTTAAAGTCCACAAATGTACGCATTTATTACAGTAAAATTGGTTGTTGTTTTCTGAATTTTCAAGTGTTTAACAATTATCTAAGTAAATAAATGTATTAATTGCTAAATATCGATCCAAGTTTAAGGGAGATAATTGCCGAAGATAATTAATTTTATCAGTGAAGGCCTAATTAGCTTTCAGATTAATTGCTTTAGACTCAGAACTTTACATTCATTTAAACCTACAAATTAACTTTTGTCCTAGTAAACAAAGAAAACAATTTTTTTTTAATAGAATAATGTTAAAATACAACAAATGTTTACATTTTTATAAATTTCATGATACACTTTATATTATACAATATGTCTTATTGGTCCTAAGATAAAAAAAAAATGTACTACTGCAGTTAAGGCAAAAACAACTTTGGCTTGATGTTAATAATGTAACGTTGTGTGGGGATCAATTCAAATCAACACATACAATAAGCGAGTCAAAATATGAAATGTACAGTTCTGTCATAAAGTAAAGTTAAATCAGTGAACAGTTCTGTCATAAAGTAAAGTTAAATCAGTGAACAGTTCTGTCATAAAGTAAAGTTAAATCAGTGTACAGTTCTGTCATAAAGTAAAGTTAAAGAAATGTACAGTTCTGTCATAAAGTAAAGTTAAATCAGTGAACAGTTCTGTCATAAAGTAAAGTTAAAGAAATGTACAGTTCTGTCATAAAGTAAAGTTAAAGCTGCGTACAGTTCTATCATAAAGTAAAGTTAAAGCTGCGTACAGTTCTATCATAAAGTAAAGTTAAAGCTGCATACAGTTCTATCATAAAGTAAAGTTAAAGCTGCATACAGTTCTATCATAAAGTAAAGTTAAAGCTGCATACAGTTCTATCATAAAGTAAAGCTAAAGCTGCATACAGTTCTATCATAAAGTAAAGTTAAAGCTGCATACAGTTCTATCATAAAGTAAAGCTAAAGCTGCATACAGTTCTATCATAAAGTAAAGCTAAAGCTGCATACAGTTCTATCATAAAGTAAAGCTAAAGCTGCATACAGTTCTATCATAAAGTAAAGCTAAAGCTGCATACAGTTCTATCATAAAGTAAAGCTAAAGCTGCATACAGTTCTATCATAAAGTAAAGTTAAAGCTGCGTACAGTTCTATCATAAAGTAAAGCTAAAGCTGTGTACAGTTCTATCATAAAGTAAAGTTAAAGCTGCATACAGTTCTATCATAAAGTAAAGTTAAAGCTGCATACAGTTCTATCATAAAGTAAAGTTAAAGCTGCGTACAGTTCTATCATAAAGTAAAGCTAAAGCTGCATACAGTTCTATCATAAAGTAAAGTTAAAGCTGCGTACAGTTCTATCATAAAGTAAAGCTAAAGCTGCATACAGTTCTATCATAAAGTAAAGTTAAAGCTGCATACAGTTCTATCATAAAGTAAAGTTAAAGCTGCATACAGTTCTATCATAAAGTAAAGTTAAAGCTGCATACAGTTCTATCATAAAGTAAAGCTAAAGCTGAATACAGTTCTATCATAAAGTAAAGTTAAAGCTGCATACAGTTCTATCATAAAGTAAAGCTAAAGCTGCATACAGTTCTATCATAAAGTAAAGCTAAAGCTGCATACAGTTCTATCATAAAGTAAAGCTAAAGCTGCATACAGTTCTATCATAAAGTAAAGCTAAAGCTGCATACAGTTCTATCATAAAGTAAAGCTAAAGCTGCATACAGTTCTATCATAAAGTAAAGTTAAAGCTGCATACAGTTCTATCATAAAGTAAAGTTAAAGCTGTGTACAGTTCTATCATAAAGTAAAGCTAAAGCTGCATATAGTTCTATCATAAAGTAAAGTTAAAGCTGCATACAGTTCTATCATAAAGTAAAGTTAAAGCTGCATACAGTTCTATCATAAAGTAAAGTTAAAGCTGCGTACAGTTCTATCATAAAGTAAAGTTAAAGCTGCACACAGTTCTATCATAAAGTAAAGTTAAAGCTGCGTACAGTTCTATCATAAAGTAAAGCTAAAGCTGCATACAGTTCTATCATAAAGTAAAGCTAAAGCTGCATACAGTTCTATCATAAAGTAAAGCTAAAGCTGCATACAGTTCTATCATAAAGTAAAGCTAAAGCTGCATACAGTTCTATCATAAAGTAAAGCTAAAGCTGCATACAGTTCTATCATAAAGTAAAGTTAAAGCTGCGTACAGTTCTATCATAAAGTAAAGCTAAAGCTGCGTACAGTTCTATCATAAAGTAAAGTTAAAGCTGCATACAGTTCTATCATAAAGTAAAGTTTAAGCTGCATACAGTTCTATCATAAAGTAAAGTTAAAGCTGCATACAGTTCTATCATAAAGTAAAGCTAAAGCTGCATACAGTTCTATCATAAAGTAAAGTTAAAGCTGCGTACAGTTCTATCATAAAGTAAAGCTAAAGCTGCATACAGTTCTATCATAAAGTAAAGTTAAAGCTGCATACAGTTCTATCATAAAGTAAAGTTAAAGCTGCATACAGTTCTATCATAAAGTAAAGTTAAAGCTGCATACAGTTCTATCATAAAGTAAAGCTAAAGCTGCATACAGTTCTATCATAAAGTAAAGTTAAAGCTGCATACAGTTCTATCATAAAGTAAAGCTAAAGCTGCATACAGTTCTATCATAAAGTAAAGCTAAAGCTGCATACAGTTCTATCATAAAGTAAAGCTAAAGCTGCATACAGTTCTATCATAAAGTAAAGCTAAAGCTGCATACAGTTCTATCATAAAGTAAAGCTAAAGCTGCATACAGTTCTATCATAAAGTAAAGTTAAAGCTGCATACAGTTCTATCATAAAGTAAAGTTAAAGCTGTGTACAGTTCTATCATAAAGTAAAGCTAAAGCTGCATACAGTTCTATCATAAAGTAAAGTTAAAGCTGCATACAGTTCTATCATAAAGTAAAGTTAAAGCTGCATACAGTTCTATCATAAAGTAAAGTTAAAGCTGCGTACAGTTCTATCATAAAGTAAAGTTAAAGCTGCACACAGTTCTATCATAAAGTAAAGTTAAAGCTGCGTACAGTTCTATCATAAAGTAAAGTTAAAGCTGCGTACAGTTCTATCATAAAGTAAAGTTAAAGCTGC
>JAZGLO010001612.1:0-72500 GCA_036873155.1 Biomphalaria sudanica
GTCCCGAGACAAGACGTTAAACTGCGCTCCTCTTTCCTTAGCACTTTTGGAGCTCAAAAGTGCTCTACTTCTTTTCTATCATTGTGTCTGCCTCCTCCTTTCCTCAATCTGCCTTCATTGATCATCACTCTGTCTCCTTATCTCTAAATATCTCACTACGTCCTAGACCAGTCCGTTTGCCGTGGACTGCGACGGGTAAGGGGGGATAAAGAGATCCTGGTGTTTGAGTGATGGCTATCTGAGGATAAGCCACCACAACACAATACTTTGGCTCCAAGTTCCCCTAGACCTGAGGCCCAGATGGCCCGCTCTGGGTCAACCGGCTGGTCATGCCGAGCTACCAGTATAGGTCTTCGACCTATGCTGGAGGGCGGTGGCTAGAGGGTCAATCAGGGAGCTGCTGTATCGGGCACATGTCCGATGCAGTAGCTGACTGAGTATAGCACCTGTGTAGCCCTGGCGGGCTCATTCTGGACTTCCGAATGGCCCGTCCCCTTGTTGGACTCGATGGCGGGTGGGGAGCACAGGTGCCGAACTAATATATAACACCCATGGAAAAAAAAACTTCAAAAAAACTACTTGCCCCAGACCTATGTCTGGGCAAGAGACGCCGCATGGAAGACAGAAAGGAGGAGGCCACAAAAAGCTGTGCTACCTGGCCATCATTTCTGGTGGTTAGGTGCACAGAGGAGGGGAAAAGTCTGACAAAGATGAGCCCTTTTGTCATCTACAAGGGACTTAAGTCAGTAGTGGGAGAGCCCAAGAGTGTGTCTAAGCTACACAAGTCTTTGGAACTTCTAGTAGAAGTTGATAGCAAGATACACTCTGATGGGCTTTTAAGATGCAGAAGACTCTGTGATCTCCAAGTGGAAGTCATGCCACACAAGAGTCTGAACACCAGCAGAGGTGTAATCAGCTCTAGGGACCTACTGGAATGTTCCGAGAAGGAAATAGTGGAGGGCATTGAAGGAATCACCCATGCCCGGCGCATTACCAGGCGCAGGGATGGTGAGGAGGTCAAAACCGCCACTATTATCCTCACATTTGGAACTAGGACACCGCCAGAGTATGTGAAGGCAGGATACCTACGAGTTCCAGTGAGGCCCTACATACCTAACCCCATGAGGTGCTTCAAGTGCCAGGGTTATGGACACGGCGCGGCAGTCTGCAAGAGGAACACTGTGTGTGCCAGATGTGCTGGAGAAGGGTCATGAGGACAAGGGCTGCACAGCCCAGTTCAAATGCCCAAACTGTCACGCTGGCCACTCAGCCTACTCCAAGGACTGCCCTGTGTGGAAACAGGAGGTTGCCGTGCAGGAGTACAAGGCAAGAAATGGATGTACCTTCAGCCAGGCGAAATCGGCTGTATTGGCCCTAACCAAAGGCCAATTCGGCTTGACAAAAACCTATGCCCAGGCTGTTGCTAAGATAGGAAGATCCATAGCCACACAGACGGACACATTGACCCCACCACCCCCTCCTCCTCCTCCAACTCAGAAGAAAACACCGCCAAAGAACACACCTCTGAAGAAACAAGAAAGCTCTGTTGTCATGCTAAAGAACAGGTTCTCTGTGCTCGCTGATGAGAGCATGGAGACTGAGCAGCTAGTCAAAACCAATACTCCGGGAGAACCCGGAGACATCATGTCTGACACAGGTTCTCCTCAGAGAAACCAGTCAGACACCCCAACCTCTACCGAACTAGAGGTTGACCAACTCCCTAAGGGGAGAAATCAAAGCGGAGAGGATGCCCGAGGTGAGCGAGGAGGAAATAACCTCCGCTCTAACCAGAGGGATCTCCCCTCTCCAGAGAGAAAGACTTCCCCCAAAAGGGGGTTGTCCTCCTCTCCATCCAAACCCAAGAATAAAAATACCAAGGTCACTGGAATTAAGGGAAACCCCTCCGGGGGCCTCCCCAAAGCCAAATAGCTCCAAGTAGGTCATCTAGAATAAGCCATGGATTCCAGAATTGTACAGTGGAATTGCAGAGGCCTCAAGGCCAATTATGAGGAGATGCAGCTACTGATGGACTCTGAGACTCCTGTAGCTGTCTGTCTACAGGAAACATTTCTGAAAGATAGCATCAGCTTCCGAAGCTACAGTGCTTACAGCAAGAATGTTGAGGATGCAGAGAGAGCATCAGGTGGAGTCTGTATCCTTGTGAAGGATAGCATCCCCCATGAGAGGGTTGAACTACAGACCATACTACAGGCCGTAGCAGCTAGGATAACCCTTCACAAGGTTATCACTTGCTGCAGCCTGTATTTACCACCAGGCGCTCCATTAAACCAAACAGACATGGAGGGACCTATTGAAACAACTCCCCCGGCCTTACATAATCCTTGGGGATTTCAATGCCCATAACACCATTTGGGGCTCCAACAATACCGACACAAGAGGCTGTATGCTGGAGGATATCTTCCTCCAACATGATTTATGCATACTTAATGATGCATCACCGACCTACTTGCACCCAGGAACTGGATCTCTCACATGCATTGACCTCACCGTATGCGTCCCTGGACTTCTGGACGACTTTAAATGGTCAGTTAGCAATGATCTACGGGGAAGTGACCACTTCCCAATCATCATTGCTAACAATCTCCCCTCATTGGGACGACCTCAGCGGTGGAGAAACTGAATAAGGCCGATTGGGAAGAATTCCAAAAAAGATGCTCAGAGGATATTACAGAAAATATCCTCGATGAGCAGAACCCAGCTGATACCTTTGCTAGCAAGCTACTTAGTATAGCAGGAAAGTTGTCCCCCTAACCTCCGCAAATCCCAAAACGGCCTAGCAAACCATGGTTTGATACAGCCTGCAAAGGTGCTATTGGCGATAGGAAAAAACGACTGGCTGCATTTATAAAAAATCCATCCCAGGAAAACCTAAAGCTATTCAGAATAGCTAGAGCAAAGGCTAGACAAACCATACGGTCAGCCAAAAGGAATTCCTGGAGAAGTTTTGTCGGCAGTCTGGATGCCAAAACTTCTGCTAGAGCGGTCTGGAAGGCAGTAAGGCGAATCAAAGGGAAAGAATCAAATGCAATAGGGCATCTGAAAAACCAAGGACGAACTGTCACGTCCCCCAGAGAAATAGCTGACTGCCTTGCATCCTCAATAGCAGAAAAGTCATCCACTGCACATTACACGCCAGAGTTTCAAAAAGTCAAAACCAGGGAGGAAAGACACTCCATTGATTTCAGGTCAGAAAACAATGAAGACTACAACAAACCGTTCTCGCTTGAGGAACTGAGGGAATCGCTAGACAAGTCACATGACACAGCGCCTGGAGAAGATGAAATCCATTACCAGTTCCTCAAGCACCTTCCCGAACCCTCATTGGCAGTCCTGCTAGGGGTCTATAACTGTGTGTGGCAAACAGGCGCTTTCCCAAACAGCTGGAGGAAAGCCACAGTTATACCGATACCTAAACCGGGAAGAGACGGCTCTGACCCAGCTAACTATCGACCAATAGCACTAACAAGCTGCATCTGCAAAACCATGGAAAGAATGATTAACAGTAGGCTGGTCTGGTACCTGGAGAGGAACAAAGTGATCTCTAACTACCAGTGCGGATTCCGGCAAGGGCGGACAACAACTGACCACCTGGTAAGGCTGGAAGCTTGTATCAGAAATGCATTACTCAGAAGAGAACATCTAGTAGCTGTATTCTTCGATATAGAAAAGGCCTATGACACAACCTGGAAACATGGCATTTTACGTGATCTGGAGCTTATGGGGCTTAAGGGATATCTCCCCCGTTTTGTGGGGGAATTCCTGAAAGACCGAAAATTTCAGGTTCGAGTGGGCAACACCACTTCTGACACTCATGACCAGGAAATGGGTGTACCCCAGGGCAGCATTCTGTCAGTCACCCTGTTCAACATAAAAATAAATAGCATCATAAATGCTCTGTCCCCTGGCATAGAGTGCTCTTTGTATGTTGATGACTTTGTCATTTTTACTTATGGGAAAAACATGAACACCCTAGAAAGAAAATTACAGTTATGTTTAAACAAAATTCAAAATTGGGCAAACGATAATGGTTTTAAATTTTCGGACTCCAAAACAGTTAGTATGCATTTTTGTAATTTAAGGGGGACTCCACCCAGACCCTGAACTATTTATACACAAAAAGAAGATCCCTGTTGTGAAAACTACAAAATTTTTAGGCCTCACTCTAGATTCCAAATTTAATTTTCTCCCCCACATTAAGGAACTTAAGAGAAAATGCCAAAAGTCATTAAACATACTTAGAGTGCTCAGCCATACGGACTGGGGAGCTGACAGAGATACTTTGCTGCTGCTATATCGGAGTCTAATTCGATCCAAGCTAGACTACGGATCCATAATATATGGAGCAGCAAGGAAGTCGTACCTAAAAATACTGGAACCAATACAAAATGCTGCCCTGCGTCTCTGTCTCGGCGCGTTTCGTACATCACCTATCCCAAGCCTCCATGTGGAGGCTGGAGAACTCCCCATGGATATAAGAATGAAAAAGCTTGCAATGCAGTATATAGTCAAGCTAAAATCCAACCCTACGAACCCTGCTTTCGATTCCATATTTAACCCCACAGAGGTAGAATTATACAATCGAAGGCCTAACGTCATACAGCCGTTAGGCCTTCGAATGAGAGAACCCATCCAAAATTTAACCCCACCCATTAACCAAATCTCTAAAATAGAAACCCCTCAGAATCCTCCTTGGCTAATGAATAAACCCAAATTAAATTTATCCCTCCTTAATTTCAAAAAAGAAAATACAGACCCAAGCATACTACAAGTCCACTTTAGGGAACTGCAAGAGAGCTACGGAGATTGTGGCACCATCTACACAGACGGATCCAAAATGGATGGAAAGGTCGCGTGTGCCTGCTCCTTTCGGAACAAAACAATCTCCCGTAGACTCCCCGATGGCTGCTCCATCTTTACGGCCGAATTGCATGCAATATCGCTTGCACTTATGGCCGTCAAAGCATCAGAAAGGAGGAAATTTATAATCTGCTCCGACTCCAAATCTGCATTGCAAGCTTGGGGGCGGATGAAGACTGACATTCCACTGGTATATAAGAGCCTGAAGCTGTTGGACCAAATAACAGCCGACCATACGGATGTCACCTTCATCTGGGTCCCCTCCCATGTGGGCATTGAGGGAAACGAAGCCGCAGACAGAGAAGCAAAGAGAGCCCTAAATCATGCGGTATCAGGAACTCAAATTCCCTGCTCAGACCTGAGACAAAGTATTGCCACTGCCATCTACCAAGAGTGGCAGGATCGATGGGAGGCTGAGACTCACAATAAACTCAGGCAGATTGTGGCGGATGTCAGGTGGCGGTCCACATCTAAGGGTCTGACAAGGCGTGGTAGCACGACCATGTCTAGACTTAGGATTGGCCACACCTACATCACGCACTCTTTTGTGCTGAAGAAAGAAGAGCCCCCACTTTGTGAGTATTGTGACTCTCGCCTCACCGTGGAACATATCCTCATTGACTGCCCCAGATACCAGGATGTCAGGGGAAAATATTTTAGAGCCACTAATTTAAAAACACTATTCAATAATGTCGACCCTGGGAAGGTACTGGGCTTTATCCGGGAAGTGGGATTGTCTACGAAGATCTGATTTCTAAACTCTGTACTTTTTACATTATATTTTTACCAAATTATTAAATTTTTACTACCTCTACTATTTTAATTGTAAATAGACCTTGATTTTAATTATTTGACGGTATAGAATTTGACCTTTGTTGTGTGGAGGGAGAGTGGCCCTTGAGGGACTGCAGGCACGACATGGCCTAAATTGTGCCGATGTGCCCAAAATCACAAAATCACATTTCGGGATCTTCGGGCGCCTCTGAGTCCACCCAGCTCTAATGGGTACCTGACATTAGTTAGGGAAAAGTAAAGGCGGTTGGTCGTTGTGCTGGCCACATGACACCCTTGTTAACCGTAGGCCACAGAAACAGATGACCTTTACATCATCTGCCCTATAGACCACTAGGTCTGAAAGGGGAACTTGACTTTACTTATTCAATAATACTGGGCGTCTGCTTTTTTTCAGGCTACAGATCAACCCCTATTACATTGAGAGCAGTATTGAGGTCTGGGCAAACTCCACATTTATAGACAAGACTATCTACACTTGTATGGCTCAGAACTCAATGAACAACACTCTGAAGGTGGTGTATAAAGTACAGCTGGAGTCTCAAACTTATGATGGACTCTTGAATTCTACTGGTACATTTTTGAAGGCAAGCTCTTCTTATGCTTAGCAAAAAAAAAAGTAATAACTTAAATAAATCAGTTTGTCAATTGAAATATCTACTTCTATTTTTTTTTTTCTGTAATAAAAATGTATTCCATTTTCAAAACTTTTGTAATTAAATTGTAATTTGGAGTTTATTATGAAATGATGGCTAGACAGTAGGCTTTATACACAATGGATTGGAGTCTGATTCACGTTCACTAGCCTACTCTGGTCTAGATGACTTGATTGACTACTTATTAGCATACCTGTTTTCCATTTAATAATCATGTTCTGCTGGAGGCGGGTGTGGACATTATAGAAGCTTTAATTACCATTCGAAAGCTGCTCTTGGTTGGACATGCATCCCACATGGGGTATGACTGCTTGCCAAAGTGGATCCTATTTGTCAAACTCACATGCGTAACAGAGGTTCCCCCTAGAAACACTAAAAAAAGATCAACTCAGGTACATTTTGCTGTGACTGGCATAGAGGAAAGTAGCTGACCGAAGATGGCCTATTGAAGAGACATTTGCAGAGCTCTGAACAAAGCCCTGGAGCACACAAATAAGGTCCAATAAATGCCCTTCAGGTCTAAAATATATGAAATATTCATGAATATAAAATATGAAAAGAAAACTTAAAAAGATCCATTTCAGAAAAAGGGGCTTTATCATTAGGTGGGACAAAATATGCAGGCTGCAACTAGGTTTGCATAGTCATGTTAGACACTGCATTCAGTCAATATCTTCAGAATCAAAGACATTCATTAATTAAAGACTCTTTGTTTTTTCAAGACTTAATAAATTGAGCCATAATGATGCATGGCGCGTAGGACGTAATCATCTTCTTTTTTGAAGTAACGTCTGTGTTATATAAGATAAGAAATCAAATTCTATTAAAGACAATACTTTGCTCATCAAAAACTAATTTTAACATTTTTGTATTGTCAGCCTTCAGACCTGAATTTAACTGCAAATAAAACAGTAAGAAGTTATTATTTAAATGCATCCAGTTCCTTCGTAGATGTTATCAATGCTGCAAGAGTAAAAACAGACAAGGGCTATTATTACAGTGTGACCTACAGACCTATGGTGGCAGACTTGAAAGTTAGATGGTCTAATGGGACCACAGATTTATTAGGTACTTCCTCTTTATCTCTCTTAACTTAGTAGTATAATAAGATACAAGAACTCTTAGTTGGGATACAGTAACTACAAACACTAGTCACTGTTCACCTTCTGAACCAGAACAGTAACACAAGGGCCAGTACTTTTATAGCATGTGACCATTCCTGCATACATGATAAAATATGATACTATACAATAAAGTATAAAACATATCAACACCCTCCTTGTTCTAACCAACTTGAAAGTAATGTTTTATGAATGAATAACGCTTGTGGACATGAAAATCGGAACATTTAGAACAAGAAGATATTAAAAAAGGATTGCAGTCATTATATGAAAGAGAAATTCTTAAACAGCGAAAGCTAATATATGTTAATGAGGATTGTCACTGCTTGTACATAGTTTATAGAATGTAATTGTGCCTGACAGGTTGTGTTCTAGTTTGAGCTCTGTTTCTCATAGCATCATTCAGCTCTGTTACAGCCTGTTGACGGTCTGCAGTTTCCTGGTCGCTGTTGGTTTGATTGACATTATTAGTCAGGTGTGATGGGATGCGGTCATCTGCAAAAGGCACTGAATGTTAGACAGCATTGATCATGGATCCCTCTTCCGAGAATATATTCAGGCTGGAGATCTTCTTTGGTCGCAGGCATATTTTGTTCTTTTCCTTTGATAGCGTAGGACTGATATCTGATCCTTTTGATAATCTTGCCAGGTCTCCACTTGGTATCTCCAGGGTTCTTGAAGTAAATCGTAGTGTCTCTTGACTCTTTTTAAGTACTTCCTTCATACATTTCAGTTCCTGGAGCTACGGATATAGGTAACAGCCTCCATGATATCTTGTTTAAACAAAGCTGTGCAGGGCTATAGCCACTATGTTGTTTAGGTTTAATTGTAGCAGAGCTTCTTACTGGTTATGTCTATTTCGCTTTGCTTTCTTCATCATTGAACTTTGACTACTGTTTACCACTTGTTGGACTTTGATTCTGCTGGAGGTTGCAAGCTGGTGAAAGTGTGTCTTCTGAGTTTTTTTGTAAAATCATTTCAGTTTCTCCACATCATGAGATTTTGTAAACGTCTTGGGCTTCACTTAGCGGTTTTTGCATGATGTTAGCAGAAAGCTTGTTTAAGAATGAACTAAGCTAAGCTTGTATTGGTTGAATCTCTCAAGCTCAAACACCACTGCCAAGAGTACTTGTTGATACAGTACTTATTGATATTAGGAGAGAAAGAGTTAATGGTTGAGGCATACAGACCACTATGCTTCTTTTATGTCAATTTATTTCCTATCTTTTTCATTCTCTGAAACTTCTTCTTATCTTGTAAATTCAAAAAAGAAGATAATTACGTCCTATGCATTTCATGTGTCAATCTTAATTTAATTTATCACTTAAACTCTGCTAAGTCGTTGGTTTTCCTGGCTATTTAAGGCAACCCATATCATTCTTTAATGGCACTATGGAAGATGGAGCACTTGTACAAATTAGTTCTGGAGTATGGAATACAAAATGTGACTTTGTCTTTGTGTATTTCTGAGTATTTCACTAGGTTTTCTTTTTCTATTTGTAAGTTATGGTTTAGTGTTTTATGTATCCTAGCTACTTTACTTTTTATTCTTCTGTCCTATTCTTCTCCTAGATCAGATAGAGTAACTTCTAAGGTTAGTCACTGGTTAAATGTTCACATTCGGAACTGGAACATAAACATAAGGGTCTGTACATTGATTACATTCCAACATCAGTTAACGTCAAGTGTGCAAAAGTATCGAGTAAACATTTTCATTGTATTTATTTATTTTCACTCTAGGAATTCAAATTTTTACATTGGCCAACATTTATCCATTCACATTAGTCAACTTTTTAAGGGATCATCCAGATTCCTCCATCATTGCATAATCCTGCATACTTAGAACTTCTTTGTTTCAACATACTGTCTCTGATTATCATGGTTAATATATATCTGATTAAAATTTTTTACATTCTTATAATAATAAACATTCACATTAAAATAACTGTTGGAGACCTTGAGTTAAATACCTTGTTCTTGTATTCTTCTTATTTGACCTAACATTAGAATACTTTTAAGAAAACTTTCTCCATTTCTTGCTATCTGGTATAATTATAAAAATGTATTTATTCTTAAAAAGTATTTATTTATTTATTTATTTTATACCTTTATTAATATAATTTGTAGATTTTTCACAAGACAACTTGGGAGACAATGAAGTGACTAAAGTTTTTTATGATCCTGAAAGTGTTTTCACTCCTCACTTGCAAGTCTCATTTGAGAGTCCTCAACGAAAAAGGTAAAGTGTTAATGTTTTATCAATCTTTCAATGAATAACAATGTTGTAACAATCTTTCAATGAATAACAATGTTGTAACAATCTTTCAATGAATAACAATGTTGTAACAATCTTTCAATGAATGAAGGGAATGGGTATTATAACAATGTTGTAACAATCTTTCAATGAATAACAATGTTGTAACAATCTTTCAATGAATAAAGGGAATGGGTATTATAACAATGTTGTAACAATCTTTCAATGAATAACAATGTTGTAACAATCTTTCAATGAATAACAATGTTGTAACAATCTTTCAATGAATAACAATGTTGTAACAATCTTTCAATGAATAACAATGTTGTAACAATCTTTCAATGAATAAAGGGAATGGGTATTATAACAATGTTGTAACAATCTTTCAATGAATAACAATGTTGTAACAATCTTTCAATGAATAAAGGGAATGGGTATTATAACAATGTTGTAACAATCTTTCAATGAATAACAATGTTGTAACAATCTTTCAATAAATAACAATGTTGTAACAATCTTTCAATGAATAACAATGTTTTAACAATCTTTCAATGAATAAAGGGAATGGGTATTATAACAATGTTGTAACAATCTTTCAATGAATAACAATGTTGTAAAAATCTTTCAATAAATAACAATGTTGTAACAATCTTTCAATGAATAACAATGTTGTAACAATCTTTCAATGAATAACAATGTTGTAACAATCTTTCAATGAATAACAATGTTGTAACAATCTTTCAATAAATAACAATGTTATAACAATCTGAATGAAGGGAATGGGTATTATAATTATGCAAAACAAGAACAATATAATACACTGTTGGAAATGAAAGATACATTTACACAAAATTCTCAAATGCGACCAAAGTATAAATGTTTCATTATGTCTAGTTTCTGGCATGGTTGTTTTGTTTTGTCATCTATTGAAAATGGTTGAATGTTTGCTGTACTTTTGAGAATGCTTTCCTATTCTTCTATACTTTTCATTGATTCATGCTCATTCCTGTTCAGTGCATTATGTTGTTTTCTTCAGTGCTTTATCTTCTATTCTCTTCAGTGCTTTATCTTCTATTCTCTTCAGTGCTTTATCTTCTATTCTCTTCAGTGCTTTATCTTCTATTCACTTCAGTGCTTTATCTTCTATTCTCTTCAGTGCTTTATCTTCTATTCTCTTCAGTGCTTTATCTTCTATTCTCTTCGGTGCTTTATCTTCTATTCTCTTCAGTGCTTTATCTTCTGTTCTCTTCGGTGCTTTATGTTCTATTCTCTTCAGTGCTTTATCTTCTGTTCTCTTCAGTGCTTTATGTTCTATTCTCTTCAGTGCTTTATCTTCTATTCTCTTCAGTGCTTTATATTCTATTCTCTTCAGTGCTTTATCTTCTATTCACTTCAGTGCTTTATCTTCTATACTCTTCAGTGCTTTATGTTCTATTCTCTTCAGTGCTTTATCTTCTGTTCTCTTCAGTGCTTTATCTTCTATTCACTTCAGTGCTTTATCTTATATTCTCTTCAGTGCTTTATCTTCTGTTCTCTTCAGTGCTTTATCTTCTATTCTCTTCAGTGCTTTATCTTCTGTTCTCTTCAGTGCTTTATCTTCTATTCTCTTCAGTGCTTTGTCTTCTATTCACTTCAGTGCTTTATCTTATATTCTCTTCGGTGCTTTATCTTCTGTTCTCTTCAATGCTTTATCTTCTATTCTCTTCAGTGCTTTATCTTCTATTCACTTCAGTGCTTTATCTTATATTCTCTTCAGTGCTTTATCTTCTGTTCTCTTCAGTGCTTTATCTTCTGTTCTCTTCAGTGCTTTATCTTCTGTTCTCTTCAGTGCTTTATCTTCTGTTCTCTTCGGTGCTTTATCTTCTGCTCTCTTCAGTGCTTTATCTTCTGTTCTCTTCAGTGCTTTATCTTCTATTCTCTTCAGTGCTTTATCTTATATTCTCTTCAGTGCTTTATTTTATATTCTCTTCAGTGCTTTATCTTCTGTTCTCTTCAGTGCTTTATCTTCTATTCTCTTCAGTGCTTTATCTTCTATTCTCTTCAGTGCTTTATCTTATATTCTCTTCAGTGCTTTATGTTCTATTCTCTTCAGTGCTTTATCTTCTGTTCTCTTCAGTGCTTTATGTTCTGTTCTCTTCAGTGCTTTATGTTCTATTCTTCGGTACTTTATCTTCTATTCTCTTCAGTGCTTTATCTTCTATTTACTTCTTTATCTTCTATTCTCTTCAGTGCTTTATGCTCTATTCTCTTCGGTTTTTTATCTTCTATTCTTTCCAGTGCTTTATCTTCTATTCACTTCAGTGCTTTATCTTCTATTCTCTTTAGTTCTTTATTTTCTATTCTCTTCAGTGCTTTATCTTCTATTTACTTCTTTATCTTCTATTCAATTCAGTGCTTTATGTTCTATTCTCTTCAGTGCTTTATGTTCTATTCTTCGGTGCTTTATCTTCTATTCTCTTCAGTGCTTTGTCTTCTATTCTTTTCAGTGCTTTATCTTCTATTTACTTCTTTATCTTCTGTTTACTTCTATTTACTTCTTTATCTTCTATTCTCTTCAGTGCTTTATGTTCTATTCTTTGGTACTTTATCTTCTATTCTCTTCAGTGCTTTGTCTTCTATTCTTTTCAGTGCTTTATCTTCTCTTCTCTTCAGTGCTTTATCTTCTATTTACTTCTTTATCTTCTATTCACTTCAGTGCTTTATGTTCTATTCTTCGGTGCTTTATCTTCTATTCTCTTCAGTTCTTTGTCTTCTATTCTCTTCAGTGCTTTGTCTTCTATTCTTTTCAGTGCTTTGTCTTCTCTTCTTTTCAGTGCTTTATCTTATATTTACTTCTTTATCTTCTATTCACTTCAGTGCTTTATGTTCTATTCTTCGGTGCTTTATCTTCTATTCTCTTCAGTGCTTTGTCTTCTATTCTCTTCAGTGCTTTGTCTTCTATTCTTTTCAGTGCTTTGTCTTCTCTTCTTTTCAGTGCTTTATCTTATATTTACTTCTTTATCTTCTATTCACTTCAGTGCTTTATCTTCTCTTCTCTTCAGTGCTTTATGTTTATCCTATTCAGTGCTGTGCTGCTCACATTCCACGTTCTAAATCTCCTGCCTGGCTCCCAAGTAGACAAGAATGTCAGAGTCCCTCAGCTTGACATTCCTACAAACACTGACATTGTGTATCACCCTGGGCAAAATACCACACTGAAGGTAAAACAAGCAACACATTTTCACTTCAAAAAACATGCATTCTTTTTTTTTTTTTTTTTGTAAATGAATTGTGAGCTAATTTTAGCAATTTAATTACAACCTTGTTAATTTTTTTAGTATACAGCTAGAGGGGGTATACAAAAGGGGGTACCCTTTTAGACCTTGTGATCTATGGAGGCAGGGAATGTAAAGCTCATCTTTTTTGTGGTCAATGTATGGGGAGGGTGTCATAAGTTTAGCACAAAGCAACCATCTACCTTTACTTCCCCAACATAAGTCAGGCACCCATTAGACTCTGGGTTGTCTCAAATTATACCAAATAGAATCCCAGTCTTCACCCAGATTTGCGCTTGAGACCCTTTGGTTCAGAAGCTAAGTGCATTCATTACCTTTGAGTCACTGTGACCCCATATACAGTTCTTTTATTTAATATTAATTGAATTCCCTTTTCACTTTGTGTACATTTATAATAATCTACTCCTCACCCATGTCTAGATAGGGACAACCAATGAGAATGTACAATACATAGATGGTCACATGGAACTTGTCGATGTCAAAACTGGTGCATTTATGTTTTCAAGACTGAAAGTTTATGACCTCAAATTTATTTTCATACTTGTAAAGTCCAGGTAAGTGTAACCAAACCTATATTGTAACATTTTTCAGAAGGGTCTAGTGATTTTTCATCTTTAAAAAATATAACATTAATAAAAGGGGGTGTGAAACCCTTAATTAATTTGTGATAAAAAGTCTCTTGTATTTAAAAATCTGCAATTATGAACTAATAGTACCAAAGCAACGTCAGCATGTTGAATAAGTTATTTGAAAAACTTTTATTTTTATACAGAATTTTTTGAAGTCAAAGTTTAGTTCTTTAAAAAAGTATAAAATTAAATTTCCCCTTTCAGACTTTGCGATTTATAAGGCATGTAAAGATTATCTGTTTATTTTGTCAATGGTTAACAAGCAGGGTGTCATTAGGCCAGCAAACTGTCCAACTGCCTTTACTTTCCCCAACTAAAGTCAGGTACCCATTAGAGTTGAGTGGACTCAGGGGGCGCCCTAAAAGTACTGTCAGTACAGAAATTCAAAATCCTAGTCTTCACTGAGATTCAAACTTGGGACCTCCAGGTTCAGAAGCCAAATGCTTAACCACTCAGCCACCACGCCCCATGAAAAAAAGTATAGGGGACAATAAATTTATGGTCTTCGTTCCCCCCCCCCCAATAATTTACATACAACTCTTAAATAGAGTAAACATTTTTGCTGTGTCTATTGTCCAGACCTTTAATGAGTGAAAATGGCACAGAATTTGACTTGACATTTCTGACATCCAAGAATGCAGTGAGTGGTGTCCTTACTTTCTTCATCCAGCAGCCATTGAATGGAAGTGTTCTACACACTATCAAAGTAATGATATACTTTTCGTCTAGTTTTTAATTGTTAAAAAATGTAATGGTCAGATGCTTAAGTCAAGATGCAATCACTTTTAGTTGTACTTATCTACCCTTGTTGTTTTTAAAACTTCAGATATCAAAACAACTAACATTGAGACCTGCCGATCAAAATGTTGCATTCCCAGCTAGATTTATCTTTATAAGAGAACCAAAGAATGCTTTGCCAAGTATGGACATTAATTATCAAGTGAAATGTAGGTAGGTCACTGGTTCTTAGCTTAGTGATTTGAAAACTATATCTTTAATAATTTCATCATATAAGTTGAACACCTTGGTTTAGAAAAAATAATATTATGCACCTAGTCTAGAGGTTTCCAACTGCAGAACGAAAGAGAAGGATCTTTGCAATGGAATGAGATGCTGTAGAAGGGTACTAGATATCACCAAGGGAGCTGTTATTACTTGTTTTACTTAGCTCTTCAATACAATTTTGCAATTTTTTTTAGAAAAAGGAAGATTAAAGCAGGCTAAACAAAAAATATATTTTACATGGTTGGCATCTAACGCAAATGAATGATTCCTATCTCCAGCTGCAAGGAAAGAAATTTACTTTCATTTATTAAATTTGTTTCTCTTTTATTGAAATAGTAAATAGATTTTACAATGTCACTTAACTTGTTTGTTGACAAATGAATTACTACCTAAGGACATCAGTGTCTATTCAATTGACCTAACAATGCTCTATGAAGAAATGATGATTCACTTCTATGATGTTATGAATTTTAAAATTTAAATATAAATGACAATTTTTAAACATCTATTACTGATGTTCAAATTGAATTGCAGAACTAAAAAAAATAGATTTACAAAATTATGTCTTCAGTAAAAAAAAGAATGTTAACATTGGAGGCACAACAGAGATATTGCTGCACTTAAAAGTTTCTGTAAAATTATAAAACTATGGTCAAAAATGGAACTATTTTTAGATTTCCCATCAACATACATGGTTAAACTGGATTTAGTGCGTAACAATCTTAATGAGTAAGCAAAGAAATAAACTGGAAGTAACCAAGAAAAGACCATTGCCTTAACTTTGGCTAGTTTAAAGCTAGACATTTATAATACTGCCAGACTGCAGTAGGCTCAAGGTTCCCCATTAGCTTAATTTCATTTTAAATGAATTCATGAATAATAATATTTTTAAACAAATATATTAAAAATTAAGAATCAAACGTAAAAATAGTAGGCCGACTAGGCCCTAATATTCAATTACTTAAAAAAGGATTATTAAAAATATTTGAAAGAAAGTCATGACAATGAGATTAATCTTTGTGTGTAACTACTGCATGTTATTTGACATAATTTTTAAATAATAGTTATATACTTAATAATCCTTATTAATATCATGAAAATTAATAAACAAATTATTTATTGAAATTAGCCTTCTCACTTCTTTATTAGTATTTTCTTAGAGGGGGGCACTGGCGGACTGAATTTTTAAAGATAAAATATGGAAAGGGGGTGTTGAGCCAAGAAAGGTTGAAGACCACTGGTCTAGAGGTTTTAGATGTTTTAAAAACAATCCAAGAAACACATTTAATGAATTTCCAATTCTTTTAACATAATTTTATTTGGCATTTTTTGTCTGTACAAAATATGAACTACTATAGTGAGTTTCTTGATTATCTTATGGAGAGTTAACATTGCACCTTGTGCTAGATTTCTTCGAGTTAATAAAAGACTACCAACGTGTTTGTATTTCAGATCAGGAGACCTGTGTCTGTTACAGTGTACTGCTTTAGGTCCAAACCTCAAGGATGTTCTGTTGTATCATATTCATGAGAATGGAAGCAAATCAATGGTTCAAGATCATGGGATACGTAGGTCAGTGCGTATTTTGTTTTTAAATAATAATAATGTTTATCTGTGAGGAAATCGATTTTACAAGTGTGCATTACAAAAAAAAACAAAAAACAATACATAATTAGTGCAAGCAATTTGTACATTGGACACAAAATATACATTCATACCCCAGTTTCTCTTATACATTACATGCAAAGTTTACAACAGTAAGTAAGTTTCATTTTGTTCATCCATTTGATTGCCATAGGAACAAAAGAGTTCTTGTGTCTGGAGCAATAACTTACTCATGCTCAATGTATACCTCCCCCCCACTTTTTTTTTTACCAATCATTTTTCTCCTAGATATTTAGCACAATTTATATTCAAGAAGAACATAAAGAAGACACTGTTCATAAATTATTTGCATTGGTTTGCCATCTTAACTCCATTTTTTCTAATTTCTGTTATGTTCTCATCTTTAAGCCTATGTTATGTTTGTGGACAGCCCTGTATTAATAAAATTATTATTATTTTTATGACCATTGATTCTGAATAAGGCCCTAAATTTAAAAACAAGGCAGATTCTTTAGTTTCATAAGGAAACGGTTTAAAGTCTCTGACTCTTTTTGTTACTCTAGTAGCTTTTGACATAATGCCTATTTGTTGACTTTTTAACTTCTGTTTTGGTGTTTTCAACTAAATATTGATTATTCACAAAATCATAATTATATTTTCCAGAAAGGAAAGAGCTCTATACAGCTATGAAGTCAATACTGTATTCTGGGTCAGTTTGAATGACCAGCTCATCAGGAACTTTGAGTGTGTTGCTAAAAATACCTATGGAGACACAGTGTCTAGAAATTTTGTGGTCACTCCCGTCATCCAGTTGGATATTTTGACAGGACTGTCTAGAGTAACTATTCTAGAAGCTAAGGTGAGCTGTTTGATTACTATTGCTGTAACTTAAATACTTAAAAAGTATATATAAGATATAAATAAACTATACATACACTAGACAACTAATAAATTGAGCATTTATTTTTCTCATTGTTTTACTGACTACATCTGGATACAATCATTTATCTTACAAATAACACAAGGTCCTTTAAAGAAGAAGATATTCTCTTCTGTTTCAATTGGTACTATAACTGGCCTCCTCTGATTACACATAGATCTTTGTGTTAGAATAGTGTTTCCGTACATAAGAGTTCGTTCAGTCCAAATCAGTAATTTTGGTGGTTTAACCAGAAATTTATTAATATATAAAATATAATTTTTTTTAAAAATATTCACATATATGTCTGAGTGTAATCTAGACATTGCACAGTTAACCACAGCCACTTTTATTGTTTCAAACTTTTCCTACCATGGTTGCATGGCATGCACCCTGGACTTTCATCAGTGATGCCCAACCTCACTTGATCTGGGGGCCATTTTATTTTCTGGCATTTGTGTCAGAGGCCGCATAACCGGAAGGGTAGGCTACAATAACAAATTGAAATTGGTTTGAAACTATTTTATTACAAACCCGTGGGTTTAGGTATTCTAGTACTTACATTGAGTAATGGGATATTTGAAGTTTAATTTTTATTTATGCATTAGACAATGGCTTCATTTCTGTAATTAAATTGTGAGCTAAATTGTAGCTATCTTTACTACCCACTCCTTTTCTTGTCTCTTTTTGGTAACTATTCCCATCCATCCTTTAATCTCTAGGACGTACTTTAACCATTCTTTCATTAGCTGGTCAAACCAAGAAAGCCATAATTTTTGGTTTCTAATGAATTAAAAAAAAAAAATTAAAATTTTTTATTACTGTTGGATTACATCACAAAACTATGGTGTTCTAATTTCTTTTTCACGACTTTGAATTTAGAGGATAAAGCTAGGCTTGCAGCTATGATGTTCTAATTTCTGTTTCATGACTTTGAATTTAGAGGATAAAGCTAGGCTTGCAGCTTAATCTTTAAGTGGCCAGGCATTCTGGTTGAGCCTTAAGTTTAAAAAAAAAGTGTGCTGCTAAAATTAGTTTACACATTAACATCTGAGAAATGTTTGCTGGAGGTGCTGGGTATTTTGGTGAATTTTTCAATAACTGTGCTAGTAAAAAAAAAACCCACATTAGATGATTTATTTTGAAATGTCTCAATGTTGTTTTGTAATGAAATTGTGATTACAGGGCAAAACAAAGACACGATACAACATCACCTGCGTCATAAGAGCCAGTCGCAAGCCTCAGGTCAAGCTGACATTCATCAACAATTCCTCTGAGAGAGATCATGAAATTTCAGCCGACGCCATAATGCAAGTGTCACCCCATGAATACAGGGTCACAAAAATCAAGGCCTTCAATCGCAACAAGCCTAATTCTATGCTTACCTCAGTGAAATGTCGAGCCTCGACACCCCATGAGTTCACCAAACTAGAACTTGCTGTGCCGAATAGTATCTGATATAAGTAGTTTCAGAAATATAAAGTTATTTCAAGTTTTTATCATCAATTTACAGTACAACATAAATCTTATCTTATATAATACAGTTACTTCAAAATTGAAGATGTACACAGTACAACATCAACATTTCAAGTGCAATCATTTCACACCTATTTTTTTAAATTATTGCAACATGGCTTTATAATATGGATTGAATAAGGGATCTATTCCAGTACGTAACTTTTTGTTTGTTTGCTTTTCATTAATATAAATAAAGTGAAAGTAAAAAAAAAAGATATGAGATCAGTTCAAGGATATACTTTTATTTCTCTTCTGTAACCTCATCTATCTTTACATCTACAAGATCAGTGATACATTTTTTTTTTGGCCCTATTCCTAATGTTTATATTTGAAAAGAGTTTTGATTTCTGATTGTTTTCTGTTTATTATTCTTTATTTATGCAATAGTTTTATGACCATGATGCAATAGTTTCAGGTCCATGATGCAATAGGTTTAGGTCCATGATGCAATAGTTTCAGGTCCATGATGCAATAGTTTTAGGCCCATGATGCATTAGTTTCAGGTCCATGATGCAATAGTTTTAGGTCCATGATGCAATAGTTTTAGGTCCATGATGCAATAGTTTTAGGTCCATGATGCAATAGTTTCAGTCCATGATGCAATAGTTTTAGGTCCATGATGCAATAGTTTTAGGTCCATGATGCAATAGTTTTAGGTCCATGATGCAATAGTTTCAGGTCCATGATGCAATAGTTTTAGGCCCATGATGCAATAGTTTTAAGTCCATGATGCAATATGTCCATAATGCATTTATAGTATTATGACCATAATACAATGATATTATATTTATTTATATAATTAATTATATAATATTTAGACAGAAATAAATTTTCTAACAATAATGGCATAAAAGTGTAAAATATATATTTTTTTACTCGCACAGTCTAACTGTTCATAGTCTTTATATAAATGTCCACATATTCTGGATTGACCCTTAAATGGGGGGCAAGTACTGTTAGCACCTTAGCATTTTTCTAGATCAACGGGCAACCCTCTATGAGGCTTAGAAGTAGTAAAGTTTCCCTTTCAGATCTTGCAATCTATGGGGCAGATGATGTTAAGGCTTAGAAGTAGGTGACTATAAAAATGTCACAGTTTAATCTATGGAAATATTTCCCCATTTTAAAGAAAGATAAACTTCCTTTTTTTTTTGTGTTCTTTTTCATTAAAAACAAAGTAGTTAGTAACATTAGTGGGATAATACACGAAAGAGTCAATGAGATTGTGTTGATCAGACAAGGCATTTCTGATGTTATAATTTTGTACAGATCTCACCTTTAGACAAATTTTGAATTATATTTGAAAGATAAAATAAATACAAAGTTTTAATTTTGGAACAAGGAATCACGTTGAAGAAGTTTTTGTGTAACTAAAGAGGCCACAAGTTCGCCTTCTGTTATCATCAGGCATCTTGCACTTTCACCCTTCTTTCTACTACTGTTGTGTATGGTATCTGCAATCCGTGACCCTTCCTTTATTCTCTCTCTCCATGAGGATCTGTCCAGTGCCACTTTTTCCCAGCTGCTAGTGTCGATTTTGAAGAGCTTCATGTCACGTTTGCATACATCCGTATACCATAAAAGTAGGCGACCTGCGGCGCTCCTGCCTTCTGTTAGATCGCCATACAGAATGTCTTGTGGAAGTCGACCTTGTGGCATTCTATGAGCGTGACCAAGCTAGCCAAGGCGTCTGCTGCTGATGACACAACGGATGTCCTGGCACCCTGCTCTTTGTAGCACTTCCTCATTAGTTGTTTTATCTTGCCACCTTAGTTTAAAGATCCGCCTTAGGCATCAGAGGTGGAAGATGTTTAGCTTTTTTTTCCTGCCATGAGTAGGTTGACCATGTTTCACTTCCGTATAGCAAAGTGCTCATCACACAGATCCGGGAGGAAGACTAAGACTTTAGTATTGTTAGAATGGTATTGTCCCATAGTCTCTTTTTGCAGCCGTGACTTGGTGCACATTGTCTTGGCTATCCTGTTGTTAATGTGTTTACCCAGTATGACATCTTTGGATGTAAAATAGCCAAGAAAAGAAAAAGTGGTCAAAAATTACCAGTGTTTGGCCATTAATAGTTATTTGTGTTCTGAACTAGTATCTTAGTCTTGCTTTGACTAATATTTAAACCGAACTTCTGGCAAGCAGCAGACAGTTTGTCAACCTGGATCTGAATCTCAATAACACAGTCAGCCACAATATCTGCATCACAAACATAGAGGAGTTCCCTGATAAGTACCTTCCTAATTTTGTTTTTTGCCTGTAACCTTGATATATTAAACAGTTATCCAAAGGATCTTGTATAGAGAAATGCACCTTCTTTGGATGTCGCTGTCAGCAAAATGCACTAAGCAGAAGAATATGCCAGAGTAGGTGCGAGCACACATCCTTGCTTGACACACCTCCATTTAGATGTAATCAAGGAATTTATCTTTTAAAACAGCGGTTCTCAACCTTGTAAGCTCGGCGACCCCTTTTTACTATTCCCCATTATACGGCGACCCATTCCTCGGGAACATTATTTTCGTTCACAAACCTAAGTAATCGTAATTACATTGTAAATATCTGATATGCATTGCCAGAGCATCATGCTTAATCACGAAAGAATATTTAATTATATTCTTGTTATATACATATCTCATATTCAAACACAAATAAATGAAATTGAACTAGCATTTTTTTTAAATTTTACAGTCACATTCATATTTGTGTGACAATTTGAAAAACATGGCGGAACAGTAGTCAAATGAATTTGTTACAAGAGTGTTATTGGACAGTCCTTGGCAAATCGTCATTCAACGGACCCCACAGGTTGAGAACCCCTGTTTTAAAATAACGTGCTGATTTGAAAAGTTAAGACAACATTCTATCTGGCAACAGAAGAACTCAATACACTGTTAAGAGATGAAAGCTGAGAAATTGTAATGCTAAATTTGTATAAAGAAGCAATCAGTAGTTTTACAATACGTACTCAATCTTAAAGCGGCATGCATTTGAAAGTTATGGTCATAACTAGATATTGGCATTTTTATTTTTGGCCCTTGAATTCTAGTATTCCTTATTTCCCCCCCCCCCCAAACACGCACACACCAACAAGAAAAACATTAAAACTTAAAAAAAGAACAGCTTACTGTAATAAGTGTAATTGAATCAATTTGGTTCTGTCATAAAATTAAATTTGTTATAGATTTTGAGTTTTTGGCACATCGGCACAATTTAGGCCATGTCGTGCCCGTATAGATCTAGACTAACAATAATAAATCTGTGCGATTAGAAATATTTGTACCAATTGTTTTTGTTTAGCCCAATTTCAGGCTTTCATCTTTCACAGTGCGCTATGATCCTGTCACTGGCCTAGACGTCTAGACCAGTTGGGAAAAGTCATTTTCCTTTTAAAAAAAACACTTGCTTTCATCTGTACACCGGATACATAAAATAAGCTTGCCATTTATGGATTTGTCACCACTCTTAATAGTACAGAGACCAAATGGTATTACAGAGTTGTGCGCGCATAAATCTCTCTAGATGGATCTATTTCTTTGTTTTGTTTGTTGGTAATTCTTGGCACCAAAAGAATACAATGATGAACGATACAACACCACTGTCTTTTCCAGTCGTACAATAATTTTAGATCACTCAATTTTACTTCATATATTTAATGAATTGAAGTTTTTAACAAAAAAAAAATTAGGCCAGGAACCCAGCTATTATATTGTAGGTCTATCTTGTTGACGGTACTAGAAGGTTCTACAGGTACTTTGAAAATTTTGCAAATAGACTTTGTTGATCTAGACCTAAGCAGTAATTGAGCTCTTGCAGGCACTGTCTGTCTTAGACAGACTTTAATCTCTGCACTAGACTAGATCTAGATGTCGATCTAAACACATTTCTAAGTCCTTTTGACTCTATTGATTAAACTGACTAGGCTTGAACAATATATATTTATACTACGTTAATTAGTTGAGATTATTCTCATAAAATAGAAGATAATTCTGTGCGTCTGATTCAAGCTACCATTATCTTGCTCTAATGACACCCCTGGAAATATGTCTTATTGTTGTAGGTATAGAAACATTCTATAAGATCTATCAATAATATCTGTGGGAGGCGTGGTCGAGAGGCTAAGTACGCTTGAACTTGGCTACAATGAAAGGGGGCTCGAGGTTCGACACCCGACTCAGCAGAGTTGTGCTTACTGAGCGCCTAAAGGCAGCACGGAAAACCTACTCCCAGATACCCCCTCCCCCCCACTGGTCCACAAATGAGATTGGACCATAGCTCTCTGAGCATGCTATAAGAATGAAAGCAGCGCTATGTAAAAGCCCTAATTTATTATTTATTAAGTCATTTTGTTCAATACGTCATTGTCATGCTCGGAATAGCGCTATTAGAGCATGGACTTTAAGTCATTGGTTAACAAGCATGACTAGATCCATAACGTCTGTATTTTAATGAAAAGATTATTTCAATATTCGTTTTTTTTTCTATTCCTCTACCAATACTTTAAAATTGTCTCTATGGTAGGCCATTGTTATGTTGCATGTTCACAAATAAGTGTAACTAGCGCTTTATTTAAATACTTGTAACTGTTGACAGTTCTCTGGACATGGCTAATCTAAACCAAGACCAAAGAATACTTCTGCTCTTATTCACAAGTTTGTGCATTGACACAGGTAACTATTGGAAGCTGCATACCCGCAAGAGATACATAAATACATAATTTAAATAATCAGGAAATAATTAAATTAAAATCTATAGTTACAAATATGGGAGACTGTCAGGGGCAGGTATGGCGAGAGTGATTGTGTTATTTCTTTGTACTTTTTAAGTATGAAAGAGTTATATCCCTTTGTTTATTTCTTCTCTTTTAAACACGTATCAGATATGTCCTTTTAACACGTATCAGATATGTCCTTTTAACACGTATCAGATATGTCCTTTTAACACGTATCAGATATGTCCTTTTAACACGTATCAGATATGTCCTTTTAACACGTATCAGATATGTCCTTTTAACACGTATCAGATATGTCCTTTTAATACGTATCAGATATGTCCTTTTAACACGTATCAGATATGTCCTTTTAACACGTATCAGATATGTCCTTTTAATACGTATCAGATATGTCCTTTTAACACGTATCAGATATGTCCTTTTAACACGTATCAGATATGTCCTTTTAACACGTTTCAGATATGTCCTTTTAACACGTATCAGATATGTCCTTTTAACACGTATCAGATATGTCCTTTTAACACGTATCAGATATGTCCTTTTAATACGTATCAGATATGTCCTTTTAATATTTTTGTTTCTTTGAACCGCCATAGTTTCATTATAAACAAATCTGTTGGCTTATCATGTTCTACACAATAGTAAAGATCGGTTCCATTTCCTGCTAGATTTTACATTGCAGTGTTAAAGGCAATGAAACCAAACAGCAAATAAAGCTTGAGGACCCTAACGTAGGGAAAGATACATTTTCTACCTTTTTTTTTGGATGGGGTAGATGGGCGGGCGGATGGAACCACTTCGCAGGCTTTATCTGGCCCTCACTGTTCTACACTTATTAGTTTTCGATGGCAACATATGAATCAATCACAAATTAAACAAATTACTTAATCAATTAGAGGTAATGAATTAATTTTGGTTTACATAGAAAAGGAGATAAACCTTGCAGTATTAAGAGACATGGCCGCGATGCTCTCCATTGTATATGTATTCATTGAAACGTATTAATATAACCCAACCATTATCAAACGCAAATGAATTTCTCATTTGAATTGGGTGGACTCAGGAGGCGCCCTAAAAAAAATACCGAGATTTGAATCCAGGACACCAGGTTTGGAAGCCAAGCGCTTAACCTCTCAACCCCCCCCCCCCCAACAATTTATCGTTTTGATTTCACACGTTAAGGACGTTCCTTCAGAGTTGAAGAGAATTTCTTTCTAGCCCAAGCCTCCCGCAGAACGAAGGCGGATGGCAGCGGGCACGGTTTGAACCCGAGACCTTCGATACCACTGAACGGCAGTCCAGAGCGTATATCACAAAACCCGGCAGCCTTCCAAAATGTGCTGACTCACTGACGTAATTTAAAAAAAAAAATTATCCTGGCCCGATGGCTAATATGTCATAAGATGACCTATTTATTCACGTCATCAGAAACATGTTTGAAAATATAAAATAAAAAAAAAGAAATAATTTCCATAAGACGTCAGAGAAATCACCTCATAATGTGTTCACCTTTAAAGCCACAACATTGTGCAGTGAAGAGAACATGAATGAACCGTACTGTGACTTCCAGTGTCTCTGCGAAGATGGAAACTGCACAGCATCCCAAGACTGCAAATGCAAAACGAACCACTTTGGTTACTATTGTCAATACGGTTAGTACTTTGGTTACCATAGTCAGTACGTTAAGTACTTAGGTTACTATGATCAATACGGTAAGTTCTTTGGTTATTAATGTCAATACGGTACGTACCTTGGTTACTATAGTAAATATATTAAATAGATAGGTTACTTTTGTCATTACGGTACTATATTACTTTTGTCAACAATACGGTAAATACTTTGGTTACTATAGTGAATACGGTAAGTACTTTAATTGCCAGTACTGTAAGTCAGTAATTAATTGACTCATTGGTTAATATTTATTGATTCATTTTTGTCCACTCTGTGCCAAGGAATAATTCTGCAAAAATTTCACTTGATCCGAAAATGGTTGTGGGAGAAATAACGTGTACACATTTTGTACCAGACAGACAGACAGATTGAGTTGATTGAAGATTTTAAAAAAAAAAAAAAAGTCTCTCGGAATTAAGGAATTCTTCTTCTAGCCAGCCTTTTGCTGCTGAACTGTAGGCTCTTTTCCATAATTAACTCGGAATAATTTGTGACATTGTATGAGATACGGATAGACTTACGAGCTACACAGGCGTAATGGCGTAGCTATGGGGGAGGGAGGAGAATTTGAAAATTGCCACGGGCCTCTACTTGAAAGGGGGAGAGGGGGGGGGCTCCGAAATGATCGAATTTTCTTTTACATGAAATATTTCCCCATAATCTCATATCGTGATGTCAAATGTCAAAATGCGGTGGCCTCTAAAGAGGTCAAGCCCCCGGGCCCACCAATGACGGCAAATTCCTGGCTAAGCAAAGATCGACACTAACAGCTGGGAAAAAGTGGCACTGTATTAGATCCACTTGGAGAGCAAGCATTAAAGAAGGGCCCCGGATTGGAGATGCCATAAAGAAAGAAGGGTGAAAGTACAAGCGCCAGGTGATTAGGATAAGCTCAACCTGCGACTGCAGCCCTGCAGCTGCGTATCAAGGATTGGCCTCTTTAGTCACACAAGAAGTTGCTAAGGGAAAAGATCGTCTCTCGAGAGACGTCAAATGCTACAGAAATATTTTCATTAATAATTTTTAATATTGCCCAAAGATAATAGTTTCAACGTTGGAATAGTGTACGCAGATTCTGCATTAGTATCACTGTGTGTCATAATATTGTATAGCGCAATTGCCTTTTAAAAAGGATTTGACACGGCTAGACAAGACGCCCTTTAAAAAGTTATACATAAAATCGTATTTAGTTGTAGAAAAAGTGGATGAAAAGTAAATTACTTCTAACAAATATGAAAAATAAATCAAGTAAACTACGAAGCAAGACAGTCATGAAAGAACAAATGATCGAAACTGGATTCTCCGTGTTCTAATTAGGTAACATCATTAACATCATTAACATCATAAACATCATTAACATCATTAACAGTAACGAATATAGCCTATAACATATCTTTCTGATTCACCAACACTATCAGCATTGTACGCCCACCCATTTCAGGATTTGACGACAACTGATCATTAGTCATTTACATTTTACAGAGTGATCAAAGTTCAGTAAACAGATTATATAAAAGACTACATCTACATGTCCATTCCGATTATCTTTTTTCGCAAAACTACAAATACTACTGATAAAAAAAGACATGAGCAGAGGCGTAGTGGTGGGGGGCAGAGGAGAACGATGCCCCGGGCGTCACCCTTGGGGGGGAGGGGGAGAGCGCCACACGCAGCCTATATTTCTATGTGATGTTCATGGAAAATTGGGAGTTGTGTGCCAATAAAGTATCATGACCAGCGCGCCACACTTTGTCATCAGTGTATATATAACAACGAGATGCCCTTGTACCTTAGAGAACTGATTATTTCATATGTCCCCCAGAGAGCCCTGCGCTCAATGGACTCAACGCTTTTAGTGGTGCCACGTTTCTCCCTCAAAAGCTACGGTCTGCGGGCTTTTTCAGTGCACGGACCAAAGGTTTGGAACTCACTCCCCATTGATCTCAGACAGACAACATGCTATACCACTTTTAAGAAGAACATTAAGACCTACTTGTTTAAAACTTATTTAGATTAGTTTTTGAATGTTTCTGTCGTGTTTGTGTTTGTAAATGTTATTACAGCGCCTTGAGCCTACATTTTGTTTGTCAACAGCGCTTTATAAATAAAATTACTATTATTATTATTTTGCTCACTCTGCCTCTGCATATGAGATAGCATCACCTTTGCAATGTCTTTGCCAGTCTAGCGCTAATGACGAACGTTGTCTCTATTCCAGAGGACTACTACGGTGACAAAGACAATATGGATGTCCTAAGGGACGACAACCTCGACACCTGTTTGGGGAATAACGTTACGACAGTGCAGTTGACCTTTGAACCTATTTACATATCTTTTATCACTATACTTTATAACGGAACTTCAACAAAAGGTAAAGTCTTAACTCTTTCTCTCCATAATTATTTACTTAATTCTGGTGGAATCAACGCTGGTATCGTCAGTTAGGAGAGGAAAGAGTTAAGTTAATAAAGGTGTGTTACATGCATGCAATCAATCCTAAAGTAGTTCCTTCAACTAGTTCCTTCTGTTGAACCATTGGGGCATTACTTAAGATTTGTTGACGGTTTTCATCCATTCATCTCTGTCCTTAGCCTGAATAGCATTTCAGTTCAATGACAATCGCTTTCTCTGTCTGCCTCTTCTTTTTTTCCCCCTGGTACTGTTCCCTGAAGGAAGGTCTTTGCGAGCCCTGAGGACTCTGTGATATGGCCACAGAGTTTAAGTTTGCGCTTTTTTTTTGACAGTAGTTAGCAGGTCATCGTGGTGTCCAATTGTATTTCTTGGGATGTTCGAAATATGAACAAAATTTTAAATTAAAACGGAGCCACAAACCTATGGCCTAAATATTTTGTAAGACTTTACAATATCTAAAAAGAAAATTAGAAGATACAGACCAATTTTTTTTTAAAATACCGTTGATAGATTAATAATTTTAACACACTCAACTAATCAACTCACTCTGTCTGTCTGGTAAAAAGTTTGTACACGTTATTTCTCCCACACCCACTCTTGGATCAAGTTGAAACTTCGCACATGTATTCATTGACATAGACAAGACATGAATCAATAAAAAAAAAGTAATCAATGAGACAATTAATAATTATTTTGTTTAATAGCAACAAGGGAAACTAAAACTTCAACATTCACAGATATGACTAAATTTGTTGGGTTTAATCCCCTTAAATAATTATTCACGCCATTTCCCCCTCATGCATTCACCGACCAGGCTGATATTTTCAACAATTATTTAGTTTATCTAACAAAACATGAATATATAAATAAAAAACTGAGTCAATTCATTATTGGTAATTCCTTATTTGTGCTATCGAATAAGAGAAATAACTTGTACATTATTGGTAGATATGGTTTTAAGGACGGGTTTTTTCCCCTCTTAGATAAGCTTTTTTTTTTTTTTTCTTTCTTGCCTCGCTATAATCTTTAGAATTAATTTAATGTTCTTTTTACTTGTGTGCTTCATCATCATCGTCATCATCATCATCACTCACTCCTTTGAGTTCCTCATGGAACATAGGACCTCGACAAAAAAACAAGCCACTCTCCACGGTCTCTTGCTAGTTTTTTGATGGTTTCCCGGCTCTTCCCGGTCTTCTCTGCTTCTTCAAGTACACTGCGTCGCCATGTTCTTTTTGGCCTTCCTCTGCGTCTTGTTCCCTGGGGGTTCCACTCTAAGGCCTGCCTAGCTCTGTTGCTGGTATCTTTTCTAAGGGTGTGACCAATCCATCTCCACTTCCTCTCTAAGATCTGCACTTCTATATTTTTCTGTCCACTCATCTCCCACAGTTTGGTGTTATCTACTTTATGTCCCTAGAAGTGGTTTAACTCTTTCTCTCCGTAATTATTTACCACATTCTGGTGGAATCAACGTTGGTATCGTCAGTTAGGAGATAAAGTGTTAATGTTGTTTCTCTGAAATGAAAGCAATTTGTAAACCCTACAATGAAAAAAAAAAGGTTTCTCTAGGGTTCATTTAAGATATAATTGCAATGACACTTTTTCATTTTTCATTTTTTTTTAGACTAAGAATGAAAAAAAAAATTTCTTTGTTACTTCAAAATTTCCAAAAGGTCTCATGCGTCACAAATGTATATAATACAATCGATGTTTTAGAAAATAAGCTGCACTTTTTCTGCACTTGTTTTGGTAGGGCGCGTATCTCTGATCATTAGAAGAGTTGTCTCTCCTTAAGTTTGTATTCCAGGAGCAGCCTTACCCATGGGCTATCTTTACCTGTACCTATCTCTTAGTCTGTTAGACCGTTGGGGCACCATGCAAGATTGTTGACCGTCTTTCTCCATTCCTCTCTTTCTTTTGCCATGTTTAGAACCTCTTTCAATGGAAAGCTCGTCCGTTCTTTTATGTTGTCCTCCCATCGCTTTCTCTGTCTGCCTCTTCTTCTTTTTCCTGGTACTGTTCCCTGAAGGAAAGTCTTTACGAGCCCGGAAGATCTTGTAATATGGCCATAGATTTTAAGCTTGCGTTTTTTTTTAAATATAGTTAGCAGGTCATCATGGGGTCCTATCGCTGCAGTAACCCTGTCTCTAATCTCTTGGTTTGTGATGCGGTATTTGAATGTGATACCTAGGATCCTTCTGTAGCATCTCAATTCCATTGCTAGGATCCTCCTCTCTAGCTCTGCAGTCAGCGTCCAAGACTCACAAGCATATAAATGTGTGGCCATGACCAGGGAGCGCATTAGTCTGATTTTGGCGACGAGGAATATTATTTTAAGTTTAGAAAGGGCTGCTGTGGACTGTGCAAAACGGGCTATTATTTCAGGTTTCGTTCCTCATCCAATGGGCTACACCTGTTGACAAATCTGCCATAATTATTTCGCGACCTTTCCAATAATCAATAATTTAAAATGTAGCAGTCTCAATATCTGTCACGTGATTTCTTGTCACGTGATTTCTTTCTTTCAGATGAAGGTCTTAAAATCCATGTTGACCTTGGCGGTGAAACAGGCCCGATCGAAAAACTGAAATTTAGACATTACGGCTTTAGCAAAAACAAACTGGAGTTCCATTGGTTTAAAATACACAAAGCGGAGAAGTTGATGTTTACCGGCTCTGATGTGAATAAAATATGTGAAGTTTACATCAGCCAAGGTATGCATATACAAATCCATACATATATTTGTATTCAAAATTAGTAAACTCGAGCAACAATTAAAAATGCTATTTATTTTGCCAACAAGGGAAACATATCCCGACGGAGAAGATATTCTATAGTTATAAAAAACTTGTATCCATTTACTCTGTCTGTCTGGTAAAAGGTATTTACACATTAGTCCACCTACACCCATTGTCGGATTCAGTTAAAACTTTGCACATTGGCATAGACAACATATGGATTCCTGAAAAATTAACAAATTAGTCTTTTAAGACCATATCATTTAATACTATTGATCTTAAGCTAACTTTGATACGGCGTCTATAAATTGTTTACCGAGATTATTCGTCATACAAGGCTTCAGCATTGACCCTGCGACTTCGCAGTCTGTGGGCTTTGGAGACCAATAGCTCGTAGCCACCTTTTGAACGCATTCAATACCAAAGATGTTTCCACTCCATTATGGGCATATGGTGGCAAGACAGCACTACATAACAGCGATGTTCGTGCGAATGCCGGTATGGACAGTATAGAGGGACTCGACAGTTACGCTTGGGAGGGCTCGTATCCCGTTTCGGGGATCAAACCCATGCCTATGGCAATATTTTTTTTAGTGGTCGCCCTAAATGAGTTGCTGTACGGAAACGCTTCTTTAGAATACAAACACAATGTTTTCAAGTCTCTTAGGGAAAAATAAATGCGCCATTTTACTTTGTTACAAAGTGCTTGCTTTACCCTGTAACCAGGAGATTTTTTGTGGGAAGCGTGGTCGAGATGCCAAGTGCGCTTAAACTTGGCTTGGCTTGGCTACCTAGAAGGGGGCTCGAGGTTCGACACCAGACTCGGGCAGAGTTGTGTTTACTGAGCGCCTAAAGGCAGCACGGAAAACCAAATCCCAGATACCCCCCCCACACACACACACAACTAAGATTGTCCATTCTTTTTGGACCAAAAGCGCTCTGAGCATGCTATAAGCATGAAAGTAGCGCTATATAAAAGCTATAATAATAATAATCGCTTCATATTTTGTACTAAAGCCATCATGAATATAGCCTAATTGCATGCTTTCTCTATCTCTTTCTCTTTTTCATTTTCTAACTTCCTCAATAGCTTATCATTTCTCATAAACATTTCAGTAGCAGAAACTGCATCTATACATTATCTTTAAAGCTTATCATTTCTCATAAACATTTCAGTAGCGGAAACTGCATCCATACATCATCTTTAAAGCTTATCATTTCTCATAAACATTTCAGTAGCGGAAACTGCATCCATACATCATCTTTAAAGCTTATCATTTCTCATAAACATTTCAGTAGCAGAAACTGCATCCATACATCATCTTTAAAGCTTATCATTTCTCATAAACATTTCAGTAGCAGAAACTGCATCCATACATCATCTTTAAAGCTTATCATTTCTCATAAACATTTCAGTAGCAGAAACTGCATCCATACATCATCTTTAAAGCTTATCATTTCTCATAAACATTTCAGTAGCAGAAACTGCATCCAAACATCATCTTTAAAGCTTATCATTTCTCATAAACATTTCAGTAGCAGAAACTGCATCCAAACATCATCTTTAAAGCTTATCATTTCTCATAAACATTTCAGTAGCAGAAACTGCATCCAAACATCATCTTTAAAGCTTATCATTTCTCATAAACATTTCAGTAGCGGAAACTGCATCCATACATCATCTTTAAAGCTTATCATTTCTCATAAACATTTCAGTAGCAGAAACTGCATCCAAACATCATCTTTAAAGCTTATCATTTCTCATAAACATTTCAGTAGCGGAAACTGCATCCATACATCATCTTTAAAGCTTATCATTTCTCATAAACATTTCAGTAGCAGAAACTGCATCCATACATCATCTTTAAAGCTTATCATTTCTCATAAACATTTCAGTAGCAGAAACTGCATCCATACATCATCTTTAAAGCTTATCATTTCTCATAAACATTTCAGTAGCAGAAACTGCATCCATACATCATCTTTAAAGCTTATCATTTCTCATAAACATTTCAGTAGCAGAAACTGCATCCAAACATCATCTTTAAAGCTTATCATTTCTCATAAACATTTCAGTAGCAGAAACTGCATCCAAACATCATCTTTAAAGCTTATCATTTCTCATAAACATTTCAGTAGCAGAAACTGCATCCAAACATCATCTTTAAAGCTTATCATTTCTCATAAACATTTCAGTAGCGGAAACTGCATCCATACATCATCTTTAAAGCTTATCATTTCTCATAAACATTTCAGTAGCAGAAACTGCATCCAAACATCATCTTTAAAGCTTATCATTTCTCATAAACATTTCAGTAGCGGAAACTGCATCCAAACATCATCTTTAAAGCTTATCATTTCTCATAAACATTTCAGTAGCGGAAACTGCATCCATACATCATCTTTAAAGCTTATCATTTCTCATAAACATTTCAGTAGCAGAAACTGCATCCATACATCATCTTTAAAGCTTATCATTTCTCATAAACATTTCAGTAGCAGAAACTGCATCCATACATCATCTTTAAAGCTTATCATTTCTCATAAACATTTCAGTAGCAGAAACTGCATCCAAACATCATCTTTAAAGCATTATTTGTATTGCTCTATGCAATTTTATAGGACGCAATTTTGCCTTCTCTGCTGTCGCCACTGTAGATCCTAATGAATGCTCGCCGCCATCCGCTGATGAAAATGCAATCAGATCAACTCATGACGGTAAAGAGGATTCTTCCAGATTTTATCTTCAATGTAATAAGACGCTAAATTTTTATCTGACCTTCAATAAACCTGTGACATTGACCCACTTCAAGATTATAGGCAAAGGTAAGATCCTTATTGAGCCGTCTTTGAGACACGAGGGGGCTGTCCATTCTACCGAAACGAAATTAAGACTGCACCCATCACGGTTGTGGGGTTCTGCAGGCCCGCTCTTTGGGGCACCACCGTGGCACATGTCTTGTCTTTGGGGCACCCCCGTGCCACGTGTCTTGTCTTTGGGGCACCCCCGTGTCACATGTCTTGTCTTTGGGGCACCCCCGTGCCACGTGTCTTGTCTTTAGGGCACACCCGTGAAACGTGTCTTGTCTTTGGGGCACCCCCGTGCAACATGTCTTGTCTTTGGGGCACCCCCGTGCAACATGTCTTGTCTTTGGGGCACCCCCGTGCCACATGTTTTGTCTTTGGGGCACCCCCGTGCCTCTTGTCTTTGGGGCAAGCCCGTGCCACATGTTTTGTCTTTGGGGCACTCCTGTGCCACGTGTCTTGTCTTTGGGGCACCCCCGTGCCACGTGTCTTGTCTTTAGGGCACCCCCATGTCTCAAGGCCACGTGACTTGTCTTTGGGGCACCCCCGTGCCACATGTCTTGTCTTTTGGGCACTCCTGTGCCACGTGTCATGTCTTAGCACTTTACGTTCAGATATTTTTCTGAGGCAGATCTTTGCATGCTTTGTATGTCCTGTTTACGTTTCAGAGGCGTACAGTTAAGTTGGAAGGATGACAGTCCTATTGACCCCCTAGGTTTGTACATACAAGAATTGCTCTGTTACGTATAGGATAAATAAAAAAGATCGCTGGGGTTTTCAGTGGAATGTGTCTCTTTGGCGATTATGAATGGGTTTTAAAAGATTTGGAAGTGTCCACTTTAAAAGTGAAACATGGCCGCAGAGAGAATTATATATAAATATAAATATATATATATATATATATATATGACTACCTTTTTTTTTCCATAGCAAATGAAATTACCATCGTTGAGATTGTAAATATGTATGACGTCATAATACAAACTCTAAATATCAGTGAACGACTTTCACAACAATTGATAACGTCATTTACAAATGTATTGGAAGCAACACAAGATTTCAAGATCACAGCATCAGGCAATGTAACCATTGATGAAATTTACGTATATGGAGGTCTGTCTGTTTATATACATACATACACATATATACACATATATATATCAATAAATAAATATACATCTTATATGATACTGACTTTATTGCAAAAAAAGAAGATGATTACGTCCTACGCTTTTCACTTGTTAATCTAGTTATACATGTTAATTAATGACTTAATTAATGACTTAAACTCTGCTAAGTCGTTGGTTTTCCTGGCTGATTCATGCAACCCATTCCAGTCTCTAAAGGCACTAAGAAAGAAGACAAGAAGCACCTAGATGAGTCAATGGCTTTCTAATTTTAGTGATTTTATTAAAGGTGTTACTCTAGTCAAATGTATTTATTTGTTTTTTATGAATCTCCCTGCTCTATTTTGTGTCTGTTCCAGTTTCTTAATGTTTTCTTGAATTGAGGGGTGCCAAACAGAGGATACGTATTCTATTATTGGCCTAACCAAGGTTAAATAATTTCAATGTAAGAGGGCTACTCCAGCATCATCAAGGTGGCCCTTGAGTCTGTTAAAGTCGTTTTGAGGTACAACATTTCACGACATCGTCTCTGTATTACAAATCTACAGGGTTCTGTTACAGTCGTATGTAAATTATTGAAATAATAAGGGTGTAATTGTTCACGCCACTGCACTCTTGCCTTTAAAAGACAGTTCTTGAGTAGTTTTCAATTAGATAACTTAAGTTCCACTGGATTTCCCCACCCCAAACTCTGTTTAACACGGGTACATACACACTCTCACACACTCTCACACACTCTCACACACTCGCACACACTCTCACACACTCACACACACTCGCACACACTCGCATACCAACTTAAACTTAACGACTTAATAACAATACGAATGTCAAAGTAACTTTTAAAATAAATTACAACATTTCGATTTTTTTCCCATGAGGTCTGGCAATTGGGTCAAGTACATTAAATTATACAATAATTACAATTTCTATCTAACCAGTTTAGTTATCAATTTTATATTCAATGATTTTCCTAAATATGAAATCTAAAATATAAGGATTTAAAAATACATTACTATTAACACCTTTAATTCTACTGTACCACTCAAGACTTCTGTATTCAGACACTATTATTAGGTTAAAATTATGAATTATCTTACTTTTGATTTTAGGTAATTTATTTAAAACAATAGCTAGGTTAAGATGAACATTGGTGTTACAGTTTTCCTGTACTAGGTATTTCATAGTGTTTCTAACAATATCAAATATTTTACATTTTAAAAACATATGGCTTTCATTGTTATCATTATCTGAGTGACATAAAACACATGTGTGTGTGTGACATAACATGTATGTGTGTGTGTGTACCTTTCTTTTCTTAATTCCGACAGGGGTCATCCCGAAGATTAGTCTGTATGTTATTTCCCTAGCTTTGAGTGTATTGTATTTGCTGTGTAGATTTATGAAAGTGTCTTTGAAATCTACTACACCTAACTCTCGACTCCATTTGATCCTATTGAATAATCTTTCTTGTAGCTGTTTCTTAAGTGTTGTATATGTGTCTTTTAATTTACTGTGTATTAGATGTTCATTGCCAGGGAGTATTCTTGATATCGATCTGTAAAATGGATGCACATTTGTACCGAAGTATTGTGGGGTGTCATTTTGTATTGGAATTATTTTTACCTAACCGCCATAATAGTGTAGAGTTAATGGGAAATTGTTTGGGTTCTTGGCTACTTGTCCTATATATTTTAATCTAAGTGCTTGTATTTTTGTTCTATTGTCTTGTAAGTTTATACCTCCATCCTCTCTGTTCTGTATAAGTGTTGTGCGTTTAATGCTACTGGTAGTGTTTTTTTAAAATAAAACTCCTAATGATTGTGTTTATGTTTCGTGTAAAGGTTGGTGTTGGTTCTGTGATGTTTGCTAAATAAACTATCTTCGGGTTGGCCAGGTTGTTTACTAGTATTGCTCTACCAAATAATTTAGTTGCTGCATAATGAAATCTTTTCAGTGTGTTTTTGGTTTTCTTTAAAATATTTTCCCACTGCTGTGTGTGGTAATATGTTGAGTTATTGGTCAACATGATGCCGCATATTTTAATTTCCTTCTCTATTTTAAGGTTAAAGGGGATGTTTGAGGGGATTGCCCACCTGCCCAATCCCATAATACAAGACTTATTTATGTTGATTTTTGACCCGCTTGCCTTCCCAAATTGAATAAACTTATCTATGATTGCGGCTGTCTTTTTCTGGGGAGGTAAAAAGGGTGGTGTCATCAGCGTATGCTTTAACTTTGACTACGGGTGTGGGGGCCTGGGATTCTAATTCCTTTGACTCCACTATCTAGCCTAATGGTTTCTAAAAGGGTTTCTAGGCAAAGGATGTATAAAAAGTTGAAAGTGGACACCCTTGCCTAACAGATCTTCTAATAGGGATACTGCCACTAAGGGTTTGGTTTATTATGAGTTTGCTAGTGGCATCAGTGTAGACTAGCTGTATGTATTTCTTCATTCTTCCGTCTTTGTCTTGTCTAGTATTTTGAAAAGGGAGTCATGGTCCACTTAGTCGAAGGCTTTTTCCTGGTCAATAGAAAGGAGGGCTGCTTTCAAATCTTTGTCTTGTCTAGTATTTTGAAAAGGGAGTCATGGTCCACTTAGTCGAAGGCTTTTTCCTGGTCAATAGAAAGGAGGGCTGCTTTCAAATCTTTGTCTTGTCTAGTATTTTGAAAAGGGAGTCATGGTCCACTTAGTCGAAGGCTTTTTCCTGGTCAATAGAAAGGAGGGCTGCTTTCAGGTCTTTGTCTTTTAATATATAAAGTCTCTTAAAAATGGTTAAGTTCGTAGATGTTTTTGTCTGGGTTGCTACAGTATTGGTACTGTCCTATTAAGTGTGGTATGAGGGGTTTTAGTGTTAGAAAGATTTTGTCAGGTGTTTAGAAGTGAGATTGGTCTAAAGTCGATAGGTGTTGTGTTGTTTTCTTGTTTTTTTTTTGGTAGGAGAGTGAAGTATGCTAAGTTGAAATCTCTAGGTAACTGTTCTGTAACTAACATGTCGCTGTAAAGTCTTAACAGTCATCATCATCAAAGTCCATTTGAGTGAGGGCTTGAGAGGCTTAAATCCTATCTTGCAAAAGCCCTGGACAGAAAGCCTGCTGTCTTGCGTAGTGCCTACAAGCCACCATTTAGGTCGAGAATTCTGGGTTTCCCAGCATCACTGATATTCTAAGCCAGTGATGCCTAGCCTAATTCGACCTGCGGGCCATTTTTATTTCCGACACTAGTGTCGCGGGCCACATGACTGAAAAGATACAAAAACGTAATGAAATGGAACTAAAACTATTTTATTAGAAACCCGTGGATCTAGCACTGACATTAATTAGTGAGATGTTTGAAGTGTGTCTTCTTTTCTACCCTTCGGAACAATGGCTTCAATTCTCTACTTACAATATAAGCAACATTCTATCTAGCTTAACCACCAACTCATTTTCTTATCTGTTTTTGGCAACTATTCAATCTTTAGATCTCTAGGCAAAGTTTAATAATACTTTATTCGCGGATCAAATCAAGAATGCTGCCATATTTTTTTATTTTTTTTTTAAACAGCCACACTTACTTTACAAATCAAATTCATTGGCTTATTGTCTGGTTCCGAAAAAAAAAAAAGTAAAGAACCGTTCACTTTTCCTGTTAGATTATACATTTAGTCCCATTTCATAAACACAATGTTAAAGGTCATGGTACCAGTCCATCAGAGAAAAAGTTAGGGCCCTAACGTAGGTAAAAATAACTTTATCAACCCTTTGGAGAGGGGATTTTCTACACTTTTGCCGTCGTTTCGGCGGGCCGGATGGAAAACACTTCGCGGGCCGGATCTGGCACGCGGGCCGTATTTGGGCATCACTGAGATTATTCTAAGCCGTTTGAAAAGTCCCCAATTCGATCTAGTAGTTCAGTTTGCAAATGCCCTGACTTTTCTATAGCAATGTTGGTATTGAGTGAGGATAGTATGGTTATCATAGAGATTATTTTTTATTGTTGTTGCTGGCCTCCTCCAGTCGTAGAACGACTATGGTTCGAGATGAAAGCCTGGGCATTAGTTATGGCCGGAATGATGTCGCCCACACAGCACTATTCCCCTCTCCACGAAGCTGATGTGGTCAAAGGAGCGGAATATCCGATACATTTTGGGATCAGTAGAGCCGCTGGTTCGGCCAGGCTGTAACAGTGTTCAAAATACTTTTTCAGGCATCACCTTAATCATCACTTAATCAGGATAGAGTTCCAAAGGTTTTGTGTAAAAGTATCAGCTTGATCCAGAATGAGAGTGGAAGAAACAACGTATTTAACTATCTAAGGGGTTAATGCGATATATATAGCCACATCTGTAAATACTGAAGGAATTATTTTCATTGTTAGTATCAAACATAATAATTAATTACCAGTAATTAATTGTCTATGTGGTTACTTTTTAAAAAACTAGATTCATGTCAATGAATAATTGTGCAAATTTCAGCTTGATCCGAGAATGGGTGCTGGAAAAAAATAAGGTGTACAAACTTTTTACCGGACTGACAAAGTAGTTATAAGCTTTGTAACGAAAACTATTTTCATGTACGGAACATTAATTTATATTTCAATCTAATAATGAATATCTAAAATAAGAACAACGTTATATTTCATTCCAAACAACGTTATCAACATCTTGACTTACAGACTGCCCAGATGGTATGTATTCCTTTCGATGTAATGAGTATTGCCCTGAAAATTGTCTTTTTGGTCGCTGTACAATAGAAGGAACTTGTTTATCATGTAACGGTGGATTCTATGGTCCACAATGTGAAGCTTGTAAGTACAATAAAAGTGAAACCATAAAGGAGTACGATTTAATTTCATAACGTTTCGTTCACTGTGTGTTCTTGTCATTTACATAGCATTAATGTATTCATTTATCAGCATGTCCAGAAAATGTATAAACTATCATTCAAAAAGCCTATGACCTTGTTTGTTTATCAAATAATCAAGTCTTGTGGACTTTAATTTCTTGTAGAACTATGCTACAACTTCATCCGTGTTTGTCAGAGTGGTTGCGTGTTCTTTTTGTGCCCAGCGCCCCTAGTGCCCATTACTGCTCGCGCCCACGAACGTCTCTTTGGCACCCAGGGCCCCAAGTTTAACGGAATTCCCCCTTTGTTGAAAGTTACTCTAGTCAAATATTAATCTAATATATAACTAAAAGTAAGGAGTATGTATGTATGTATAAACGTATTCGTGTATGCATGATCTATGCATGCATGCCTGTCTGTCTGTCTGTCCCGCATAGAAATGAACTGTTTGACGAATCTCGATAAAATTTTGCATTAATGTTCCTTAAATCTTGGCCGAGACCGTAGTGTTTGATGTAATTACTGTTTCTGTAGCAACAGTTGAATGAAGCGAGCTTTTTGGGTGTTCAATCGTCTTCTATTTACTGTTTCTGTAGCAACAGTTGAGTGAAGCGAGCTTGTTGGGCATTCAATCGTCTTCTATTTACTGTTTCTGTAGCAACAGTTGAGTGAAGCGAGCTTGTTGGGCATTCAATCGTCTTCTATTTACTGTTTCTGTAGCAACAGTTGAGTGAAGCGAGCTTGTTGGGCATTCAATCGTCTTCTATTTACTGTTTCTGTAGCGACAGTTGAGTGAAGCGAGCTTGTTGGGCATTCAATCGTCTTCTATTTACTGTTTCTGTAGCAACAGTTGAGTGAAGCGAGCTTGTTGGGCATTCAATCGTCTTCTATTTACTGTTTCTGTAGCGACAGTTGAGTGAAGCGAGCTTGTTGGGCATTCAATCGTCTTCTATTTACTGTTTCTGTAGCGACAGTTGAGTGAAGCGAGCTTGTTGGGCATTCAATCGTCTTCTATTTACTGTTTCTGTAGCAACAGTTGAGTGAAGCGAGCTTGTTGGGCATTCAATCGTCTTCTATTTACTGTTTCTGTAGCAACAGTTGAGTGAAGCGAGTTTGTTGGGCATTCAATCGTCATCCTGTGTTACGTATTGGGACCGGAAAGATGCCCCCATAGAAGCGTCAAGAAATTAACGAAGGTTGAACACAAGTATTGCCATTTTCTTGTCCTCAGTCTGTGATCGCTGTCGATGTCACCAGCAGACAGGGGAATGTTTGGAAATTGATGATGAGGTAGAAAAAGAGGATTACGCCGTTCTTCCTTACCCTTTTAGTAAGTTTAAAAATAGCATCTCTTTAGGTGTACACTTCTACAAAGAAAAAAAAAAGGAAAATTTAGCCTGGATTGTGGTTTACATGATACTTTAACATCATTGGATAAAAAAAGAAAAAAAAAGATTACAAAGAGAGTTTGTGTTATCACACAAACTCAGAGGCGGCCCACATCAAATTCATCAATAGATTAGAAATATATTCACGCCATAGACTTGCTTTGGTCGTTTAAAGTAATTTTAAAATCATTTGGCGTTATTTTTCACATAAAAGCAAACAGTGCAACACGTCGTCTTTGATAAGACATTTTAACTCTTCTGGAGTAAGTAGCGTTAAATGATCACCAAAGATCAGCATGGAAATCTCCCGATACAGTGTCGGTAGTACCTAGTTTGGTAGTAACCCTCCCCCCCCCAGTGACGCCACTACTCCAAGATATATCTCGAGATTTTATTATTATCTTTTCCGATGTGTGTGCTTTTACCAAGACATAACTTTTCCAACTTGGTTGCCAAATCAAAAATGGTGTCGACTGGTGCGGAACGCACCCTCGCCCCCTTCCCTGTGACGCCACTACTCCAGGATACCTACCTTTTTCCAACAATTTTGATTAATATACTGGGGTAAATGGATTAGGAAATTTTTAAAAATGAGCCCGGACAACTGAACAGGTTTCCCATGCGAACAGCATAGGCCTAACCCACTATTATAAACTACTAGTAGGCCTACTAATCATAATCATAATCGCCCTATTTATTTTATAGGTCTAGACTAGATCCAGAATATAGAATAGCCTATATCTAGATTTTAGATCTAGACTAGATCTAGATTTCTAGACTAGTTCTAGATATAGTCTAGAACTAGATCAAGAATATATTCTTGATCTAGATTTAGACTAGATCTAGAACTAGAATCTATAACTTGAAGCTAGAGCTAGAATCTAGACTAGATCTAGAATTGAAATCTAGACTAGAACTAGATTTCTAGACTAAATAATGATGACATTAAAATTTAAAATAATATTGTCTTTATTAATAATTTAATATTTTACGATATCTAAAGGGGTTTCTGCAAATGAATAAAAAAAATAATTTTCCGCGCTATTTTGGAACCAATATCAAGGGAATAAAAAATGTCACCGAAGTTCACACTGCACTTATCTTAACTTAACATCACTATATCACTTATTTTATATTAACAGAGTGTCCAGGACACTGCACTAACGACTTCTGTGACTCTAATGGCACGTGTATCACCGGATGTACATCGACTGATTACTCTGGCAGACGATGCACACTAAGTACACTGTTTGAAACAATACGCTCTTGTCGTCTGCTTTGTAATTGTCGTGATGTGTCAAAGACTCTTGAAAACAATACGCTCTTGTCTTCTGCTTTGTAATTGTCGTGATGTGTCAAAGACTCTTGAAAACAATACGCTCTTGTCTTCTGCTTTGTAATTGTCGTGATGTGTCAAAGACTCTTGAAAACAATACGTTCTTGTCTTCTGCTTTGTAATTGTCGTGATGTGTCAAAGACTCTTGAAAACAATACGCTCTTGTCTTCTGCTTTGTAATTGTCGTGATGTGTTAAAGACTCTTAAAAACAATACGCTCTTGTCTTCTGCTTTGTAATTGTCGTGATGTGTTAAAGACTCTTAAAAACAATACGCTCTTGTCTTCTGCTTTGTAATTGTCGTGATGTGTCAAAGACTCTTGAAAACAATACGCTCTTGTCTTCTGCTTTGTAATTGTCGTGATGTGTTAAAGACTCTTAAAAACAATACGCTCTTGTCTTCTGCTTTGTAATTGTCGTGATGTGTTAAAGACTCTTAAAAACAATACGCTCTTGTCTTCTGCTTTGTAATTGTCGTGATGTGTTAAAGACTCTTAAAAACAATACGCTCTTGTCTTCTGCTTTGTAATTGTCGTGATGTGTCAAAGACTCTTGAAAACAATACGCTCTTGTCTTCTGCTTTGTAATTGTCGTGATGTGTCAAAGACTCTTAAAAACAATACGCTCTTGTCTTCTGCTTTGTAATTGTCGTGATGTGTCAAAGACTCTTGAAAACAATACGCTCTTGTCTTCTGCTTTGTAATTGTCGTGATGTGTCAAAGACTCTTAAAAACAATACGCTCTTGTCTTCTGCTTTGTAATTGTCGTGATGTGTCAAAGACTCTTGAAAAAAAACACGCTCTTGTCTTCTGCTTTGTAATTGTCGTGATGTGTCAAAGACTCTTGAAAACAATACGTTCTTGTCTTCTGCTTTGTAATTGTCGTGATGTGTCAAAGACTCTTGAAAACAATACGCTCTTGTCTTCTGCTTTGTAATTGTCGTGATGTGTTAAAGACTCTTAAAAACAATACGCTCTTGTCTTCTGCTTTGTAATTGTCGTGATGTGTCAAAGACTCTTGAAAACAATACGCTCTTGTCTTCTGCTTTGTAATTGTCGTGATGTGTTAAAGACTCTTAAAAACAATACGCTCTTGTCTTCTGCTTTGTAATTGTCGTGATGTGTTAAAGACTCTTAAAAACAATACGCTCTTGTCTTCTGCTTTGTAATTGTCGTGATGTGTTAAAGACTCTTAAAAACAATACGCTCTTGTCTTCTGCTTTGTAATTGTCGTGATGTGTCAAAGACTCTTGAAAACAATACGCTCTTGTCTTCTGCTTTGTAATTGTCGTTATGTGTTAAAGACTCTTAAAAACAATACGCTCTTGTCTTCTGCTTTGTAATTGTCGTGATGTGTTAAAGACTCTTAAAAACAATACGCTCTTGTCGTCTGCTTTGTAATTGTCGACATGTGTCAAAGACTCTTGAAAACAATACGCTCTTGTCGTCTGCTTTGTAATTGTCGTGATGTGTCAAAGACTCTTGAAAACAATACGCTCTTGTCGTCTGCTTTGTAATTGTCGTGATGTGTCAAAGACTCTTGAAAATCTAGGCCAGTGAGGCCTGTCTTAACATATGTTTTGTCCTGGAATGATCAAGTAGGAGGGCCAGCCTAACAGCAAACTAGGCAGCCGCCTAGGGCCTACGACTAGAGGGGTCCTCGCATAGACTTAGACAAGTTTTTAGAGAATAAATAGCGAAACTTGTCCTTAATTTTATTGCTGGAGTACATAAGTTTTTAAAAAATTTCGTAATTTTAGTTTTTTTTTCGCTGTTAATTTTTTATGTTTGTATTTCGTTTGGAGCCAGCAAATTCATTTCGCCTAGGGCCTCCAGTTATCTCAGTCCGGCCCTACAAGCAGATGTAACTTTGTTACATCCTTATTTCCGCTGGTCCATATTCCAAAAGGCGAGGTAGAGGGCCGAGCACACCGGGAAAACTCTCCCGAGCTATTGTTCCAAGTATACGAAAAATAATATCTGGTTTGTTTTCTTCCACAGCAAGTGGGTTAATTAGTGAATAATCAATTAATCAGGGCCATTGTAAATATATAAAAGATTATTTGGATTATCTTAAAGAGTAGTAAAGTTCCCCTTTCAGGCCTTTTAGTCTATAGGCAAATTATGTAAGATCATATACTTCTGTGGCTTACGGTAAACGAGGGTGTCATGTGGCCAGCACAATGACCAACCTCCTTTACTTTTCTCCAACTAATGTCAAAGCTGGGTGGATTTGGAGGCACCTAAAGATCCCGAAATTAAAAATCCTAGTCTTAACCAGGATTTGAACCCAGGACCTCCGGCTCAGTAGCCAAGCTCTTTACCGCCCAGCCACCTCCATCTTAAAGAATACTTCAATTGATTTCAAAACTTGTTACGACTAATACATTGAATTAAATAAACATTTTTTTTCCTCTTAGACAATAAATTACAATATTGTAGCCCTATTTGCTTGAAAGATGACGCCTACTGCGAGTGTAACTCTTGTGTTGATGGAATGTACGGCCTTTTTTGCTCGCTAGGTAAGACCAATGTTAAACATAAACAAAACATATAACATCTAAACCCAAAAAAAACTTTATTGCCTATTGAAGACACGCATATTATAATCAAAGCCCAGATCTAGATTAAACGTGCCTCATAATTACTCTCAGAATTCGATGCATTTTTAGTTTTATATTTCTAATACATGCCAATCATGATCTATTCTTAGACCTTATTATAAATAGAAGATAGGCGTAATAAAATTCTCTAACAAGCGAGATGAAAGCCTGGGCATTGTTTATGGTCGGAACTATGTCGCTCTCATAGCAGTTCCCCCTTCTCCTTGCGAAGGAACAGAATATCCGATATAGTCTGGGATCAGTAGCGCCGCAGGCTCTGCCAGGCTGTAGCACAGTGTGTCACACAATCTGGCTTAGGGTCACCAGCTCCTGATTTTGTTTTCTCAGGGTTGTCTCCCGAAGCCTTTCCCGTGTTTGGGTATAGCCGAAAGGCAGTGGAGGTTTGGATTCAAAGTTTTCCTTCTCCTAGATGGGTAGCCAACCAAGGCTAAAAGCCCCTCCTCTCCGAAGCTTACTGGTTTAGGCGCATACGAGTCTGTTCCGCAATGCTGTTGATATCTTTAAAATGCTTCCATTGGCACGCGTCTCAAATACACTCTGACAGCCAACTCCTGGCCTTCACGTGTGGTTCAGACATTGAGCCTAGCGGAACCTTTACCGACTACAGGAGAAGGGGCAAATACGAGCAACCGGCTTGACCAGCAAGCGTAATATAATAGTACTTCCGATGCCAAAGACTTCTCGTCTAAATCAACATGGTTAAAACAAGAGTGGACTAGGATCAAACAAAAAGGTGGTATATCTGTAATCTGTTGTTTTTCCAAAAACAATGGGTCGAAATTACTAATTTGGTACATAAGATAAGATAATTTTTATTGATCCAATCAAATGGAAATTCAGTTTGACAAGAATTGAAAATCTCAGGGTAACTACTGTAACAATAACATTATAGATGCAAATGCGAACAACCTTCACACACGAAACACATACACACTCACAACCAGCGCTTTATGAATTAGACATGCACATAATAAAGAAATATGTTACGCTATATCATCTGACTTTCAACACCCATGGCAACTGTCCGGAGCCTAGACGATACGTGATGGAAATCACGTTTTAAGAGAGGATTAAGTCAATCAGGGACGCAAAACAATCCCCCCCCCCCCCCAATAAAGACCGAGTCGATCGCACTGACGTGATGGAAGATAGCCGTGTCACTATCCGAAGAGTTTCCACGGTGAGCTCAGCATTCGATTTCGCCTCAAGCCCGGCCGTCTTGGAATACGAGCCATCAGTGTTAGAGATAGAGCATGTTGCATCCATAAGAGACACAACGGTAGCTCGAACAGTTGCAGAGCTAATCGCCCTATATCCGATACCTGTGGAGAGAGCTGGCTGCACTATGACTAATTTTTAGGGGCCCCTAGGTCCACCAACTCTAATGGGTACATGATTTTTGATGGGGAAAGTAAAGGCCGTTGATCATTATGCTCGCCACATGACACACTGCTCGTTAACCGTTGGCCTGGGACATAGATGACATTAACATCATCTGCAAGGTCTGCTTCTTTTTTATATCTGCAGTAATTTACTCCACTGGTCAGTTCATCCTTAGAGTTCTTATATCTAACTTCGAACTTCAATGATAGTTTGTATGCTGTTCAAAATCTTCACAACCGAAGCAGTCCAACGACCTATTGCTGTCCCTTAGAGATGCTTAGTTTCTTATATTAACTAACTGAACACGTATTCACCTGTCGAAAGGGAAAAGTGCTTTAAAATCTAATGTAAATATTAGTGTTCTTCAGTAAAAGTTCAGCATAATAAAAATATCTTTGTTTACCAAATAATACCAAATAGAACGCCTGCTTTATTAAATTACTCTCTCTGTCTGTCTGCTACACATTAGGAACACGTTATTTCTCTTACACGCATTATCAGATCCAGTTTCAACTTTACATAGTGTAGGCCTATTTATTGTCAGTAACAAAATATGAATATGCTAGGACAAATTTTTACAAATACTCCTTCTTCCCTAGTGCTATTAGGGCATGGAATGGGTTGCCTGAACTAGCCAGGAAAACCAGTGACTTGGCAGAATTTAAGGCATTAGTTAATATGCATGACTAAATGCATGGCGCGTAGGACGTAATCATCTTCTCTTTTGAAGTAACGTCTGTATTATATAAGATAAGAATCAATAAAAAGAATCAACCAAATACAGGTCACCACCAAAGAAAGTAAAGGGAGAGAAGTCTATTAGTTCATGATAATGAAAACATGGTGTTAGTCCGTTAACTAAATGTTTTGTGTGACATCAAAATGGAAATTTAACCTTCAGCATTGCAGTGTAAAGAAATATAGCTTTATATGGTTTTGTCACCTTAGATGATTGTACACGCTATTTCTCCCACACCCATTTTCGGTTAAAGTTGCAGCTTTACACTATTATTTATTGTACCTAAAAAAAAATTTATATAGATACAAAATTCAGAATGTATTTTATATTGCAATGGTAAAGATCTCGTCTTACCTTATCTCCCGTAGTTCTAAGTATATATTCTTAAGACTCTTTCTGCAGCAAAGACACTGTTGAACTATGTCGATCAATAAGGATTTTTCGTAATGAATGGAAACGTCGAATGTCGTTAAGATAAATCTCTACTCCAGAAACTAAAGGCCAACCTCTCTCTCAAGCTGCCAAGAGGATTCTGTGTTTACTTTCGTAACATCTCAATTCCTAGTCCATTTTTTTTTTATATAGTCACTGTCGCTGAGTCACTTTTCCCGTTTTGACGGAAGCAATAATCTTTCGCGCCAATTCCTAATCGTGTCATAATAATATACATAAATTGACCAAAAAAAAATCTCGCCTTCCTCTTTTGTGTGATGATAATTAAGGAAAGCTAATCATGTTTTGGGGCAGATTATAATTATTATAAATTTAATACGTTAATTCGCCATTTGTATTTGTCTAGAATGTCCTGAGCTTTGCGGCGGAAACCAGAGCTGTAAACGGGAAACAGGCGAATGCAATTCATGTGATCAAGGTCGTTTCATGAATGACTGTTCCAATGGTAAGCTGACCTGGTTAAGCATAAATTAATTGCACATCATGTATAACAAGGGCATTAGAACTTGGCAGAAGTCAAATTTATGATGCCAATCATCCTGAAGTCTTACCCAAACATGGCTAGGCCCTGGACTTAAACACAGAGAGAAAAACTAGAAAAACATTTTTTTAAAAATACTTTCAGAAAAAAAAAAATGGTCTTGCGAATGTCGATACTTGCTTCACGCTGGGCAATGTACGTATCCCGTATAGAGGACGAACGTATGCCAAAGGCAATCTTTTTAATTGAACTGAAAGGTGGTCGGCGCAACAGAGATGCCCTATGGAAACGCTTCTTTAGAATACTAACGCAATGTTTTTAAGTTTCGTAGGGAAACAATGTGCCATTTTACTTTGTTACAAAGTGCATGTTTATCCTACGACGTAGAGATTTTGCACCACCTAAGTTTTCAACTAAAGCCTAAATGAATATACCAATTGCAATGTTAAATGTCTGAACGTAATCAATTGAGAAGTTACACTGCAAAGACTTTCTTCCAGGCCAATAATAGTCCAATACTTTTACACAAAAGTTGTATAACGACAAGACGTGAGCTCTGTTTTGTCTACACTGTTAGGGGACTTTCTATTATAATAGCCATGTACTATTTCATTTAGAACTAACAGAACGAACAAGCAACTATTCAGATTGATAGTCTTTACCCGATCGTTCATTTTCGTAACAAAAATATTTCCAAAATTACTTCGGGTATATATTCATCCTTAGGAAATTATTTATCCGAGCGAGGCTCGGTCATTTGGTACTATTTCTTTTAAAGTATTTCTAGACTTCACATATGGATGTGTACAGTTATCGATAATTTATCACAATGACGTTTAGGACAGGTAGACCTATAATTGGATGTCCATCATACGATATAAATAACGGGCCAGGTGTTCTATGCATGTCCAGTTTGAAACTCAAACCGCCTCTGAACAGTACTTATTAATTGTTGTTTTAAATTATAGTCCACTTATATGCATACTAAGTAGATTTTTTCTCTTTAAAAAAAAGTAAACCATTTTTTTGTAAATGTAGGTAGGCCTAGTAAGTAAGACAGAAATTTTTTTTTTGACAAAAATAATAAATTATTGTCTGACCTGTGCTGGTGTATATTCTTTCGTTTTTGTTTTTTACTATTAATAGTGAATAGTTGTAAAAGTGGTATATTTTATGAAAATACTGCTTGCATAGCTGATTTTTAAAAATCATTTTTTCGCTTTCAGAAATGAAAAATTTGCCTTTGCATCAAAACTTTGAAAAGTCTAAAATATCATGATGTCGGTTTTCTAGTTTACGAGATCTAAAAAAGAACGGACGGACGGACAGACCGCTCTAAACTAATAGCGATTATTTCTCTTTCGCGGTTCGCTATAAAGCGCTGTTTTTTGAGATGATATGAGGACGATCGTATTAGCTACAATGTTTTAAATACGTATAAATAGCAAATCATTGAAATAATGGATACACAGTGTCAGAAATTATCAATGGCATGTAATCTCAAGGGTTTAGATAGATTTAGATAGATAGATTTCATACTATTCTTTCTTACATTACTTGCAAATATACTTACTATGTTTCTTTACAAAGCATATATCAACTCATTGCGTCTGTCTGTCTGTCTGTCTGTCACATATTTTGTACACGTTATTTCTCCCACTTCCTAATCTCGAATCAAGTCACAACTTTGGACAATTATACATTCTTCCATACAAAACATGGATTATTAAAAAAAACACACCAAATTATTCATTAATTTTTTGTTATTTAATTAACTGTGTTTGATAGAAGAATAATCATGAAATAAATTTTACAGTATTGATACACACACACACACACTATATATATATATATATGTGTGTGTGTGTGCAGTATATTTGTATGTGTATCAGTGGCGTCACTGGGGTGAGTGTCACGCGGTACGGTCAGCTCAGGGTGTCACCCCCCCCCCGCCCCCACTCCTTTGAAAAATACTTTTTTTTTTCGTTGGTTTATTTCGCTGTAATACATATAGTTTGTACTTATTTACGTTGTCTATTAAAGTTTACTATTCGGTTTGTTTATTACAATCTATTTACAACTCACTGAGTTTACGTTGTCATGTGAAACTCTGCACTCATACTTAATCTTTTGTGGAATCGAAGAGTTTGCCCTTAATCCATAGTTCAATTTTGCAACAGTGCAGCTATAAGTAAATTACACAGTTTTTTTTTTTCTGGATTTCAAACTTGAAAGCCATCATTAACTTGAAGTGAATGGCTGGTAACCATCTCATGTTTAATGAAATTCGTCTTTGTGAACGTGTCGTTAGTATTCCATGGCGTGAACAACTCCGATTGACGGACTTGGACTTTGCTGATGATGTTGCACTGCTCGGGGCTAGAAATAAATGCATTCAAGAAATGACGGAGAGCCTAGACAGAGAAGCACCCGAAAATTGGCCTCCGCATAAACTTGGATAAGACTAAAATTATGCGAGTGGGATATAAGGCAAAGGGTGTCCCCGTCAGACTTGGCGAGTCAAAGCTTGAAGAGCTGGACAAGTTCACGTACCTTGACAGCATCATAACAAATGATGAAGATTCTTACCATGATGTAGCGTGCCGAATAGGAAAGGCAGGGAGCATTTTCCAAAGGTTGCAGCCTATTAGGACTAGCCAAGCCATTGAACTCGAGACAAAAATACACCTTCTCAACACAATCGTCATTCCAACTGCTACATAATATGCATGTGAGACATGGAAGTCATCTGTCAAAATTGAGAAAAGACTTAATGTGGCTCAACAGAGATGGCTGAGACGGGAGTCAGTTACACAGATCGGGTCTCAAACAAGGAAATCCTATGCCGAACTGGGAGTCGAACACTTAGTGAGGTTGTGACAGAGCGTCGAATGAGGTTTGCGGGACATGTTCTACGTCAAAATGAATTACGCACACCAAGTGTTGCGATAACATGCAAAATCATCGAGGAAAGCGCAAACAGGGACGTCCTCGTATTACTAGGCGACACACCTTCATGGAGGACCTCAGAACAGTGGACACCAGGTGGGAGGAGGCTTCAGACATTGCCAGTGACAGATCTTTATGGAGACAGCTTGCCGCCCAATGCGCCGAACGGTGCGGGAGGACCTAAGTCTAAGTCTAAGTAAGAAAGTGTCGTTTGAGCCTTTGTCTCAAAACGTTCTTAGTTTTAATTAATATTTGAGTAGATGGAATGAAACGGCTGAAGGCTTTGTGAAATGATTTAGAGATACTTTAAAAGGTCTTAGTGGCATAGGAATCATGCACTGTCAACTTATAATTTTCTTCAAGAAAAACTTTTGTTGCCTTTATATCGCTTCTCAGTCATGGTATTTCTGTTTGAATGTCGCTTTTTTTGAAAAATCATCACAAAGTGCATTTTTTAAACTTGGGTGTCACCTCCCTATCGGGTGTCACCCGGAGCGGACCGCGCCCCCGTACCATCCTAGTGACGCCACTGATGCGTATGCAGAGGCGTAGTGTGGGGGGGGGGCACAAGAGGGAAGAGGGGCACAAGTCAAAGAGGCGCCACACGCAGAGAGGCGCCAAAAAATAAAAATTATGTAGATATTCTAATAAGGTAATCTATTCATTGTTATTTGTATTATATCATTGTTAAATACTTTTGATTAATAAGCCCCACATATTTCTAAGTGATGTTAATGCAAAATGGGGGGGGGGGGGGGGAGAGTGGGACGCCAATTAAGTTATTTTGCCCGGGTACATTTTACTCAGTACACATACGTGTGTACGTACAGTTCTATTGCTTATATAAACTTTTTTTTCTTTCTTTTTCAAGTTATTTTATGTTTATTCTGATTGAACTAGAATGCAGTTCAACATGCGAAGACAGGACATGCAACATATACTCTGGGGAATGTACTTACGGTTGTCTCCCTGGATACTATGGCCTTCTCTGTCATCAACGTGAGTTTCAGTTTCCATGGTGATAAACTGCCGTATATAATACATCTAAATCAATCGATAGACGCGTGAATTCTAATTTACTAACGCATTGCCAGACAGCTAACTTACTGCAAGACAGCTAACTTACTGCATGGCATCTAACTTACTGGCAGACAGCCAACCTACTGCAGGACAGCTAACTTACTGCATGGAATCTAACTTACTACAGGACAGCTAAGTTACTGTCAGACACCTAACATACTGCAAGACAGCATACTATTGGAGGACAGCTAGCCTACTGCATGGCGTCTAATTTACTATAGGACAGCTAACTAACTGCAAGACAGCTAACGTACTGAAGGACATGTAACTTTCTAAAGGACAGGTAACTTACTGAAGGACAGGCAACTTACTGTCAGACAGCCTACTTACTGCCAGACAGCTCACTTACTGAGGGACAACTAACTTACTGTTAGACAGCTCACTTACTGCAGGACAGCTATCTTACTGCAAGCCACTAATATATAGCAGAACTAATTATAGATAACGTATTATTGGATAGCTTGCTTATTATTATTTGAAAAAAAAGTAAATTTAAAAGCTTTAAAAGTATTTTTGTTTTACTCTAAATTTCAGCTAGGGAGTTTAATATTAAAATTTAAGCGGATTTTTCTAAGCACCCAGTATTACTATTATTTGAGATGCTTTACGAATTATTTAGCTAACATCTGTCAGAATCAATCAGCAAGCCTATTTCAATATGTTATTAGCTTGTCTTGGAAATTGTAGTGAATATGAAATCTGCAACAGATCATCAGGTGAATGCTTGGATTATTGCCCAAATGGGTTTTTCGGTATCCATTGTGAACGGAGTAAGTTTAATTTCAATATAGACCTAACTTTTTAGAATACCTCTATTTAAGTCAGTCCTTCATTAAACCTGCTTCCAGGAACCTGGACCCAGCAGGAACCTGGAAAGCTGATCTCAAAAACGGCTCTCACGATTTTCCTATAAATTTAACAGTGGAAGTATATCGATAAGAAAAGAATTACTAGCTCGTTTGCCACACAGGGGAAAATTTGGCTTGACAACTTAGAAAAAAAATTACATGGCGTAGTTAGCCTTAGTGACAATCCTTAGTGTACCGAAATTATACGATAGAAGGGTACATTTAAAATTGCTTCGATTTTGTTGAAAGAATATCTAAGCTTTACTAATATTTTTTTTTTAACCTAAATCTAATATAGATTATATCTAGATTCTAGAACTATTCTATTTTTTTATGTTTTTCTTGTTAAAATGTATGTAGGCCGTCTGGATTTAAAATAGGCTATAGCATGAGGTCTGCGCTAGACAAAGCAAACAAAAAATATATTGAATAAGGCTTTTTTTTTTAAAGCCAAAAGAGTAAGTTAATTGGCAGAATAAGTTTCATGGGAGTACTTCATATTAGCTAACAAAAAGTTTCATATATAAATTCATCCATCCCAGTGGCGCTACCGCCCATGGAGGGCTCTGGCCTTCTTAGAAGCTTTCGTAACAGAATTCGTTTATATGACAGGGTTGTTAGTCCTACGCACAACCATCTGGAGGGGGGGGGGGGGCTCTTAGTTCTCTGGGTAGCTGCCTTTATTTTTGGGTAAGGTGCCTCCACTTCCTGCAAGGCAACGGGTTTGATATGGGTTCACCCAGGGTATTTTATTTCCCCATTGCCCACCATATCTGGAGAACATTCCCCTATCTCGCTCGATGGAAGATCAAAAACTCCACACGAGTCAAATACTCCACACGAGTCAAATACTCCACACGAGTCAAATACTCCACACGAGTCAAATACTCCACACGAGTCAAAAACTCCACACGAGTCAAATACTCCACACGAGTCAAAAACTCCACACCAGTCAAAAACTCCACACGAGTCAAAAACTCCACACGAATCAAATACTCCACACGAGTCAAAAACTCCACACCAGTCAAATACTCCACACGAGTCAAAAACTCCACACGAGTCAAAAACTTCAAATGAGTCAAAAACTCCACACGAGGTCATATTTAAAGGAAGATACAAATCTATTTGTAAGATGCTTTTGCCCGTTGATCAAAATGGATATTATTGCAGCACTCCTGAATAGTCCAAGTGAGACTAAGCTAATGGATCGTTTCTTCCTGTTTAAGACACCTAAAGTCTGCTGGATAATATTGAACGGTCTTCAGTGTCAACAAGACTGCTTGTACCCCATTGCTCATGTAATGCTTGTCTTATGCTGAACACCCAGTGGTACAGGGCCGGATTTACCTATATGCACAAGCTATAGGTTAGAGCCCCCAAAGAAATATTTAGCACTGACATTTAATATCTGGACTTAAAAAAGAACATACAATGGGCCCTATATTTCAAATAGCTAAGGGCCTTTCGAATTGTAAAGTGGGTACATCGTTTATCATTAGAGTGAATGGTTTTTTCACTTGTGTACATCCGAAAACTCAATGACTATCGTATTTTGGCGCATATAACCCCCGGGTTATTGAAGTTTTTACAAGCGAAAGGCAGCTTTGCGGTGTATACTCACTGTATACAAAGGTGGGGGCTTTACAAAATGTATTATACTTATCAACATAGCATAACGGAAACTAAGGACATACCGATGTGTCTTTATATCTCCTACAGTTCGCTGTGTGGTTGTGAAATGTACATTGGAAAGCTTTATAAACTTCTCATTATAAACCTCTAAAAAGCAAATTGTACCGATGAGGTAGAGAATATTTAATACAACAGTGTTGAAGCGTGTAGACTACAATGAATGCAATACATTCGCAATCAATCGCCAGTCTCACTAATGTCACTACCCTCGCTCTAATTAGTGAAGCCATCGAAACTTGTATCACATTCATTGTCGTCTTCCAATAAGCGAAGCATATTGGCAGCATGCGGGATACATAAGGATGCGGGTTGTACGATTTAAAAAAAAAAAGTTCACTTATTTTGTAATTGTGCGGAGTATAGGCGTGTGCGAGGTATAGGCATGTGCGGGGTATAGGCGTGTGCAATAATAGTGTGCATGTTATACAAGCATGCGGAGTATATGCGCAAAAATACGGTATACATTTATCGATTCCTACTTGGCCTGGACTTTGAGGCCCGGACTTTGAGGCACGTTGCTGACACTTTGGTGAGTCTTAGGAAACAATCTTGCGAGAACGTTGCTGCTGCGAGAGCTGCGGAGTAACGTATCTGCAGTGTCACCTCGATCTTTATGGGAGCTACGAGGCACTAGGCCGATTAGCAGAAGTTCTCACCAAGGCACTACAGGAGGCCTAAGCCTTTATGTCCTGTTACCACTCAGTGTTCGTCTTAATTTCTCTTGAAGATTAATAATTTGCAAAAAAAAGTTAAAGTTCCCCTTTCAGCTAGCTATCGAAATGGCAGTTGATGTAAAGGTCTCTGCTTCTATGGCCAACGGTTAACGAGGGTGTCATGTGACCAGCATAAGGACCAACAGCCTTTACTTTCCCCAACTAATGTCAGGTACCAATTGGAACTAGGTTGTTTCATAGGCGCCCAAAGATCCCGAAATTTAAAATCCCAGCCTTTACCAGGATTCGAACCCGGAATCCCTGTTCGGAAGCCAGGCGCTTTACCGCTCAGCCACCGCGCCCCTTTAAAGTGTACCACATGGTATAATATTAATTCCTATCAAACATGTTCTGGTAGATTTGTAGTTTCATGTTTGTATGCATTGAAGTATAAAATTTGTTTTTCGCATATTGATGTCAGTAAAAGCAAAGTGCTCTTTCCTGTCCAAGTGATCAATAGGGTAAATGTCGTAAAGATCATCTTGTTTTGACCAAGTATTAACAAGGGTGTCATGTCCCCAGTACAAAGATCAGCTGTCTTTGCTTTACCCAAGTCATGTTCAAATGTCAGCTACCCTATAAAGTTGGTTAAACTCTGGGGCAATCCTAAAAATTCTGATGTCCCAAAATCACGGCCTTCAACGACATTCAAACCCCATACCCATCGGTACGGAAGCCAATCACTTTACTACTCTGCCACTATGCTCATGTTCCATGAATTTTAAATTATTCTAAAAGTCAAAGCTTCTAAACGTCAAAGCTTCTAAACTTCAATGCTTCTAAAAGTCAAAGCTTCTAAACGTCAGACCTTCTAAATGTCAAAGCTTCTAAACTTTAAAGTTCTAAACGTCAAAGCTTCTAAACTTCAAAGCTTCTAAATATCAGACCTTCTAAAAGTCAAAGCTTCTAAACGCAAGACCTTCAAAAAGTCAAAGCTTCTAAACGTCAGACTTTCTAAAGGTCAAAGCTTCTAAACGTCAAAGCTTCTAAACGCCAGATCTTCTAAAAGTCAAAGCTTCTAAACGTCAGACTTTCTAAAAGTGAAAGCTTCTAAACGTCAAAGCTTCTAAACGCTAGACCTCCAAAAAGAAAAAAGCTTCTAAACGTCAGACTTTCTAAAAGTCAAAGCTTCTAAACGTCAAAGCTTCTAAACGCCAGACATTCTAAAAGTCAAAGGCTCTAAACGTCATAGCTTTTAAACGCCAAACCTTCTAAACGTCAAAGCTAAGTTGTTTTTTTTAATTAGTTGATCGAAAGGACAATTTACTTCTCAAAATGTCTCTTATTTGAATACGTCCACAGAATGTAGTCCAAACTGTGCTGGCAATGGAACGTGTTTGAAGTTGACAGGAGAATGCGAAGAGGGATGTAAATCTCGATTTACCGCCTTAAATTGTTCCTCCAGTGAGTGTAAATCCCGAGTGCATTAAATCTTTGAATGTTGACTCTTATTATTACAAAGCTTATATCAACTCACCCTGTCTGTCTGACCATAAGCTTACACAAGCTATTTCTCCGACACCCAATCTCGGATCAAGCTGAAGTTTTGTACAATTATTTATTTTACCTGACAACACAAGAATCGAATAAAAAAAAATTAGTTAACTGACTGCTGGTAATAAATTACATCTCAAACAAGGGAAACAATTTGTACGTGACTGAAAAGCTCGTATAAGCTGAATTAGTCCCCTTTATAGATAGTCATCTGAGGCTTAATGGAACATTGACATGAAATAGAGATAATAGATAACTATACAATCTTGCATATTCACAGACTCTTAGCTAGCAGAGTGGTTACCGCGTTGATTTGAGAAGCCTGAGAAGGCTTTAGCTCTTAAGTTCGAATTAAGGTCGTTCCTTTTTTTTTTCTTCTTAAATACTTTTACAAAGCGATCACCCATATACCCCGTTGTTTCTTCCCCCTATCCCTCTCCTACTGGTCCAGACAAGTGATAGGGTCACACTAGCTTATTAGGAAAATTGAAATCATGAAATTGCGCTAAACAAAAATAATTGTTAAAAGAATATTACTAAGCACACATATTTATTATAGTTAGTCTAGATCTATTACGAATTTGATTACATGACTGATTTAAACTAATTGATACACTTAATCCAAGCTTTTGTTGTTTTTTTTTTTAGTTTGTTTTTTATGTATATTGCTTGTACCTGTTTTGAAACGCAATTAGGGCATCCGAAACCCTGGAGACTTAAAAAAAATCATACGGTACATACACAGTAAAGATAAACACCTACACTCACATTGATCACCACGCAAAAACCACAAAACAAAGCTTTTTTGTTTTCTCTGCACAGGGTGTAGTCCCAACTGTGCTGGTAATGGATCCTGTCATAGTCTGACTCGGCATTGTGATGAAGGATGCAAGCCTTATTTTTTCACCAGCACGTGCGCTAAAAGTGAGCTCGAATAGAAATAGAACTAACGTCTTACTTTTTTAATATTGCAAATCTCCTGGACCAGAAAAATAACTAACTATTTACTTTCTTAATATTGTAAATACTCTCCTAACCTACCTATACTCATAGGCACCTCTTCCCATTCCCACAACCACCCCTTCATACACTTAATATATCTATTACAACTACTGCCTGTGAAATTCAATCTGGTGTATTGTATGTTGTCTCCTGTTCGAACTGAGCACCCTCTACAACGTCGCCAAATGGGAGGTTTGGCATAAGATGCAAAATCTTCAAATCTAAAGAAACAGCCGAAACATATTAAAAAAAAGGAAAGCAAGTTATCAGTTCAGATACAAAAAAAAACACTCTTGATTCCTCTCCAGGATGCAGTCCCTTTTGTTTAAATAATAGCCAATGTGACACTCTTACTGGCGTTTGCCGCGAAGGTTGTAAGGAAGGCTTCTTTGGTCCTAACTGCTTCAAAAGTAAGTGTATGTATATAGCTAAAGGCACAAAATGATATTCTCAATTAATGTATGTACCCGGTGGTGCTCTGTCAAGAAAATGGACAGTACTAATTCCCTATAGTGCCCTGTCAAAAAACTGTCAGTACTAATTTCTCGAAGTGCTCTGTCAAGAAACTGGGCAGTACTAATTCCCCATAGGGCTCTCCCAAGAAACTGCCCAGTAGTAGTTCCCTGAAGTGCTATGTCAAGATATTGGACAGTACTAATGCCCCGAAGTTCTCTGTCAAGAAACTGCACAGTACTAATTCCCCATAGTGCTCTGTCAAGAAACTGCCCAGTACTAATTCCCCATATTGCTCTGTCAAGAAACTGGACAGTACTTATTCCCCATAGTGCTCTGTCAAGAAACTGGATAGTACTAATTCCCCATAGTGTTTGTCAAGACACTCATCAGTATTAATTCCCCATAGTGCTCTGTCAAGAAACTGGACAGTAATAATTACCCGAAGTGCTCTGTCAAAAGACTGGACAGTACTAATGCCACATAGTGCTCTGTCAAAAAACTGGCAATACTAATTCCTCATAGTGCTCTGTCAAGAAACTGCCCAGTAGTAATTCCCCATTTTGCTCTGTCAAGAAACTGGACAGTACTAATTACCTATAGTGCTCTGTCAAGAAACTGGACAGTACTAATTCCCCATAGTGCTCTGTCAAGAAACTGGATAGTACTAATTCCCCATAGTGTTTGTCAAGACACTGCTCAGTACTAATTCCCCATAGTGCTCTGTCAAGAAACTGGACAGTACTAATTCCCCGAAGTACTCTGTCAAGAAACTGGACAGTACTAATTCCCCAAAGTGCTCTGTCAAGAAACTGCTCAGTACTAATTCTCCATAGTGCTCTGTCAAGAAACTGCCCAGTACTAATCCCCGAAGTGCTCTGTCAAGAAACTGCCAAGTACTAGTTCCCCGAAGTGCTCTGTCAAGAAACTGGATAATACTAATTCCTCATAGTGCTCTGTCAAGAAACTGCCCAGTAGTAACTCCCCATAGAGCTCTGTCAAGAAACAGGACAGTACTAATTCCCCATAGTGCTCTGTCAAGAAACTGCCTAGTACTAATTCCCCATTTTTCTCTGTCAAGAAACTGGACATTACTAATTACCCATAGTGCTCTGTCAAGAAACTGGACAGTCCTAATTGCCCGAAGTGCTCTGTTAAGAAACTGGATAGTACTAATTCCCCATAGTGTTTGTCAAGACACTGCTCAGTACTAATTCCCCATAGTGCTCTGTCAAGAAACTGGACAGTACTAGTTCCCTGAAGTGCTCTGTCAAGAAACTGGACAATACTAATGCCACATAGTGCTCTGTCAAAAAACTGGCAATACTAATTTTTTGAAGTGCTCTGTCAAAAAGCTGGACAGTACTAATTCCCCGAAGTACTCTGTCAAGAAACTGGACAGTACTAATTCCCCAAAGTGCTTTGTCAAGAAACTGCCCAGTACTAATCCCCGAAGTGCTCTGTCAAGAAACTGCCAAGTACTAGTTCCCCGAAGTGCTCTGTCAAGAATTTGGACAGTACTAATTCCCCGTAGTGCTCTGTCAAGAAACCGGGCAGTACTAATACCTCTTAGTGCTCTGGCACTATATATTGTCTGCAAAATAATGTCCACTATAAATGACTGTCCCCCCCTCCCCCTCAGCTGGTTTATTGGATACAAGAGGTACCTGGACATGCCATTGCAATGACGGGAAGTATAACCGTTCCAATCCTTTATGTGATTGGAACATGTGTATCGTTGGCTGGTTTGGAGAACGCTGTAACTTCAGTAAGTAACATTTTTTCTTTACAACCTGTACAGCTTTGCCTATTAATTGTGCAGAATGTCAACTTGATCCGACATTGGGTGTGGGAGAAATCACATGTACAAAATTTGTACCAGACAGACAGTTGATAGAAGCTATGTGAAAATATATCCAATCGTATTAATTTATTATTGTTATCCTAGATCTATTGCGAATGAATTGCTTGCTTTTTCTAAAGAAATTGTTACATTTACAATTGTTTAAAAAAAAGACAAATTTTAAACCAATTTTTACTTCTTTGTTTCATCTATCTTGTACTAACGTTGACTATGTTTGCCAAATGCTTAACACATGTTTCGTATGTTCCTTAAGAATTGAAGATAATTTACTTCCTAGTCTAAAACTCCCGCAGGACGAACGGGGGAAGGCAGCGGGCATGGTATGAACCTAGGACCACTGAGAAGTCCGAACGACAGTCCAGCGTGCATACCGCACGACTACGCAGACTTCCTATCTTCTAACTGACGAAAACTGAAGTGCTTAGTTCATTAACGCAGAAGTCTCAATCCATCCAAATGATGGCTGCCACCTTGTTGTTTGGAATGGCTCTGGACTGTTTATCGATGGTCATGGTGGTCCCGAGTTCAAACTTGTTTACCGCCATCCAGCGCCATAAGGGTCGCGGTGGCTGAGTGGTTAAGCGCATGGCTTCCAACCCTCGGGGACTGGGTTCAAATCTCAATGAAGACTTGTATTTTCAATTTCGGGATTTTTAGGGCGCCTCTGAGTCCATCCAACTCTAATGGGAGCCTGACATGAGTTCATGAAAGCTAAGACGGTTTGTCGTTGTGCTGGCCACATGACATCCTGCACTTCAATCATTGGCCAATGAAACATATGACCTTAACATCATTGCCCATGCAGATCGCTAGGTCTAAATGGATAACCTTAGTTTACTTTATTTTATCCAGCGCCATTTTGCTAGAGGTTTGGGCTAGGATGTTATAATCTGAAGAAACATTAGAAACACGTTTTTTTTTGTGTTTTTTTTTTATATAAAGAAACAATTTAAAGTTTTTCATGTCTCCACGACCGAGTCCACCAAAGATATGTGCGTGCGTTCCATAACTAGCTTGCGTTGACAAGATTGCCTTGACATAACTCTCGTCTGCTGAACCCAATGGACAATGTTGAGCCACTACCTATTGTTCAACGATGTGCTTGATCGGATACATATATCGAAAGGGGGAAAGTCCGTATGCCAAAAGCGAAAGTTAGCTGCTTTCCACAAGTGCGATACGGACCAGCTCTGGCATCAGCATGCCTAATCGGGTACAGAGGAAAATAGATGTTAGCAAATAGAGACAGTGTTTGGTGTAATGCACAAATTGTAAGACAAATTTCCATACGGACAATAAAGATTATTATTATTATAATTATTGTTATTATTAAACGTCCACTCAATACACGTTTTATACTTAAAGAAAAGTCTTCACCGAAGAAAAATACGAAATCAACTCTGAGTAGTCACGGTATTCAGGGCCGGCCCTAACAATTGCGTGGCTCTATGCGAAACTACTAGAGCAAGGCCCAGTCTGGGTAGGGATAAGGATAGTAATTAAATAATTAAGATTTTGCTGTCCCCTGCTGTCCCCACGTACACCTAAAACCTAAAAAATTAACCCTTCCAACTAAGTCATTCATCGCCAAATGGACCTCATTCACCAAAACGAACGGTCACGTGATAACCATTGATAAAACAGCGAAAAAAAACAACTATCACGTGATAAACATTGATTCGAGTCAGGTCGTACATTGTATATAGGGACGTACGTGGTTCAATGTTGTTTGTTTACGATTGGTGAATGAGGTCGATTGGGAGCAGAGGTCGTTCTGTATTCTCACCCCTCTCCGACACCCCCCCCCCCAAACGCTGTCTCGTTGTTGTATTTACAGTTGATCTGGCCGCCTCGTCTCGAATTCCAATTGTGAAGTTAATGGACAACAATGACAGCACGTGCTACACAACTAACGGGGAGGACGTGGTAGCCAAATGGGCCACCGGCAAAACCATCTCCTGGGTCAGACTGATATTTAATGAGAAAGGTCAGTGGTTTATCCATAATACCCCCCCCCCTTTTTTTTTTTTTTTAAGAGAGATGGTGGTGGCTACTGAAAGACTAGTTTCATCTATTAATTTTAATTGTTTAGATGTTGTTGTTTTTTCCAATAGTTTTCTAAGTTTAAGGACAACAACTCAACGAAAGAGTAAGGTTATATAACGGATATCTATTTATAAGAAGAATAATTGGTATAATATCACAATAGTGAGCGGGGGACTGTTAGCAGTGATTTCACTTCTGCCAGTACGTTGTACACTGAATCTAGTTCTACCACTACATTGTACAAAGAGTCTAGTTCTACCACTACCTTGTACAAAGAGTCTAGTTCTACCACTACCTTGTACAAAGAGTCTAGTTCTACCACTACATTGTACAAAGAGTCTAGTTCTACCACTACCTTGTACAAAGAGTCTAGTTCTACCACTACATTGTACAAAGAGTCTAGTTCTACCACTACCTTGTACAAAGAGTCTAGTTCTACCACTACCTTGTACAAAGAGTCTAGTTCTACCACACCATTGTACAAAGAGTCTAGTTCTACCACTACATTGTACAAAGAGTCTAGTTCTACCACTACCTTGTACAAAGAGACATGTTCTACCACTACCTTGTACAAAGAGTCTAGTTCTACCACTACCTTGTACAAAGAGTCTAGTTCTACCACTACATTGTACAAAGAGTCTAGTTCTAAAACGCCAGACTCTTAAGTTGTTGTTTATCCCATTTTTATTTTTTCAGCAAAATTATATATTTTTGTACAATCGTTCTATTAAAGTCAGAAGGAACCTGTGTGATACCTGGACTCGGATCTCAAAAACGGCTCTAACGATTTTCCTAGAAATTTAACAGTTGATGTATATCGCTGAGAAAAGAATTATTGCTAATCGGCCACACTGAGAAAACTCTAGTTTTACATTTATAATTTTTCAAAGTAAAAATAAATATGCATTTAAATTTGGCTCGAGAACTATGTCTAGATCTAGATTCAACATTGATTTTGAAAGGACTATCGCGTTCGGAAATGTCCGAATGAAAGATATTATTGATATAAGAGTTTAATAACTAATGTCTCGGAAAATGTTGCGCATCGTCTTCTAAAGGCCTATCATTAGCATAGCATTGGAATATTATAAATTTTATTTATAATAATAATAATAATAATAATAATAATAATAATAATCTTTATTGTCCATTTGGAAATTTGTCTTACAATTTTTGCATTACACAAAACAAACCATTATAACTAAAGAAAACAGAAATATACATTTACACTACTAGACTCATAGTTTACATGTGAAAAGTTTATTTCAGTTTCTATTTAATGATTTGATTGCCAGGGGAAAAAAATAGTTGTATCTGTTTGTTTTTGCTATCGATGTCTTGTATCTCTTTTGTGATGGTAAAACAGCATCAGCATAATTCAAATGCTTAACTACTCTAATGGTGAGGCTGTTTTGTCATGCACATGTAATATATTGTTATAAACCTGGTGGTGGATGTCACGAGTCGAGTCTGTGACCTATTTCGACCAGTTTCTTGAAGCGAGTTCAAACCAGTGCAAATGTCTAGCGTAAAAAAATTAATTTTAGGTATCCAATCAGAGAAAGGGGTTGAGGAAAAACATAGCACACGTCAGCTTCTAGAAGGTCAAAGCTACTAAAATAATGATCTGAGAAGGTTTTATGATTCTGGAACGTACGATCAAAGAAAGTATAAATTAGGGGAAAGTCATTTAGACGGGTCCTCGCATAAAAGTAGTTCTGGTAGAGCGATGTTCTTCGCTTAGTTAAAGCTTAAGTTCTCTCTTTGTAAAGGTTTAGTTAAGTTTTGTGATATTAGCGGGTGCATTTAATTAAAGTTTTATTAGTTGAAGTTGAATGTTATACTAAGTGAAGTTTCATGTATCTTTAAGTTTTATTTATGAGGTATTAAGTCAAGTTGTTATTGAATTGAGAAGTCATTTTATGTGAAAGTTGAAGAAGTATTATTAAAGAAGTTTTGAAGAATATACAGAGAGATGTTTCTTTCTTCACGTCATTGAATTGTCAAGTTTGATAATATAATGGCACCTCAGACAAAGAAAGTCATCGAAGTGTGATCATCACATTTATGGCACCATCGTCAAAGAAAGGCATCGAAGAGTAAAGGCGTCACAGTGGCACAGATGGGGGTAGTGGTGTGTGTGCAGTCAGCCGACGCAAATCGCCCCAGGACAGCGCTAGACAAGCGTCAACCGTGACGAGCTACGACGATTAGCCGAGACGAGTGTCAACATGAAGGTTCGAGTAGGATCGGCGTCGTGAACAGAGCTCAGGAGCGTCACGAGGGATGTAGTCATATGACCACCCAGAATGGTCGAGCGACGTTCTGCCCGATTCTAGAAGACCAGTAGGGACCCTATATAAAGAGCGAAGGTATCAGAGACGAGTTAGTTACAACTTCCCGATCTACAGTTCGTTACTACGGCTTAGTACAAGTCCGAGACGAGACGGAGAGACCAGTGCAAGAGTTGATACTGCGGTACGGCGTTACGGTTAGGGAGATATTTGTACAGTCTTGTGTTACGTGCTGCAAATTGTACAATATTGGCTGTTATTTTATTGACACTAAACTATTAGGTTCTTTCAGTTGGTGGTGTAAGGTGCATTTTGCAGAGCCGGATAGTGAGATTCGTAACAATATAATTATAATTCTCTTCATCGCCCAACCATGCTGGACACCACGCATGCACGCCGACTCTCTAATCCTCGATGAAAAAGTCATGGAAAGATAACTCTTTTATTTCTTCAAGTCGGACTAGAGTTACCCCACGCGATAGAGAGCGAGGCTAAAAAAAAAGGGTTAGGGCTACATCTAGGGCCGGCCCAAACAATTGCGGGGACCTTTGCGAAAAGAGCCCAGTCTGGGTAGAGATAAGGATAATAAGTGAAAATTAAGATTTTTTACTAGAAAATAATTTTGTAGTTACATTTTTTCATTCTTTACAAGGTACAAAATCGCGGTCAAATTTACTTTACTTTACGAGCCTTACGTGTAGCGAAGTCATACAGTATATCATCAAAATCCAGTTTCATACATAGATCACTCGCAATAGCAAGAATTACAAAATGTTTTAATATATCCTCGTGAATTGTTCACCTCAAGTAATTCTTAATTAGTTTGAGGTGCGAGAAGCTTCTTCACCAGACCCAATGATACGGGAATTGTATAATGCCGTTTTTATTCTTTTTTTATCGCGCGTTCGATTGACATTTTCCATATTGAATAACACCCCAAATAGGCAATTGTATCTATATTTTAGGAGATTTTATGAGTTTTGATAAAATTTTTATAATTTCAAGACTTTTTCGAATATTTTGCAATTTTAATAGATTTCGAAGAGATCTTGAAAATCATGAGGCGGCGGACACTTTGTGTAACAAGTTAAAATGGTTTTATTTAATAATTTACATGTAGAATTAGTGCGGGCCTATGAAAGTGCGGGGCCAACTGCGCTTGCATATTTTGCGGTGGCCTAAGGCCGGCCTGTCTACGTCGTCCAACCATGCGGGAAACCACGCGCGCCGACTCTCTAACCACCCCCCGCCCCTGCCGCCCGCACCCGCACCTTCCTCGCTCTCCAGGCATGCGCTCACAGTCGTTTGCCCAAGCCCACCCCATTTGGACAACTGTGTCGTTCAGAAAGTGTTCACTAAATAGCGGCGTATGCTACGCCGCGGGTCGACTGGTAATATTTACATCAAATAATGCCGTGGCATTAGACATAAGACAATATATAGTTTTAGTTTTAAATCTGTTTGAAATGTATCAGACAGTAATGGAAAAATATTTTAATTTATAGATAGCTGTTAGCAAACAAAACGTAGGCTCAAGGCGGTTTCATAACATAACAAACGTAGACATGAGACCTAAAATAACAAACTAATATTTAAAAAAAAAAAGTGAAACAGATAGGTCTTCATGTTTCTTCTTGAAACTAGTGTAATATGTTGTCTGTCTGAGACCTTTGGTCCGTGCACTGAAAAAAACCCGTAGACCGCTTACCGCTTTTTTTGTGTATGTTAAAACGAGGGGCAGGGTGGGGGGGGGGGGGGACTATTACGAAGTACACTGACCTATATTCTTTTGAAAAATTTTCAGTGTTTAGCTTTTCATGCTATCGTACATAGTCTGCTAGTCTGTCTCGCTGTGTTAGCGCCCTTTTGTACAATGATATGCGCTCTAACACATCCTATCTTTTGTTTTATTCTAATTTTCTCTACCTTTTTTTAAACATCAATGTTATAATGGCATCTCCATCTTGTACATCTGCAATCAATAATAAATCTTCCAAAATAAATAAAAAAAAAAATTTCGCAATCAAAATGCTAAGATCGTAGCCAAGCCTAATTTCCCTTTAGAGGGGTTTGATGCTAAAAAATACATCTTCAATAAAAAAAAAGGCAAATTACACACTAAAATTCTTTGAGCGTAGCCAAGCCAATGGGGGGTTTTGAGTTTCAACCCCTCTCCTCCAGATGCATTTTAAAAGTTTAAAACCACTCAAGATACTTTTGTGTTTAAAATCCTTCTACAGAGCGTTTTAAGGTTGAAAGCCTCTCTCTTCAATATTATTTCTAAAGCAAACTACAGTCACCGAATTCTATGACCGTAGCTAAATGTGGTTTTGAATTAAAAAACAAAACAAAAACCCAACAGATGATTTTGACAATAAAACTTCCCTTTTCGATATAACATCTAGAGCAGGGGTCTCAAACACGTGACCTGCGGGCCACATGTGGCCAGCGAAAGAAATTTATGTGGCCCGCGGCCACGTCCGCGAATTTAAAAAAAAATTATAAAATTTACATGACCACATATAAGCCGTGAAATGATTTACAACTGCACACATCTGTAAATGAGGTGTCCACCCCCCCACTGCAAGCGAAGATTCTGTGAAGGCAAGCTTTTTTGTTAGCGAGAAGACATCACGACCATTCACTGAAGGCCAGTTTATAAAATAGTGTATGCTAAACGCGTGTGAAATTATCTGCCCCAAGAAAAAGAAACTCTTCGAAGGCATAAGTTTGTCTGCGAACACAGTTGCAAGCATGATCACCGAGTCAACGACAAATGTTCAACAGCAACTGATTGCCGCTGCAAAAGACTTTGTAGCATATTCCATTGCACTGGTCTACTGGTGTAACAGACACCGCATACTGTGCCGTATTCATTCGTGGGGTCGACGAAAACTTGAACATTGTTGAAGAGCTATTGAACTAAATACCCATGAAAGGAACGACGAATGGACTCGACGTTTTTCAAGAACCGGAAGCTTGTATTGACTGGTGTGGGCAACCGTGTGAAAAACTTTTTTCAGTGGCTACGGAAGGTGCACCAGCAATGTGTTTAGAGAAGGTTGGTGTTGTTGGATTAATGGAAGAGAAGCGGTTTCAGCTTTTGCAGCCATACACTGCATTCTGCACCAAGAAGCACTCGGTGGCAAAAGTCTACAAATGAAGAACGTGATGGATGTTGTCGTGAAGACGGTGAACTTCATACGTGCACGGGGTCTCAACCACAGACAGTTTGTGTCATTTCTAGCTGATTTAGAAACGGAATACGGTGAGTTGCTGTATCACACGGAAGTCAGATGGTAGAGTCGTGGAAAAGTGCTGCAGAGATTTTTTGAACTGAGACGGGAAATAGCATTGTTCATGGCAATGAAAGACGGAGACATACCTCAGCTCAGTGACCCAATGTTTTGTCGGATCTTGCTTTTCTTACTGACATCACGCAACATCTCAATGCACTCAATTCACAACTACAGGGCACAAAGCAGCTGATTACCGTGATGTTTGACCGCATCAAATCATTCAGATACAAGATGACTTTGTGGGCCACTCAGCTGGCAGATGGAAACCTGGCTCATTTATTTTTTCTACAGAGCATTACGGTTGAACCAAAGCGCCTGATAGACTATGTAGACATCCTCTCCAGACTACTGGAAGATTTTGAACACCGCTTTCAGCAATTCACTGCTCTCGAACCACAGTTTTTCTTTGTTGCCACTCCGTTCGCAGTTGAAGTGAAAAACGTTCCAGAGGAAGTCCAGATGAAACAACTGTACCTGCAGTGTGACACTGTTTTGAAGCAAAAATACGCTGATGGTGTTCCAGATTTCTACTAGTTTCTTCCCAGGGAGAGGTTTCCACACTTATTCTGCGCAGCTGCTAGAATTCTAGCGATGTTTGGGAGCACGTACGTTTGTGAACAGTTTTTTTCCAGAATGAATATCAAAACAGCATTACGATCAAGACTGACTGATAAGCATCTGAGAGCAATCTTTCGGCTTGCCACTACACGCGACCTCAGGCCTAACGTTGATGGTCTGGACTCTGCCAAACTCTCAGCTGAGTGGACAGAAACATGAGTGACGAGCCATCTGCAGAAGGCCTAGTAATTATAGTTGTTTTTTGGGGGGGAAATACAGTTTCTCCTTTTTAATAAGTGACAAGAGACAACGTCAACTTATTTTAGTAAACTCAACTGCCTGTGCATGTAATAAACTACACTAAATGTAATTAATAATTATAAAAACTTGATTTTAGGATTGAACTGCAGTGACAGTAGTGTTCGTACAATTTAATGAAAAAACATTCTCTTTTTGTGGTGTGGCCCGCTGAATGGTTGTTACTTTCCACTGTGGCCCACATGCTGAAATGAGTTTGAGACACCTGATTCCAAGATCGTAGTCAAGAGAAGTTACACGTCTTCCAGTGGCTGGGCTCCATTAATAAAGTGCAATTAAATTGAAAAGCACTAAATGTGGCTCTACAAAGATGACTAAGACGGATTTTTGGAGTCAGTTATAGAGATCGGGTCTAAATCAAGAAAATTCTATACCGAAATGGGAGTCGACCCCTTAGTAAGGTTGTGACAGAGCGTCGCATGAAGTTTGCGGGACATGTTCTCCGACAAAATGAAATACGCATAATAAGAGTTGCGATGACAACCTAGCACAACTTGGCGCCACACTTTCATGGAGGTCCTCAAAGGAAGTGGGAAGAGGCTTCAGACATTGCCAGTGACTGATTTTTGTGGAAACAGCTTGCCAGCAAATGCGCCAGCAAATGCGCCAAACGGCGCGGGAGAGTCTAAATCAGTAAGAATAGCACATTAGGTTTTTGAAATATAACTTTTTAATAGCAAAATAATGCACTGTAGGTACCTCAGAATATGCATTTAGTTGGTTTTAAATACCAGAAATAGTGCTTGGCGGCGGGGCTCCGCCCGGCGCTGGGGAGCTCTCAGCGCTCCCATAGACCCCTGGCAAGGGTGAGGAGTCAAAAATTTTTCCAATAACTCTAGGACAAAATAAACGTCTTCCAGAAGAATGAAGAGTCAGAATGTAATAGAGATTAATTATGTACACACACACATACATACATTCATCCAAACATTTATATATATATATATTCCGCCCCCCCCCCCGAAAAAAAAACCTGACTTCGCCCATGCCTCCATTACAAAACATAATTGTATTTACAGACATATTTGATGTGCTAAAAGACACATTTGAGATTCACTACACCAACTCAACGTTCAGATTTAAGTGTGTGCAGCCACATGTGTTACAGGTTCACTTGGACACGCTGGATCTGAAGTGCGACACTGTCTTCAACATCACCGAGCTCTACGTTCGTTGGAGGAGACCACGGTCTCTTTGCTCCATACGCATCTTCGGAGGTACTCATATATATATATATATATATATATATATATGTATAATAATAATTAAGCTTTTATATAGCTCTATCTTTATGCTCAGAGCGCTATGGTCCAATCTCATTTGTGGCACGGTTGGGGTATCAGGGTGAAGGTTTTCCGTGCTGCCTTTAGGCGCTCAATAAGCACACTCTGCTGGAGTCGGGTGTCGAACCTCGAGCCGCCTTTATAGGCAGCCAAGGCTAGCAAAGTTCAAGATTACTTAGCTGCTCGACCATTTAGCTACGTCACCAAATAATAAGATTGAAGGCCAAGGTCAATGTTGTTTGCGTTACGTAAACAGATTGTTGACGATTAGAGAATTAATATTTTTGTTGGTACCAAAACTCGATATCTTCAGTCATTACACGACTATGAATCATGGAAATGAGATGAATACCTGGGCATTGGCTGTGGTCGGAACAATGTCGCCAACACAGCTGCCCCCCCACCTCTCCACGCAGCTGATCTCTCCAAAGGATTGTCGCTTTTAACAACAAATCAACAATTTTAATGGTTTTGCCACAAAGCTCAAGTGCTACAAATGCTGTCATGACAAATAAACCGTATACAGTTTCGAAACAGCTGCATGAGGAACGCCGGCTCCTGATTAGTCTTAAGGTTATCATCTTCCGGAGCCTTTCCCATGCTTCGGCATAGCTGCAAGGCTGTGCACTTATCCCAATGTCACTGTAGTCTCTAAATATTAGACTTGTTTTGTGTCTAAACTAAGTCGCGCTCGGAGGATTTAGATATAGTCTAATGTTATACCATAACATTTGTAAAACCAGTTTTACGGAGAAAGACAGTAAATGTTAGCCAAGTATCAGTTTTAATTATATGCATTGTATTAAAAATAGTTATCTTGGTATGTTAATAAATACAGTGTAGTCCCTGATTTGTTAACGCTTTTTAAGTTCGTGACTAAACTTATGCTACGCGCAAAAAAATAAAACATTTAAATTTTTACTATAAGTACATAATGCGTGATTTTAAAACATCCGAATAAAAAAAAGAACAAGGTTACAAAGACAGTTTGTGTCGTAACGCAAACTCAAAATCGGCCCACGAAGTGGTCCACCCAGGCATGTAAAAAGCAGGTTTCAATGTTTTCAGAAAGAATATCAGAATGAAATTCTAACAAAGGCAAATGAAGGAGAAGAATGGAGAAAGAAGGTTGACAGATCTTGTTTGGTGCCCCAACAGTCCAGCAACCAAAGGAATAGGTGAAAGTGAAGGTGAATTTTTGATGTGAACCTGGCCTAACTAATGTCGTATAATAATTTTCTAATTGATCTAATTGTTTTGTAAAGGGTCAATCTCTTCTTCAGAGCCTCAAGAGAAAAAAAATATTTCCATAAAAAATTTTTTTTTTAAATGTAGAAATAATTAAAAAAAAATATTTCTAATACCGCCCTGCAGTTCACGCGATAATATCAAAAACTACTTATTAATTGTTGTTGCATATTAAATATATTTTTTCTCACTTTTAAAAAAAAGTTAAAATTACTTTTTGTAAATGCTGTATTGTTTGTAAAAAAAAAATGTTGGAAAAAAATCAAAAACCTTTACGAAAATGTGTAAAAATATGGTATATAGTCATCTCCCTTACTAAATTCTCTTCCGTGTTTGTTACTATTTATAGTAACAAATAGTTGTAAAAATGGTGTAATTTTATAAAAAAACTTCTTTTAGAAATTAAATTTTTCGCTTTCAGAAAAGAAAAAAGTAGCCTTTGCATCAGAACTTTAAAATGTCTAAAATATGATGTCAGATTTTCAATAACTTGTCTAGCTTACGAGCTCTAAACGAGACGGACGGACTAACGGACAGACAGACAACACAAAACTAACAGTATAGTTTCGGAGACGCTAAAAATTCTAAACAACTAGATATCTAATTTAAATACAAATTTGATAAAGTTTGAAATTTTCACATGTTGTTTTTGTTTTATGTTAGGTCGAAATTTTGCTACTCTTGAGTCGCTATATTTAGCCAAGACTCACTCAAAAGACAAAGTACAAGATGTATCTAACTTGGTTGATGGAAACTTTAATGGCGTAAATTGTACAACTTTGGGAACAAAAAAAAATCATACTCTAGTTTGGCATTTGGGTTTTAAGATAATCATTCATCAAATGAACTTCTACATTGGTATGTAACTAATTTGGAATGCACGTTTTGACTAGCTTTGTCTGATTTGTCTGAAGTTGTTTGATTTATTACTTTGTAATTGTTCATGCAAAGCTAATGCAATCACTTTGAACGTTGAAGCTCCCATAACATAAATAATCATAACGAGCCGACCCGCGGCGTAGCATACGCCCCCCTCTTTTTTTTTTCTGAGCCTCGCTCTCGGTCTCCGTGAAAGTTACGTGGGGTAACTCTAGTCCAACTTGCAGAAATAAAAGAGTGATTTTTTTTTCCATGACTCTTTCATTTTGGTGTCCCGCATGGTTGGGCAACGTCAACTTACCTCACAAATACCTTCAAGGCACTCAACATCTCTAAGATGACAAATAAATCATTATAATATGAGGGAAGCCATAACTTGAGAAGAAATAAGGGATTCTAATGAGCTCTAGAGCTTTGCGTTAGATTTGATTAAATGACTTGAACATGGGGATAACCGCTAATTAAAAACCAGTGCGAACGAACGTAATAAAATAAAAACTTAGCCTGTCTTTGTGCACGAAACAATAAAATGTTTTTACTTTTTTGAATTGAGGATATACACGCACACAAAAATTGTAAAGAGTGAAAGAAAAGTTTAATTTCTAAACACTACAGTCTCAGCTTCCGAAAAAACAGATTGGGATGAAACTGCGAATACAAATTCGTATTCGGAAAATGAAAAAGTGGCTTAAGTGTTCTGTTTACAAGGTAAGCAGTAACAGGTCAAATTGTCTTTTATTTTTTTCGTCCATCGCGAGAAGAAACACGTCAGTGACGATTCAGGATTGGCCATTAATTTTTTACATCAGTAAAGTCCCCCTTCAGACCTTGTGCTCTATTGGGCAGATGACGTAAAGGTCATCTGTTTCTGTGGCCTACGGTTAACGAGGGTGTCATTTGGCCAATACAACGACTAACCGCTTTTACTTTTACCCAACTAATGTTAGGTACCCATCATAGCTGGGTGGACTCAGAGGCGCCAAAAGATCCCGAAATAAAAAAATCCCAGTCTTCACCAGGATTCAAACTCAGGACCCCCGGTTCAAAAGCCAAGCACTTTACAGCTCAGCCACCACGGGGTCCAATTTTTTAAAAATATCTATGCATAATA